>CM038793.1:97915998-98257169 GCA_021764765.1 Vicia sativa
GAGAACCAAGGGTTGTGATGGTAAATCAAAACCAGGATAAAACTTGTACATCGAGCTTGAGAGGATGATATGGCACGAAAAATAATTTGTTGCCATGGTTAAAAGATTATGGCGCCAATAGGGTAAACATAGGTCAGAGGCCAAATTATACACCCCATTATCTCGAATACGCCTTGCAAATCGAATTATCTAGGGATGGAAAGTCCCAAAGTTTAAAAGTTCTCTGGTGATACCAAAGGAACCTATTGTCGGAACGATATCAAGGTATTTGACTAAAGCGAGGACATAGTAATTAAAATTGAGGATAAGATATTTTCTCGGCCTTACCAAAAATGTTTTTACGTGGTTCAACACACTACCAAGAAACTACATTTATGATGGACCTTACTGAGAGATTGTTCCATGAACAATTATACACGGATACCAAAGATCATTGAATTTAGTGGCTAGTAGTGTTTAAAATTCACATAAGTTTGATGATTAGACCTATTTCCATTTTAAATATTTTATGACCTAATTCATGGCTCAATTCACAACAAACATACGAGTTCGCATAAAGTCTCAAATTTGTTTGATATGAAGTAGCAACCGAAAGATTTGTTTAGTGGATTTCTTTGTCCACCCATGTATGGGTGAAAACATCCTTGAAAATTTTAAATACCCTTTAGATATGCATATCCGAACGAACCTATTGTTGTAAAAAGTTTATTTCTGATATGTATTCTAATAAACATTTTTTTTACAAAAGTGTTTTCGTATATACATATTCGAAATATTTCTAATGAGTTTTTTTTAGTAATTACAAAGGAAATATTGATAATTAGTATTTTAGATCTCTTTTAATTTTGGTATTTATATTTTAGACACTTTTTAGAAAATACTATTAATGAAATATTTTAGTGAATGAAATTGATTTCATTATTAAAATAATGCAACTAATTTTATTGAGATTTAAATGAGATATCAAAATGTAATAATTGATATTTTATGTGATTAATCTTTTTCTACACTATTTATATAAAGATATATATTATTAATTATCCATTTGTTAAAATTATATTTTTCATAAAAGATCTATTATCTCATTTTAATAAATTAATGTTAAAAATAAATCAATTTGATTGTCATTAAAACAAATCAAACAATTTATAATTTTGATTATCATTAAATTATTCAATAAAATGTTATAAAATGTTTTAATTTATTTAAGTACGGTTATGAAATCTCACGATTAAATTTGTAAACATTATAGTCTTTATTTGTTATTATCATGCACTTACAATATTAATTACATGAGAACAAATAATAACGTATTCATATTGATTATTAAAATATTCATGAGGTTTAAAATTATTCCTATTATATATATATATATATATTAGAAAGGTTCGTTCTGATACAAATATCTAAACTCTAAAGATTTTAAAAGAAATTTGCCAGAAGTTAACTGAATTTTATTTAGTGCAAAAATGTAAGACCTGAATGAGATTACGTTGAAGACCTAAATATTCAGAATCTGAACAATTAGCTAAAAGAAATTGTCAATTAATATCTTTAAAATACCTTGAAAAATTGAACAAGAAAAAACAACTATTATAAATTTTATCTTTAGGTTTGAAGAGAAATACTTGTATAGAAATGTTCATAAATCTATATTTTAAGAATAATCTAAAGAAAATTTTAAAAATTTTAAAATTTAATTTATTTTCTAATTGGATACTTTTTGATAAGCAAAATATATTTTTAATAGGAGTATAAGGGATACGTAATGCAATAAAATTGATAGATTAAAATAACAATGTTTAACCAAGGTTCAAGAAATCTAATGGAGAATGCATCCAATAATATAAAGTAGTACAATTTCTCCATCTATTACCAATGGCTAGCCATTTCTATGATATAACTTTAATGCTCATCACGAAATCGTCTAACACACACTTGCCATTATCAAATATTATGCGGTTGCACAAGTTCCAAATTGACCATATCACAACCAACCATAACATGGTTGTCTTCTTCTTCATTCTTTGCTTTTCCTTGTCAATGCATCTGAAAATGGAAGAAATGATTAACACCAACAAGCTCATCCACACAAATCATTTCCAGCCACCTAAATATGTTTCTCCACACTCTCAGAGTGATGATGCACTTGAAAAATAAATGCTCTAGATCTTCTATGTCATCCCCATAAAGTACGCAAATCTTGTCATTCTCATTTTGAATGATCCCCTTCATACCAATTAGTTTTTAGTTGCCAATCTATTAAGTAGTGCCCTTTGTTAGAATATGAAAGACCCATTGATGGAGTGAAGAAAACCCATGAAAGAGAGAATGAAACAGTGAAGTTTGATTATTATTTGCTTAGCTTACAGAGAAGACACCAAGCAACTTTATATACACAGTGTTTCTTAACCAACTAACCGCCAAATAACAAACCCTAACTAGCGATAATGTAAACAATTAGTAAGAATGTCCTAAGGTAGCTAAGCGCTACAACAAAGAGCATGTGTTCTAATGTACCTCCCTCAAGCAGCAAAGATGATAAATGTTGATTATGCCAAGTTTGGAAACGAATTCATTGAACTTTGTTGGTTGAAGCGGCTTGGTCAAAAAATCTGCCAATTGCTCTTGTGATGAGATCGGTAGTAATTTCAGTAAGCCTTGTTGAACTTTTTCACGAACCAAATGGCAGTCTATTTCCAAATGTTTCGTCCGTTCATGAAACACCGGATTGAATGTTATATGAATAGCACTTTGATTGTCACAATACATGACTGGTGGCTTAAAGCATAAAACGTGCAGATCCCTCAAGACATAAAGCAACCATATTAGTTCACAAGTTGCTGATCCTAAAGCCCGATACTCAGCTTCTGATGAACTTCAAGATATATTATGTTGCTTTTTAGCTTTCCATGAGATCAAGGATGACCCTAAGAAGAAGCAATAGCCTGAAGTGGACTTTCTAGTGTCTACACATCCCGCCTAATCAGATCTGTGGTAACCTAAAATTTGTATCTTCGATGATCCGGAAAAAGCCATATCCGTGATCATTTTCAAATACCGATAACCCCCGCAGCTGTTCTAATGTGATACTACGTGAACGACTTTGTAGGATTTTTGTATCCAAATGTGCGGATAACAAGAGTCGCCACCGACTTTTATTTTTATCCAATTAAGGAAGGTAAAAGTAAGTAAAAAGACCTTCAGATTCTCGAGTACGGAGAATGGTTATGAAAAGGAAGGTATTAGCACCCTTTCCATCCGTAGTTATCTACGGGCTCTTAGTTGCTCTTAGATCACTTTTAAAATTGCTTTCTCGGTGTTTGACAAAAATGTTTTGAAAAGGCATTTCGCTTTGACTTTGTAATGACTCATGTAGGAGTGTATACAAAGTGTTCTAAATGTTTGTTTTGAAAAGAATTTGAACTTTGAAAAGTGTGTGGTGTGAAAAGCATTTGATAGAGCAAGCAACTAAAAGACTTATTTACCCACTTTTAATTGGTCGCTTTATTATACTTACATTCCTTTAGAATAGCGCCCATACCATTAGTTAGAGGTAGCTCCATTCGCTGGATGTAAGCGGACATCTCGAGGACATCTGATGGTCATGAAGGCAACTCTGAGGAAGTATCCTAGCACATTCGAAGGGACTATCATCATTTTTCGAGGCTTACAATCGAGGGTCAAGATCATGTATTCGGAGGCGACATCGTGGGTCTTATGATTTGTATCGAAGGGACTATGATGATTTGTTTGGAAGGCAACGGTGCTAATACCTCTACGCTCGAGGGACATGACCATTTTGAATCGAAAGGCATCGAGAGAATTACCCTAAGGTGCGTGTGTGAAAGAAGTGTGTCAAATTCAGATATTTTATCTTGAAATTAATGTGATCTATGTCCAATTATTATCTTGCCATACACGCCTAATTACTAGCAATTGATAAGGGTGCGAAAGTAAATGCGGAATGTAAAAAAAGCGGAAAATAAACCCACGCTATTACATGGCTTTGGGCGTATACATAATTAGAGTGCGGAAAGTAAAAGTCCTAAATTAAACTATTACAACCCATGAGCAATTACATTATTGGTAAAATAAAACTAAGAATCGTCTCAATCGGATCAACTCGTGAAAGAATAAGAAAATCGAAAATGCAATATGAATCGAACAAGAGAAAAATGTTAGAAAATGCAAGTTTTAATATGGAAAATTAATACATGCTGGAAATAAGATAAATAAATTAAAATAATTTTTGGGATTTTTGAAAAGATTTAATAATAAAATGCAATTATAATGATTTAAATGCAAAAATAAAATAAAATAAATATGCATGCAAAATTATATTTTTAATTTATTAAATTAAATAAAGGTTTTAGAAAATAATGTAAAAGAAAAATGTTTTGGTAATTTTTAATGCATAAATAAAATCATGAAAACAATTAAAACAATGCAAAATATTAAATGAATTAGAAAATAGAAAATAATATGAAAAAAGGTGAGTTTTGGAAAAAGAAGCAAACCGACTCGGCAGTATCGAACAGAGGACCCCTCGAGAAAATGAGTTCACTTGTCATTACCACCACGCCACGCCGCATTGGATGTTATGGAACAAAACGGCAACCACGAGCTACACGCTGTGTCATCCGGGTGGAGTCAAAGCACCGCATGGTGGGGCCCTTGACTTATTGAACGAGCGAATCGAACGATCTTCCCCACGCACGCTACCGCCGGTCAACCACTAACGACGCCGAGTTCAGTCTTGGCCGTCTTCTCCGGGCGAGATTTTGAAAACCCGCAAAACACGCTAAATAAAAGAGGAAGAAGGACCTTGTCCCCTAAACCGACCTCCCGAATTCAATGGTGATGTCACTTGCCCTAAAATGTCCCTACAAGCCGCTCAAGCTTATGAGTTCGAAACCCTAAGTATGGGTAACGCGATTCTAACGTCCAACCTCTCAAACGACTACCCAGATCGATCCAAAGGAACCTCATGAACACAATAAAAGCATTAGATTCAATGGAAACACGCAGAATAATAAAATGCAAAAATCAAAAAGTTTGAGATATGTATGATCATGTATGCACGATCCGCTTTGTTTTAAACCATGGAACGAGTGTACTTACTCAAACTTACCTCGAAAACGATGGAATGATGTTTGAGGTCAAACTCATTGAAATTGAATTTAATTTCAAAGATTCTTGGAAAATTTTGACAAAATAAGGGTTTGGCTTTAGCTAGGTTTCCGTCCTCGTGTCAGTGTATTGGTCGGCAATTTAAGAAATTTGGATGGCAAGGAGGAAAAAGATTGCTTCTTGAATGTGCAAATATTTCCATTTAAAATAAAATCAAATATTGAAAAATATATGATTTTTCATGAATGCAAGGCCATCACGAATTTGGTAAGGGTCATGGGCCTTCTTGGACATTTAGAAAGATATAAAATCATTCCTTTTGAGAAAATGTTTAATTTTCATATTTTATATAATTTATTTTGAATTAAATGTTTAAAATTCAAATATAAATCATAAAATAGAAAATAACCAAGGCCAAGCATTTATGGGTCAAGAATAGCATCATGAACAAGTTTGGATCAAAAGATTATAGGCCCATTTGGAAAATTTTGCAATTTGACCAATATGTCCTTTTGTGCAATCATTCAAAATTCCCAACTTCATAGTGTATCTTGCTCAATTTTCCACATTTTTGAGTGTTCTTGGACTTTTGGAAAGCTCTAAGAGTCCTCTAACCAATGTCTTTGGTCTCATCTCAATTGAGTTACCATGCTCAAAATCTTCAAAACAAAAGTTGACTTTTGTTGACTTTGAAAATGACCAGAATGTTTCGAGCTATACCTCTCAAATGAAGCATTTTTTGACATTCTTGTGAGACATGAAGTTGTAGAGAATTGAATTTCCTTCAAAACAAGAGGTGGTGGAAAAATTTCGAGAAAGTATGAGAAAGTTATGATCACCAAAGTTCACTTGACTTTTCATCTAAACCCTAATTTAGAAAGTTCGACTTTGGGCAAATCTTGAGTTTTCTTGATGAATCATGATCAACCCTTGATCAAATGATGAATGTAACTTCAAAATGAGGATGTTGACCAAAAATCAAGTTTTGACCAGTATGTTGACCACAGCTGACTTTTTGTCCAATACACCCGATTTTCAACCATCCGAACAATTGTCTGAGGAAACTTGACTCAGGAGGCTTGAAACTTGACATGGAGAATCTTTGAAGCATATGAGGAGGCATGAAGGTCATTGGAGATGTTGGAACCATCTTGACTTGAGAGATACCAAACCCTAGTTTGGGTCGATTGTCTGAGAGGAGTTTGTCCGATCAACTCTCGAGGAATCCTCGAGTATGGATGTATGAAATCTCTTGAGTAGATGGAGGGCAAATTTGGGGTATGACAATGCCCCTGCTCAATCTTCTTGTACTGAAGGGTTAGATTGACATGCTTGTCTTTCGTGACCGGAGGTAAGATGATTGAACACCGAGTACACCGAAAATTTGCACTCGCCGCTGGTGGATGATGCGAATGGGCTTACAGATGCCATTTGGAGAAGTTGAGACTACTGGGAACGAGTCGACGCTAGACTCGAGGTTGTTAATAGGAGAGTGATGAGATGGGCTTAAGATGCCATCTAGAAAGGTCGACCGAGGGTGAGTCGACGTTAGACTGTGATGTTCTTTTGAACGAGAGACGGCTTAAGATGCCATCCGGGAGTCGACGTTAGACTCGTGATCACTTTGGAATATTGAAGTTATTGGTATTGATTTTTAACCATATGCGCAGATTCGAAGTGAAGAGATGTTGACAAATAGTCGAGACGGGCTTAAGATGCCATCCAAGGCAACCGAGTCGTACGCTGACTTTAGTCATTGATAATCGTAATAAATCTTCGTGTTGATTACTCGAGGGAGATTGTAGTTGGCCGAATGTGGATAGCTTCCTCTGTCAGGCATCGGTGTTGATCCATTGCTCATATTCGGAGGATAACCCGAGGTGGTCTTTTCGATAGTTTTCCGCTTGTTCGGGCTTAACTCGACCGCCGTTTGAGGCGGTCTTTCGATAGTTTTCCGCCGGTTCTGGGGCTTAACTCGACCTGCTCGCTGGGCTTCAGATAGTTTTCCCGCTGGTCGGGCTTAATCCTCGACCTGCTTAAGGCCGAATGATCACATGCTTTTTGGAGAAAACAAGAAAACTTTGATAGAATATTTGTTAGTCTTATGCAAAGTATGATGCATGACAAGGTATATGAATGACATATGCATGAATTATGACTTTATGAGAAATATGAATGATGAATGTTGTGATATTTCAAAACATATCCATCTTGAAGAAGATGCGATATTCTGTCAAGATTTCGACTTCTCGCCTGGGAATCGAGTAGTGAACTCCCCGCCAAGAGAAGAAAGATATCTTGGATTCCTCCGATGCACTATCCGACCAAGTCTTGGGCTAGACGTTGTTGAGGAAGGTAGAGATTTGAGAGGCTCGTTGTTGGAGATCTCATATATGACTCCCGAGAGAGTCCGGGAGGCGATCCGCTGAGGACCTTGTATGTAGATCCCGCCGAGGAAATTTAAGAGACGCCCACTGGGATTCCGAGTAGATCTCACGAGAGCATTTGATGGTTGCCGAGAGACCGATGAAGAGTCTAGAGTCCGTTGTAATCTCGGGCCGGGAATAAAGGTGTAGTCCGATGCACTATCCGACCAAGTTTCGAGTCCGATACCGGGCCGGGGAGGGAGGATTGAAATATCCGCTGGGATGAAGTGTTACCGCTGAGACCGATGTAACGTTGTTGTTGAGTGGAATTGTTGCTCGTGGATTCTTATACTCACTGGGAAGGTGTGTCAGAGTGACAATTTTGGGATCATGTTCTGTGGGGAATTATTTGGTGACTTTCGTCATCCCACCTCGAACCTCGTAAGTACTTTTGCATATTCACTTTTCGTATGTTTGCAGAGAGATTTTATTGTCAAATGCGATAGTCATTCAAAGCAAACGCTGGACTTATTGCAAATAACAACAAATGTAAATTGTAAAGAGAAAGAAGTCGTATTTATTTGAAAGTGTGGCATATGGCCAAGTAGTTTGTACACAAGAAAGGTAAAAGCTATGGAAACAATCTCGTTAAGTTCCAACTATGCTAGTACTCATATATTTCAACTATCTCATCTCCTTGCCGAGAAAGTGAGTGAATCGATCTTCGCCATTTGAATCTTGAATGTCGATAGTAGTCCGAAAGTGTGATCCGAAGAGACATAGTCGCACGCTTAAATCCCTAATTTTTGCCTAGACCGCCTTTCGGTTTTCGCCCACCGATACCTTTTGCCCAAGCCGCCTTTCGTGTTTTCGACTTGCCGGTGTACATGTTTTGTATATATCCAACTTTTGCCCAACCTTTGGTTCGCCAGATGCCCTTATTTTTGCCTAGGTCGCCGACCTAGCGGGTCTCTTTTATGTAGTATTTTTGACTATGTCCTGCTCACGTGGTGTGGGAAGTCTTCACCATCCATGGTGCTAAGTATCATAGTCTACCGAAAATACGTTTTGACTACAAATGGTCCTCATAGGTGGGAGTCCATTTGCCCCGGATCACCTGTGGAAGAATGATGCTTGACTACTAGATCACCGACTTGGTAGACTCGTGCTTGACCTTCTTGTTAAATGCTCCGATCATTCGTCGATAACCGTCCATGGCGTATGGACGCGAGTCGCTTCTCATCAATCAAATTAATCCGGTCAAGGCGAGTCTCGACCCAATCGCTTCGCCTAACTCGCTCGGAGGACTCGTCGAGGGTATCTCAACTCGATGGGTAAGACGGCTTCCACCGATATACAAGAGAGAAGGGGTTGCCCTGTGATGTTCGTACCAAGCGATAACCATGAAGAGCAAATGGTAACATCTCATGCCAATCTTTGTAAGTCACCGTCATCTTCTCAGATAATCTTCTTAATGTTCTTATTGGCGGCTTCCATCGCGCCATTCATCTTAGGCCGATATGGAGAAGAGTTGTGATGTTTGATCTTGAATCAAGTGCGTAGTTCGAAGGATCATCTTGTTGTTGAGATTGGAACCGTTATCCGTGATAATCCTTTCGGAGTGCCATACCGATGATAAGATTATGTTGATGAATCGAGCCACAACATTCTTGGTAACAGATGCATACGAGGTCGCTTCTACCCACTTGGTAAAGTAATCAATTGCCAAGGATGAAACGATGTCCATTGGAAGTCGTGGGCTTAATCTCTCCAATCATGTCAATGCCCCACATTGCAAAAGGCCAGGAGAAGTTAAAACATTCGTGAGGTACCGAGGTACGTGCACTTTGCTCAGATAACCGCATTTGTGACAAGATCGAGCATAGCGTGACAATCGCCCATGGTGGACCAATAGTAACCGTTTCTCAAAATCTTCTTAGCTATGTGTCCAATCGAGTGGGTACCAAATTTCTGTAACTCTTCCATGATACGATTGTCGCTTTCCGGTCTACACAATGAGTAAGCACAAGTCGTGGTTGCGCTTTGTATAAGATGTCGCTACGAGGAAGAATTTGATGCAAATCTTCTCATGAACTTTATCATTGATGATGCCCTCGCTGGATATTCCCGAGTCTCAAGATACCTCTTCACGCCATAGTACCAAGGTTTCTTCGCACAAGCTCATAACACTGTTCGTCGAACTTCTCAATGATGATCCGGGAGCCTCGTTGTCCCATCTAACCTTGAACATAGACGACATAGTAGCAATGCGCCCGCCAACCGATTCTCTTCTCGTGGAATGTGATTGAAAGTATCTCTTCAAGTAGGGAATCAAACTCGTAACATGCTCTCGATATGGAATGAGATTCGGATGCTTCGATCCCACTCGCCTTAACTGACCGATCACCAAAGTCGAGTCTCCATACACTTGTAAGAACTTGATTCTAAGTCAATAGCAGCCTTTGATACCCATGATGCACGCTCAGATTCGCCATGTTGTTAGTGCAATCGAAACATAATCAAGTGAAAGGGCGGTGTCCACCGTAGGGATGTAATGATGGCGCCAATGCCATTGCCAAGTGCTTGAGGCTCCATCAAAACCATGGTCCATCGGGATCCTTGTTCGTGTCCTTCGTCGGCCTCGGTTCTTCGCATCAGAATTAGTAAAACATCTTCGTCTGAAATTGAACGCATAGATCGATAGTCATCACTTGATGAGCCAAATGATCGGCCACACACTTCCTTTGATCGCTCGAGAAGTGTACGGATGTCATATTCGTCAAGATCATTTGCCATCTTGCTATTCTTCCCGAGAGAGTGGTTTCTCAAAGATGTATTTTATCGGATCCATCTTGAAATCAACAAGGTAGTGAGTCAACATATCGCCTTAGTCGGCGAGCAGCTCAAGCTAAAAGTTGCAAGTTTTCAGCCGTGAGTATCTTGTTTCACAAGTAAACTTTTGCTAAGGTAGTATATTGCATGCTCTTTTCGACCTGGCCATGTTGCCCCAACACACACCCCATTGAATTCTCTAACACCGCAAGTACATGATAAGAGGTCTTCCTTCGGCAAAGCGATCGTGATGGAGGATTCAGAGGTACTCCTTGATTTTGTCAAAAGCGATCCGGCAATCGTGCTCCATTCCACTACTTGATCTTTCTTTAGTAACTTGAAGATTGGCTCACAAGCAGCGCTAGTGTGCAATGAATCTGCAATGTAGTTCAATCGCCCAAGAAACCTCCCGACTTCCTTCTCGTAAGGGAGTCGGCATCTCTTGAATAGCTTTAACCTTAAGGATCAACCTCAATACCTCTTCCACCGACAACAAACCCTAGGAGTTTTCCTGATCCGACCCAAAGGTGCACTGTTGGGATTAAGTCTCACTGTACTTCTTCAACCTATCAAACAGCTCGCAATGATCAAGATGTTCTTCTTCGGCCCAGGACCGAGCTATCATGAAATAATGTTACCATAGCATCGATAATGGCGCCTGCTGCTCTTCAAAACCGAACATAACCTTGTAGCGTAAGTGCCCCACCGTAACAAAAGTAGTCTTTTCCATGTCTTCGGAGCCATTTTGATTGATTGTAACCGGAGAAACCATCCATGAAGGAGAAAACCTTATGCCGAGCGGTGTTGTCAACCGTAAAACATACGAGGAAGTGGGAAATCGCCTTTCTGACTCGCTTTGTTCGATCTCTCAGAATCCACACACATTCGCATTCTTACCATCCTTCTAGGCACCCACATTACATGCAACCCATCGGGATGGAGGTGACAATTAAGAAACCGGCTGAATCGCTTCATAAATCGGCTTTGATTTTCTCCGACATCTCAGACGATGCGATTTAACCTTCGTTTCATCGAGAAAACCTTCCTTTGCTCAATCGATGTACCACAATATCAATGTCTAAACCGGCATGTTCGTATGACCAAGCAAAACCTCAATATAGTCTCGTAGCATCCGAACCAACCTTTCTTTAACACTGCTCAAGACCCGTCCTATCTTGATCTCTTTTCGCTCGTCAAGACTCCAAATTCACAACCTCAACTCGCTTTTCGTGGTCAGATAACTCGCTTCTTCTTGCAGTAGCACCGGCAAGTTCTCCTCGGCACTTCACAATCTTCCTCACCGCCTTCGCTTGGTAGATCGGATTATCAAGTCATATTTAGCACTAGCATAGTCAGTATTAACTAGATTCGGAGTGATTCGCAGTTGTATCACGTGGTGTGTAAGAACACATAGCTTTTTAAGGGTGATAAAGTAAAAGAAAGAAAACAAACAATTGAATGCAAAAGTCCAACGATTTATTGAATGAAAATACGCAAACGATGAGATAATAACCCTCGAACGAGCCATGATGCCCCGCAAGGCACTAGGCCAAAGTTTATTGTTCAAACATAAAGAAACAATGAAGAAAACAAAACAAGAGCAATTACTCCCGACTAAAGGAGATTGGTATGACGCCTTCGCCTTCCAATTGCCGAGCCCATGATCCGAGTCGAAGATCCACTTGTCGATGTCGGCCGTTGTCGCCGCCTTCTATAGCATGGATTCCACTGGCCGATGCGAAGGGAAGTTATCGCGCTCAGCCGTATCATCTTCCGACCGATGGTGAAGCCTAAACCGCCTTGTTGTCGATTTGAGGGAGATTGTGAGTCGACCCAAATAGACTACCCTGTTCAACAGCTTGAGCATCTTTCAACGAGGCCATCCTAGGTGGAGCTTGTGTAACTCAGAGTGACAGGAGAGTCAATGTGCATGACTGGTATTGTTTCAAAAGCTTGACAGGAGTCTCAAGAATTCACCCTCCATCTCGAGATAATGGAATGATCAGATGACCGACCATATATTCTTCTTCACCACATATCGTGAACAACCTTCCCTTTCACCGCATTTCAGTCGATGTAAGGTGAGGTATCACCGCCCCATGTATCCAAGGGCCCAAGTAGGTAAGAGGCGGACGGATGTCCATGACAAAGAAAGTGGAATCAAAAGTCCGGGAACCGACTTTAACAGTGCAGAGTGATCTCCAAGCACTGCTTCAGAACCATCAAAAGCTCTCAATAATGTCACCGGTCTCAAACCAACCCTTCGACATCAAGTCGATCAAAAGCGCCTCGGTAGGATATTCGTAGTAACCTGTCCACCAAAACATGAGATAAGGTGTGTCCTTGCATTCAATGGAGATGTGCAAGGCTTTGTTATGTTTCTTTCCAAGGAGTCAAATCAAGATCGAGAAGCCTAGGCCGTTGTTGGTACCAGTTAGCAATACAAACTTCGAATCGATCAATGGTAGTGTCTCGCAAGACATAGCATTCTTCAAACTTCACCAAGGCATTAGTACGCCCCTGAGCACAAGAGCAAAGAGAGCATGGAAATCTTGGACTGAGTCCGTCCTAACTGCTCCACAACATTGTAATCACTCTTCTTGATGATCTTCTAATTTCCTCCATTTCTTGTTTGAGGTGTTCGAACTTCCTTGGTACTCGTCGAGCGGTGACGAGTCACCGGTTCTTTCCTCTAGTCGGGATATTGATTGAGTAGTCGGAATGCGAGCCGGAGTCGCAGTGTCTTTGGAGGAGAGATATCCGAGAGAATACCCTTCCGGCTCGTCACCCATCGATCCTGATGTTGTCAATGTCGTGAATAGAAACTTCAAAGTAGAAGATCTTCAATTGTCGAGGATCTTGCTGACACCATGATAGTAAACATCACCCATAATTCCAAGGGATAGCCTTGTCGAGGAATATGGAACCGGCCTGGAGAAGTGATAATGAGGTGCCACTAGGCACTGGATCGCAGAGGAAACTTTATAGTGTTAACATCAAGATAGTCTTCGGGAAATCGCCACCCCATCCCGGCCGCCTTAACATCTTCAATAGGAATCTTGTAACTATCGGATGCGGTACTTCACCATGTAATCATACTTTCCACTTGGCTGCCCCAAGGTATCCCACACGTGATGGTACGCTGCTCGCATTGTCAATCTTCAACTTAGACATTTCTTCACACAACACTGTGTGGTTTCGTAAATAGTATCTCACGGTTATCCATCATGCATCGAACACGCCTTCTCAACCAAGCACAACCATCAGCGCAGTAGGGCACCAACGACTCCGGGCATCCCGATCGACACCGCTTGCAACAAATTCTTCTTAACAACATCGAGGAATGGTCAAGTCATCTATGTTGAAAACATAAGTATCATCACCAACAAAGATTGGAACTCTTGTCATGGTTAGGCATAGGAGCGTTGATCACATTCGAGTCTCAACAGAGGATCAAATCAACTGCTTAGCTTCAATCATATCTTGAATCTTGTTCTTCGTGAGCCCAACAATTGTCGTTGTCGTGTCTCCGGCTATTGGAATGGTAAGCACACTTAGCATTAGGATTGTACTTGGAGAGGAAGTGTTGACATTCCGAGGAGGATCCCTCAAGGTAATCACCTCGCTCAACATGTGTTGCAAGGCTCATGCACAAAGGCATGTTGATCTCAGAACTGCCTTCGTGGCGCTCGTTACGCTGCTGCTGTCTCACCGAGGTCAGGCCGATGTAGGATCGAGATCACAACCTCTACGCATTGAGCACGATCGGTCTTGGCTCTTTCAATACACGATTAGCTTCTTTTCTTAGCACCAAGATCTTCGCAAGATTCAAGATGTCTCTACATGAATCTTCCACTCTTGATACCGCCTTCATGCGTCATCACAATATCACTTGAATCCGGATGAAGAATTTCCAATCGATGATCAAGAACGGCCCGCCAGTTGTTCCCATGAACATATCAACCAACCCCTATTGGACAAGGGTGGTTGAACCGCTAGATCTCTCCACTCTCGAGCATACCTTGAACTTCTCCACACGACCCATAGACATGCTTTGTAGTTGCATGCGAGTGGGTGTCATTCAAAGATTGTACCATATTGTTCTAGAAAGCATCGCCTAAGTCACCCAAGTACGGATACGGCCATTCTCTAGTCGATAGTACCATTCCAACCGAGTTCCGACAAACTCTCTGAAAATAGTGCATCCACAACTTTCGTCATCGTGTGGGCTGACCGACATAGGACTTCAAATGCAGCTTAGGCAAGACATGCCATCATATTTGGAAAAGTAGGAACTTTGAATTTGGGAGGAATCACAACACCAGAACAAGACTCGATCATCAAAGTTCAACCTGACATTTTCAAGTTTTCCACAAAGATTCAGACGATCTTCAAGTTGTTTGTACTTGTCATCTTCATCGTAGTGTTGGCTATAATCGATCGTCCTCTCCTCCTTCTTGGCTCACGCCGATCACCTTCATCACCCTTGGTACTCCCCAGATGGACACTTCCTTCAGAGAGCTCAATACGACCGACCACCTTAGGACCCCTTTGAAACGCCTACCCATGTCGAGGAGACCAACAACCTTCTTCTTCTTGTTGATGAGCTTCTTCGATCTTCTTGGCCTTGGACCAAGTTGGTGAACATCCGCTAAACCGAGCATTCTCGAGCTCGGAGATTTTGACAACTGCTCGCCATTTCGCTAAAATAAATAGCGAGCAAATGAGAAAACCAATCTCCAATGTACCGTGATGCAATGTTATGCTATGCTATGTAATGTTTATGCGAATGCAATGCAATGTTTTCAAGGACCTAAGAGATTTAAATTTGTTAAACAAGCAATGAACAAACATTTATTAGTACTTTTCATTATTCTTTTCTTTTAAGTACAAGAGATAGTTCAAAACAATAAAAGAAAAGCATAAAAATCCTAAAGCTCTAAGTCTCCCATGGCGCTCTTGGTGCCGATGTAATTGATGTTTCGCCTCCTCGTGAAGTAGCTTGGTCAACTCTAGAACTTTCTCACTTGCATAACATCGAGCTTCAAAGGTATCCCTTCTTCTTTAAGTCGAATCCAGTCTCTTCAAGTCTTCAAAATCAGTAGGCATGTCGATGGAGAATAAGATAGGTACGCCACCTATAGCAACAGTTCCATAATTACCGGTAAAACAGCGTGAATGGCATCATGAGGTTTTGAGCTCGAGCTCGCACCCATTTGAGGTAAGGTTCCAAGGAATGGAGTTCGGTGCCCCAAAGTCTTGGTATCAGTCTTTACCATGCCCCAAGCATGTATAAACCTTCGTTGTAATTCGAGATCGTGATTGTAGTCGAACACATCTTGAGAAGCATATCATGTGGACCATCTTTCGCAAAACCAAACCGACGGAGAGCTAGAGAAGGTTGAAGTAATACTCCCTTATACCAAGTAGTGGTACATTAGGAATTCTCCACAACGCCAATGAATGTGAAGTCCTTTGAGAGAAAAGATTCCAACGGATTCGGAATGAGAGAGTGACATCAATCTTTGAGACCATCTCAACCTTTGTTCATTCTTCAAACTGATGGAGGAAGGTGCGAAATAAACCACCTTGAAAGTAACGTATACAACACATGAGAGTTCCTTGTCGCTTAGTAGTACGAGGTGGAGAGAATGTAGAATGTCTCCAAGTAAGGTAGGCAATGGATCATGGTAAGAAACAACTTGATGGCATTGACATCTATGAATTGATCCGAGTTAGAGAGAACCAAACCATAAATTAGCAAGGCAACAATGTTCTCAAATGCATGGAAACTCATAACTTTGAGGAATTCTCGGCTTTCTTAATTAAGAACTTGAAAGTAAACCCTTAACTCCACTTCTAGTTTCCCAATTGGCTTCAATGTCCGAGCGCTTAAGATGTAAGGTGATGCAATGTCTTCGAACTTAGGAACCTTTTCCAAACCGTGAATGGCATTTGGTCAAGAATAGGTACCCCAAGTAGCTTAGAGAACTCTTCCGTAGGAACCAACTGATAATCTGGAAATGTGAAGCAATGGTGTTTCGGATCAAAGAACTGAATAGACATGCATCATATCTTCTTCAAAACCGAGATAACCAAATCAAGTAGATAACCATGTCTTTGATGAACTGAGCATGGTCGGAATTTCAAACCAATTCTTCGAGCTGAGAAGGATACCCATGAAGTTGATTCTGATAGTCTTTCTAGAAGCCATAATCCCTACAAAACAGAGCAAAGATAAACCTTAGGTCCTTGAAATAGTTAGAAATGATATGCAATGCAAATGATGTCATGATGTCATGTTTAGCACACACAAACAATTCACACAATGAGCCTATGTTTAAGGCTTGCATGAGGTATAGGTGATTATCCCACCAAAAGTTTGAGTTGGTTCATCCTGCCCTATAATAGTAACCGGTTCTAGGAATCTCATATCACGATCTTTCTCGAGGCGCTTATTTCAATACGACGCAAAGTGGTCGATCGAAATGTCCCAAAAGTCTCGATCTCAATGAGCGTAGCATCGAGTATCAACCAACCCTCGGTCTACACCAAAGCCGCCATCTCACTACCTTCTAATGGCCAAGATGGGTCAATTAAGGTTCTAAAAGTTTAGTTAGCGCTGATGACACCACGCAGAGCCAAATACTTTCTTCAACTTGGGAATGAAGAGTATTGGGCAACCAAAGTGTCACGCTAACGTAGCCATCATGTTGACCGCGTAGTTATACGCCTAACGGTCGCGATGATCTAATGCTACTTACCTAAAAGGAAACCCGATCCGTGTAGGATCCCCAACAATATAATACCCAAGCAACCCTTAAAGATAAAGCATACAAGTCAAACAAAAAGCAATAAAGGTTATCTAGAAATCCCTAAGGCAATTCTCTCTTTGGGTGTTTCCAACAGAGTCGCCAGCCTGTGATACTTGAACTCGACTTTGTAGGATTTTGTATCCAAATGTGCGGATAGCAAGAGTCGCCACCGACTTTTATTTTTATCCAATTAAGGGAAGGTAAAAGTAATGTAAAAGACCTTCGTTAGATTCTCGAGTTCGGAGAATGGTTATGAAAAGGGAAGGTATTAGCACCCTTTCCATCCGTAGTTATCTACGGGCTCTTAGTTGCTCTAGATCACTTTTTAAAATTGCTTTCTGTGTTTGACAAAAATGTTTTGAAAAGGCATTTCTTTGACTTTGTAATGACTCATGTAGGAGTGTATACAAAGTGTTCGGAAATGTTTGTTTTGAAAAGAATTTGAACTTTGAAAAAGTGTGTGGTGAAAAGTATTTGATAGAGCAAGCAACTAAAAGACTTATTTACCCACCCGTAATTGGTCGCTTTATTGTACTTACATTCCTTTAGAATAGCGCTAGCCATACCATTAGTTAGTAGGTAGCTCCATTGGATGTAAGCGGACATTCAAGGGACATCGGATGGTCATAGAAGGCAACTTGTAGGAAGTATCCCAGCACATCGGGGGACTATCATCATTTTGAGGCGACAATCGAGGGTCAAGATCATGTATTCGGAGGCGACATCGCGGGTCTTATGATCTTTGTATCGAAGGACTATGATGATTTGTTTGAAGGCAACGGTGCTAGAATACCTCTACGCTCGAGGGACATGACCATTTTGAATCGAAAGGCATCGAGAGAGAATTACCCTAAGGGTGCGTGTGAAAGAAGTGTGTCAAATTAGATATTTTATCTTGAAATTAATGTGATCTATGTCCAATTATTATCTTGCCATACACCTAGTTACTAGCAATTGAAGGGTGCGGAAAGTAAATGCGGAATGTAAAGGTGCGGAAAATAAACCCACGCTATTACATGGCTTTGGGGCGTATACATAATTAGGAGTGGAAAGTAAAAGTCCTAAATTAAACTATTACAACCCATGAGCAATTACATTATTGAAAAGTAAAATAAAACGAGAATCGTCTCGAATCGGATCAACCCGTGAAAGAATAAGAAAATCTAAAATGCAATATGAATCGAATAAGAGAAAAATGTTAGAAAATGCAAGTTTTGATATGGAAAATTAATACATGCTGGAAATAAGATAAATAAATTAAAATAATTTTTTGGGATTTTTGAAAAGATTTAATAAAAATGCAATTTATAATGATTTAAATGCAAAAATAAAATAAAATAAATATGCATGCAAAATTATATTTTTAATTTATTAAATTAAATAAAGGTTTTAGAAAATAATGTAAAAGAAAAATGTTTTGGTAATTTTTAATGCATAAATAAAAATCATGAAAACAATTAAAACAATGCAAAAATATTAAATGAATTAGAAAATAGAAAATAATATGAAAAAAGGTGAGTTTTGGAAAGAAGCAAACTGACCTGGTGTATCGAATGAGGACCCCGAGGTGAAAACTTGATTCACTCATTACCGCATTGGATGTTATGGAACGAAACGCAACCATGAGCTACACGCTGCCATCCGGGTGGAGTCAAAGCACAACCGCATGGTGGGGCCTTTGACTTATGAACGAGCGAACGAACGCATCTTCCCGCCACGCCCCTCGCCGGCCAACCATTCAACGACGCCGAGCCTAGCTCCGGCCGCCTCCGGCGAGGAGATTTTGAAAACCTGCAAAACACGCGAAATAAAAGAGGAAGAAGGACCTTGTCCCCCTAAACCAGACCTCCTGAATTCAATGGTGATGTCAGTTTGCCCTAAAAATGTCCCTACAAGCTACTCAAGCTTATGAGTTCTAAACCCTAAGTATGGCGTAACGCGATTCTAACGCCCAACCTCTCAAACGACTACCCAGATCGATCCAGTGGAACCTCATGAACACAATAAAAGCATTAGATTCAATGGAAACACGCAGAATAATAAAATGCAAAAATCAAAAAGTTTGAGATATGTATGATCATGTATGCATCGATCCGGCTTGTTTTAAACCGTGGAATGAGTGTGTACTTACTCTAACTTACCTCCTGAGCACGATGGAATGATGTTTGAGGTCGAAACCTGGAAATTGAAATTCAATTTCAAAGATTCGAAAATTTTGACAAAATAAGGGTTTGGCTTTAGCTAGGGTTTCCGCCTCGTCTGTGTGTATTGCGGCAATTTATAGAAGAAATTGATGGCAAAAGGAGGAAAAAGATTGCTTGAATGTGCAAATATTTATTTAAAATAAAATCAAATATTGAAAAATATATGATTTTTCATGAATGCAAGGCCATCACGAATTTGGTAGGGTCATGGGCCTTCTTGGACATTTAGAAAGATATAAAATCATTCCTTTTGAGAAAATGTTTAATTTTCATATTTTATATAATTTATTTTGAATTAAATGTTGTAAAATTCAAATATAAATCATAAAAATAGAAAATAACCAAGGCCAAGCATTTATGGGTCAAGAATAGCATCATGAACAAGTTTGGATCAAAAGATTATAGGCCCATTTGGAAAATTTTGCAATTTGACCAATATGTCCTTTGTGCAATCGTCCAAAATTCCCAACTTCTAATAGTGTATCTTGCTCAATTTTCCACATTTTGAGTGTTCTTGGACTTTTGGAAAGCTCTAAGAGTCCTCTAACCAATGTCTTTGGCCTCATCTCAATTGGAGTTACCATGCTCAAATATCTTCAAACAAAAAGTTGACTTTTGTTGACTTTGAAAATGACTCGTAATGTTTCGAGCTATACCTCTCAAATGAAGCATTTTTGGACATTCTTGTGAGACATGAAGTTGTAGAGAATTGAATTTCCTTCAAAACAAGAGGTGGTGGAAAATTTCGAGAAAGTATGAGAAAGTTATGACCACCAAAGTTCGCTTGACTTTTCATCTAGAAACCCTAATTTAGAAAGTTTGACTTTGGGCAAATCTTGAGTTTTTTGATGAATCATGATCAACCCTTGATCAAATGATGAATGTAACTTCAAAATGAGGATGTTGACCAAAAATCAAGTTTTGACCGTATGTTGACCACAGTTGACTTTTTGTCCAATACACGATTTTCAACCATCCGAACAATTGTCTGAGGAAACTTGACTCGGAGGCTTGAAATTTGACATGGAGAATATTTGAAGCATATGAGGAGGCATGAAGGTCATTGGAGATGTTGGAATCCATCTTGACTTGAGAGATACCAAACCCTAGTTTGGGTTGATTGTCTAGGAGGAGTTTGTCTGATCAACTCTCGAGGAACTTGAGTATGGATGTATGAAATCTCTTGAGTAGATGGAGGGCAAATTTTGGGGTATGACACCTGATAATGAACTTGTGTAGGCTTATGAAGAAATTGACTCAGTTGTTGTGTTGCAAGAGTGATGTAAGGTCTTGTATTGTTCAGATAGATTAGTCTGCCCACCATTCTTCTATATTCAGTAATGTCCTTTAGAGGTTCACTGGCATCTGCATGAAGTTTTACTGAAGGATTCAATGGTGTGGAAGCTGGTTTGGATGCAAGGAGACCTGAGTCATTGAGCAAGTCTAAGCAATATTTTCTCTGTGAAATGGTGGTTCCCTCCGTGGAATGAGCAACTTCAAGACCAAGGAAATATTTGAGAATGCCCAAATCCTTAATCCTGAAGTGATCATTGAGAATGTGCTTGATACGAGCAAATTCTGCCAATGATGTGCCTGCAAGTATTATATCATCCACGTACACCAACAAAACAGTAATGTGTTCATCCCTTTTAAGAGTGAACATAGAATAATCAGCATTAGACTAAGTGCAACCAAGCTTCAATAGAAGAGATGTCAGTTTTTCGTACCATATTCTACTCGCCTGTCTCAAACCATATAAACTTTTCAAGAGCTTGCAGACGTGGTTTGGTTTAGAACAAGGAACACCTTGTGGTACATGCATATAAACATCTTCATCCAAGTCACCATACAAAAAGGCATTATTCACATCAAGTTGATGTAAATTCCAGTTGTTGACAGATGCAACAACAATGAGGTTCGATCGAGATAACTTTGCAACCCGTGAGATAGTGTCAAAGAAATCAAGTCCTCAACTTGGCTATATCCTTTGGCAACTAATCTAGCTTTATATCTCTCTATGGAGCCATCAAATTTGTGCTTGACTTTGTAAACCCATCTACTACCTATGGGTTTAATCGAAGGTGGTAAGTCCACCATAACCTAAGTACCATTCTTAGACAAAGCCTCCAACTCATTCTGCATAGCCATCTGCTAATTCACATTCTTGCAAGCCTCTTCATAATTGTGAGGCTCTGAATCATGAGTGATAGAGATGCTGAAAGACTTATGAGCAGAAGACAAATGATCAAAGGAATGAAAAGAGGATATAGGGTAGGAAGTACCTGAAGTAGAAGATGTAGCTAAATTATTTGAGGAATTGCACATAGTGTTCAAGGTGAGGTGGTGGTTGTCTATTTCAATAGTCTGTAGAATCGATAAGGGAGTAGTACTAAGTGTGTAGTGGGAGGGAGGTTCAGTTTAGGGTGTCTGTGTGAATTTCCTGTAGTAAATTAGGACAATCAATAGATGATGAATGGATATCATCCGTATGGACAGGTTCATAAGTAACACCACCATCAGTGGTGTGATACTTCCAGTTTGGCTTGTAAGGGAAAATATGGTCGTGATGGGTAACATGCCTGGAAACAAAGATCTCATGATTATTAAGATCAAGCAAGACAGTCCCTTTTACTCCTTGCTTGTATCCTAAGAAAATGCATTTCTCCCTCGATGGTCAAGCTTAGTCCTATGTGCTTGGATAGTGGAAGCATAAGATAAGGTTCCAAAAGTTTTGAGGGCAAGCAAATCAGGATCTTTATTATACAAGCACTGGTTCAAAACAATGCTTGGTACACGATTCATGATAAAAACAACATGATGAACAACAAAAGACCAAATTTTTTAGGTAAGTTGGCTTGAAATAAAAAGGCTCTAGGTATGTTTAAAATCTTTTGATGCTTCCTCTTAACCCTACCATTTTGTTGAGGGGATTCAACACAACTTGTTTGGTGTAAAATTCCTATAGAAGCATAAAAAGATGGCATAATGAATTCTGGTCCATTATCTGTTCTAACAATTTTGACACAAATGCTATGATGTGTTTCAATTATTTTGAGAAAGTTAAGCACATTAGAGCGGGTTTCAGACTTGGACTTCATCAAAATTATCCAAGTAAATATGCTAAATTCATCAACAGCAGTTAAGAAATAAGAGTTCCCATTATGAGATTTAATAGCTAAGGGTCCCCAAACATCAAAATGAATTAACTCAAAAGGGTGAGATGTTGTAGTATAGCTTTTATTAAAAGGCAATTTCTTATGTTTAGAGTAATGAAAAACATCACATATAGCTTTATTATCAGCAACAATTGAAGGAAAGCTAGTTTGTAAAGCTTGTAACCTAGAGAAAGACAAATGGCCAAGTCTAGAATGCCATAAAGAACCAGCAGGTATGGTATGTGTAGAGGCATGATTTGATGTGTGGTGGATGACAGGTTTGTCCTTGAGAACTAAGTGATACAGTCCTTCAAACTTCTTAGCTGAACCAATCATCTTCAGTGTGTGAGGATCCTGAATGAAACAACCATTGGTGTTAAAGATGACATTAAAGTGAAGATTTTGGCATAATTTTGGGACTGAAATGAGGTTAACAGAAAACTCTGGTATATACAAAACATTATATATGCTAAAATCAGAAGAAAACTTAACCGTGCCAAAGAACTTTGCCAAGGCAAACTGACCATTTGGCAACTTCACATTTATGGGAGTGATAGAGTGAATGTGATGAAACCATGAACGATTAGAGAAAATATGGTCACTTGCACCAGAATCTGTTATCCATGAATTAAGCGTGGAACATTTGTAAGACGTGATATTACCTGGAGCACCCAAAGATGCATGACCAGAAAATGAAGTGGAACTGACTTGGTTGGTCATGACAGGAATCGAGGCTTGACTTAAGGTGGATTGTTGAAGAAGATTGACAAGTTTTTCATATTGAGCTTGAGTAATGGTGGCAGAACCATGCTTTTCTTCTTGATGTTGGGCTGTAATATGCTCTTCTTCCTCACTGTCAGTGGTAGTAGCATTATTAGCCGTTGATCCTTTGCCAAAGTGGGGTGGAAAACCATGTTTGCAATAGAAAACTTCAATTGTGTGACCATTTCTGCCACAGTGAGTGCAAACTTTAGATCTAGCATAGCTAGAATTGTAGCCAGAATTACCAGGTTTTTGGTTTGCTTTCTTGGAATTCACAGCATTAATCAATGTCTGCGAATCTTCAGAAGAAGCTAGATTGTTTTTCCGCTCATGTTTCAACACCATGGAAAAAATCTTGTTTATAGCAGGTAAAGGATCCATTAACAAGATCTGAGACATAACAACAACAAATTTTTCATTCAAACCTGCAATGAATCGAATTACGTATAGAAGATTGTGGTTGTTTCTTGCAGTTCGCATGGCTTCGCAAGAACATCGAACTTTGCACACACATTGAGGAATTGGCATGTAAATCTCTAGTTCTTCCCATAATATTTTCAGCTTAGAGAAGAAATATGTGACAGACTTTGAATCTTATTTTAGGGCATAGATTTCTTGATGTAGTTCAGAAATATGCACAAGATCACCTTGCGAGATTCGCTCTCTTGATCATCCCGCACGCCAGCATTTTCCACGTACATGATGGACTAAGCAATAGCTTCTGAAACTGAGTTAATAATCCATGAAATAATCAACGTGTTTCATCTACTCCAAGCGCGCATGGAAGGATCGAAGGCATCTGCAGGTATCAGAATCGAACCATCTACGAATTCAAGCTTCATCTTAGCACCAAGAGCGCGACGCATTGAACATGCCCAAGAATGATAGTTAGAACCATTGAGTGTGGGTGTGACTTTAACCGAACCCGGTCCATCGCTAGGATGAAAGTAAAAAGGGATGATAGAATCGAGTTGAGGATCAAGAGGTAGGTTGCGTGATGGTGGTGCCATTAGAGAAAAGGTAATGGAAATCAAGAAGAAATAAAAGGTTGGATCAGAAAGGCGTGTGATACCATGTTAGAATATGAAAGACTCAATTGATGGAGTGAATAAAAGCTTATGAAAGAGAGGATGTAACAGTGAAGCTTTGATTATTATTTGCTTAGCTTACAAAGAAGACAACAAGCAGCTTATATATACACAATGTTTCTTAATTAACTAACTTCCAAATAACAAACCCTAACTAACTGATAACAGAAACAGTTAGTAAGAATTTCCTAAGGTAGCTAAGCAGTTAAGCAGCAAAGATCATGTGTTCTAAAATTGGATAGATCAAAATAACAATGCTTAATCAAGGTTCAAGAAATCTAATGGAGAATGCATCCAATAATATAAAGTAGTACAATTTCTCCCTCTATTACCAATGGCTAGCCATTTCTATGATATAACTTTAATGCTCATCAGGAAATCGTCTTACACACACTTGCCATTATCAAATATTATGCGGTTGCACAAGTTCCAAATTGACCATATCACAACGAACCATAACATGTTTGTATTCTTCTTCTTTGCTTTTCCCGTCAATGCATCTGAAAAATGGAAGAAATGATTAACACCAACAAGCTCATCCACACAAATCATTTCCAGCCACCCAAATATGTTTCTTCACACTCTCAGAGTGATGATGCACTTGAAAAATAAATGCTCTAGATCTTCTATGTCATCCTGTTCACGTTAAAAAGTGACGCGCTAGAGGATTCGAATCTGAATTCGGATTCTCTGGCTCGAAACGATTTACTCTTTTGATTTTGTTTATAAAGATGCCGCGAGCATCAAGCTTTATTATTTTCAACACAAGAAAAGATGATTTAATGATTATGAAAAAAGGGGAAAGTTGTTAATACCCTCAATTGATTTTGATATGCATAACGACTAGCGCAAACTAGACGCAACGCATTGGGGAGATTCTGAGTAAGGGGGTTTGTTATATAAAGGGAATAGATGGAGCACCCTAAATATATATAGTTATCTATAGCTTTATATATGAATATGTTTGATATGTTTGTGTGTTTTAATTGCTATTTCTATGATTGGGAAAGTTTCTCCTATGGGATTTTTAAGAAAGGTAGATTATGTGGGATCCTAGTGTTTGTTATTATTGTGCTTGCAAAGATCTGTGGATCTTCTGCATACATATCCCCTAATGGGAATCAGAGCATTTGTAGCTCGGATCTACAGGGATCTATGGTTTTTTTGGTCTGAGAGAGAAAGAAATTTGCTTGGCAAGGAGGAGACCTTGTGCCTACGTATTCTCAAAAGGATGTTGAGAAAGTCAGAGCAATCGTAGTTACCACTTATGCTAGTGGAAAGCAACGGGAGTTAGTAAGAGACAGACAAATGTCATCTTAATGAAAAATGTATCTAATCTATTTCATCACATACATTTTTGAAAAGTTTGATTGATAAAAATCTTTTGTCGTAAGCTATAGGTGTTTTGCTTGAGTGTACAAGCATTACCACTTACATGTTTAAGAAAGATGTTTTGAAAAAGATGATTGTATCTTTTAACTGTAAGCATTGGGTGTTTTGCCTGAGTGTACAAGCGTTACCACTTACGGTTAAGAGATGTTTTTGTTTGAAAAGAGTTTGAAAAGTTTTTTTGATTGTATGTGATGTGATCGATGAGATACTTCTTCCATAGAGATGATAGGCGTCTAAATCTCGAGGAGAAATTGATTGGATTAAAGGGATGCTTTTAAGAAGCCCATGGGTCCTTGTATTGTAAGCCCAAGAGGAGGCATTCCGAGGGTCATCGAGGGTCATCGAGGGTCATCGAGTGTCCTTGTATGAAGCTCAAGAGGAAGCTATAGGGTATGGCTGGCTTTGTCTTTAAAAGGGATTTCACCGGGAAACCATCCTTTTGGAATAAGAGCAATTTCACCGGGAAATTATACTCTTTGGGTTCTATCCTAACGCGGGTGATTCTTTGTATTGGTAGCCCAATAGGAGGCTGTTAAGAGATTTTATGGTCGCTTTCATTGTATGATGCCCAAGAGAAGGCTAAACTCAATGAGGAGTTCTTTTGAACGAAGCCCAAGAGGAGGCTGAATCAACAGGGGAGTGTTGTCTTATATGAAGCCTAAGCGGAGGCTAAACTCAGATGAATGAGTTTTCTTATATGAAGCCTAAGAGGAGGCTGAACTCTGTGGGGAGAGTTATCTTGTATAAAGCCCAAGAGGAGGCTATAACTGTGGGGAACCTATTGGTTAGACTAGTTGTTATGTTATAACTAGACAATTGTATAAACAAGTGTGTGTGTGTGTGTGTGATATGTATTCACAGGAGTTTATGAAGGAAATATAAACAATGCATGATGTTTATTTACAAGATTTTATGAAGTAAATATAAACAAGTGTCTGTGAAACGAACGTTTAAAACGAGCGTAACTTGATTATTTACAAGTTTGAATTGTGTACAAGGAAGTAAATATGTACATGAACGAGTATTTATGTACAGAGAGGGATGGATGTACATAGAAGGGTTGGGACTTACACCATAAGGGTGGCCCATTGGTTTAAAAGCAGTTTCACCGGGAATAATGCTCCTTTCAATACCAATGGTATTAAGTTGTATACATACAGACGAAACGGAAACGAACGATCAAAGTTTGTCTGTTAAAAAGTATTTGTATTATGTACAGACAAATATTTGTATGAAAAGAATTTAATATGTACAAGGAAAGATATGTATGTACATAAAGAATGTTGGTTTGTATATACACAAGTGAAGTGAGAACAAACGATCGAAGTTTGTCTGTACTTGAGTATAAAAGTATCTGTATTATGTACAGATAAAAATTTGTATGTATTTAAAGAGAGTTTGATATGTACAAGGAAATAATTATGTACATAAAATAATGTTTTTGGGACTTACACCGTAAGGGAGGCCCATTATCGATTAAGAAATTCGAGAGAAAACGAATCGGTTTTATCGTTTAAATCGGATCGATCATGGTAAAAAGATATAAGTTTGATGAAAAGTTTTGAAAAATGATCTTTGAAAGTGTTTTTGAAAAGTGAGATTTACTTATGAGAAGTTTTGAAAAGAATCGAAATTCGAAAGTTTTGAAAAATTCACCTTTTAAAGGTGTTTTGAAAAAAGTGTTCAAAGTGGCGTTTTCGGCTCGATTAAAATATAATCAGATGAAAGTTTTTTTCTGAAAATTTTTGCACTATCATAAAATAGATACATTTATTGACAAGTGTACAAAAAATCACCTCAAAATGAGGAGTTTTGATTGGTTAAAAAAATGTTAAAGTTTGTGAAAAAACATGAAGAAAATATGAAAAGTTTGAAAAAAATGGTCCATGGAAGGTTTGAACCCAGGACCTGATGGGTGGCATACGTGGCAAAGAGAACTACGAGCGAGCTGGCAACCGCTGGGACAAGAGTGCTTTTGTGTATTTGAATCAAAACACGTGTTAATATTATATTGGAAAATTTAAATTTGAAAAAACACCAAGAACACGCGCGAATTGTTCTTCATCTTCATCAATCCTCTGATTTTGTAACTTTCTTGTTTCTCAATGATTTTGGAAGTTGTAAACATGAAAGTTGCTCGGAATTTAACAAGGAATATGATGGTAATTGTTAATTTCATTTATTTTTGGTTTAACATGGTTGATTTTCTGGAAAACGTGAAGAACCCTAGAATTGGAAATTCTAATTGAAATGATGTATGGTTGATGATTTTTCAAATTGTTTGAGGGTTAAGGATCGTGAGAGGTGCAGAAAACAAATGGCCAAGAGTTTTTCTCAATTGAATCAAAGAATTATGAGATTGAAGTTTGATCTCATACCTGTTCAAGCTGAGATCGAAGATGGTGTTGGAGTGTTTCCAGAACTGATTTTATGATTGCTATAGCATCATCGGCCTATGTGGAAGGTGTGAGGATGATCTGCTTGCCTTGAATCAACCTGGATCGTGCTACCCAAGTCCACCTGCATAAGCTCAAAATGGAAACTGGATTTTGATGTTAGAGTTGTTACAGATGGAAGTTAAGGGTCTGGATCATTCATATGATGTTCATGGATGATGGTTGGATGCTTAGAACTCAAGTTACTTTAGCCTAGCCATGAATTCGAAACTTAAGGCAGTTTTGGCAAGCAAAATGACATGAGATGTGATTCTGAATTCTAGCCTTGCCTATGTTGATTTTAGTGTTCAAACAAGTTTCATATGGACATTAAGACATATTAGACACCAAATTACTCAAGGTTTTTCCTTAGTTTTCAAAAATGCAAGTTTTGGCAAATTGAACTATGATTCTTGAATTTTCAAAGATAAAGAGTGAAAGCATGTATTTGCATGGCTTTGGTGTAGATTCAAATGGACAACATGACCTCTATTTATAGGTCAAAAGTTCTGAAAAATTAGGCACAAGTACATGGCATTGGTAATTCAAAGTTGCCTTAAAGGGCAAGAAAGTCTTTTGGTAAAGGAAAAGGAAACTTTCTTTTTTCACCATGTGTGAAAATCTCAAATTGATCTTATCTTTTCATAATTATCTCTAGCTGATATTTATCAGCTCTAAACTCCATTTGGCAAGGTGTCTTTGCTTCTAGAAGAAGAAATCACAAAATGACCTATAATTTGAAGTTTTGAACTTTGAAAACCATGGTTATGGAGCCTTATGTTTCAATTTCAAAAGTATAGCTAGACTCCATGGATTTGAGAGTTCTTGGACATTTTGGAAATCTTGTTTCAAGATCTACAACTTTCATGTTTTGAGTTTTTTCCAAATCAAAGTGGAACTATGTGAAAAAATGCCATGAAGTTTGGAAAAAGTAAGAAATTTCAACACTTGAAAATTTTTCTAAGTGTTGGAAATTTTGACTTCTTGTTGACTTTTCCAAATTCTTTGATTTTTTATGATCATGATGGATCATTTGAAAAAGTTTGGTTTTGAAAAATTTGACCAAAAGTCAAAGTTTGACTTTTCAGTGCAGATGAATTTTCATCAGATGTTTCAGAAATTGACTGATGAAGTCTGTGAACTTTTGTGATGTTTTGAATCCAGAAATTAGGTCAAGATGTTGTATCTAAGATATAATGACCAATCTCTAGCCAAAAAAGTCATTCATTGATCAGAAAATCAGAGATTGCTCATGCTCGACCAAAACCCTAATTGGTCGATCCTCGATTGATCAATGAGAAAAGTTGGTTATCTGAAGATCAGAGGTTGATGTTTTGATCAAGATAGATCAAATGAAGTGAGTAAAACTCAAATCCTAATTGGTTGCCTCTTGAATCAGATGAAAATTTGATGAAACCCTAATTTTGACCTGTGAATGCTACACCCGGTTAATTCTGTTCTGAACTGTTAGTGATGCAATGATGCAAATGTAAGGTGGTATATTAGGTCAAAAATTGGGGTATGACACATCCCCATAAAGTACGCAAATCTTGTCATTCTCATTTTGAATGATCCCCCTTCATACCAATTAGTCTTTAGTTGCCAATCTATTAAGTAGTGCCCTTCATCCGAAGATCTTAACTTTCGAAGGTACGCTACTCTTTCACAACCTCTGCAAAGCACTATTTATGTCGGTGTTAACAACGTCTTAAAGATCTTTCCCTCTCTCACAATTGTAGCAACTCTTCACTGAAAAATAGCCACCCTTGTTTGACCATCATTTGTACGAATTGTTGGCTTGTGACTCTAAATTCACCAACGACAAAATTTTTAATAAATCAAAAGCCTCCAGTACAACCTCAGGATCTGCCAAGACCGCATCATCCATAATGTGTAAATCCCAATTCCATCCATTTGTGTTCCTGCTCCCCATCTCATTGTTGGTTCACAAGAATCAATGATGATTGGAATGATGGAAGAATAAAAGAATGACGGCTACCAAAAAGAGAAATAAATAATGATTGTTGTTATAAATGACATTTACACTAGTCTATTTGTACAAAGATGAAAATTGCCACATAGGCCTTAATAAATCTAAACTTGGTGACCAAGATAAAAGGTACTAATAATACAAACTAAACAATATTAAAGCACCCTTAAAAAACTAAACTTAATAGCGAAGTTTAGAAACCAGAAGTTAAACACACTTCTGGACACAACCTCATAAGTTCAACAACTTCTGAGCAACAAAACTTCTGCTGACCCTCAGAAGTTCTGAATATGAATTATTCTCAACACCATCCCTTAATTCATATTCATCAGAAACTAACAACACCAATTTCATTTCTTAAACGAAGAAATTGTTCTATTTTGATAGCCTTCGATAGAACATATGTCAGCTGCTTCTAGGTGCTGCAGTGCAGAACTTTTAGCACTCCTTTCTGTACTTAACTTATGAGAAAATGATACTTCGTCTCAATATGCTTGCTTATTCCATGCAACACTGGATTCTTGGCAAGATTGATTGTAGACTTGTTATCAATCAACAACTTCATAGGTTTCTCTATCACAATCTTCAAATCCTCCAGAAGATTCAGAAGCCAAATAGCTTGACATGCAGCTACAACACCTGCAATATACTCAGCTTCACATGTTGACAGAGCCATAACAGGTTGTTTCTTGGAACTCCAAGAAATAGGACCTCCCAGAAACTTGAACAAGTAACTAGAGGTACTTCTTCTGTCAACTTTTTCTCCACACCAGTCAGAATTAGAATAGCTCACTAGTTCTGGTTCTGACTTTCTTCCAAAGGGAAATAACACTCCATATTTCAGAGATCCCTTTATATACCTCAGAATCCTGACAGCAGCTTGGTAATGGGACCACTTTGGATTACTCATAAATCTGCCGACCATTCCAACTGTATAGAAAATATCAAGTCTGTTATTGCACAAATACCTAAGAGAACCAACCAATTTCTTGAAGGCTGTAGCATCCACAGAATCACCATGAGAGCCAGAATCCAATTTATGATTGGTTTCTAATGGTGTCACAGCAACTTTACAATTCTGCAACGTAAATCTCTTCAGAAGTTCAAGTTCATACTTCAGCTGATGCAAAATGATACCCTCCTTTGAGTACAAAACTCCCATCCCTATAAAATATACCATATTTCCTAGATCTGTCATCTCAAATTCATTCATCAACACTTTCTTGAACTTGGTTATATCTTCTGGACAACTCCCCGTAAGCAATATGTCATCAACATAAAGACACACTAGAATCATATTGCTTCCAGAATGTTGCACATACACGCCATACTCTATCTCACATTTCTGAAACCCTTGGTTCTTGAAAAATGAATCAATCTTCTGATTCCAAGATCTGGGTGCTTGCTTCAATCCGTACAAAGCTTTGTGTAACTTGTACACCATCCCTTCCTGATTCTTTTCACGAAGCCAGGAGGTTGTGACATGTATACCTCCTCTTGTAATGGACCGCTCAGAAATACTGACTTCACATCCAAATGCATCAACGACTAACTTCTATTTGCAGCTAAAGCAATCACCAATCTGACTGTTTCATGCCTAGCTACAGGAGCAAACACCTTAAAGTAATCTAGTCCAGGTTTCTGAAGAAAACCTCTGGGAACTAGCCTTGCTTTGTACTTGCCAACTGAGCCATCTAGCTTAAGCTTCACCTTGAAAACTCATCTGACGCTGATGGCTTTCTTCTTCTTTGGAAGTTCTGTCAACTCCCATGTTTTGTTTCTCTCTATAGCCTCAAGTTCTTCTTTCATGGCACCCAACCAGACTTTCTTCTTGAGTGTTTCTTTAATACCCAATGGTTCAGAGTCTACTAATATGGCACACTGAATGACTTCTCCCTCTGAGTCAACTTCAATGTCTTGCAGCATGTAAAAATCTGCAAACATTCTAGGTATGGTTTTGACTCTTTGTAGCCTCTGAACTTGTTCTCCAGAACTTGGAACAATATTAAATTCTTGACCTTGTCCAGAAGTTCTATCTTCAAAATTACCACCTTCAGAAAGATGATCTCCTTCAGAAGCTTGTCCTCCAGAACCTACGTCTTCAGAGTTTTCCCTTCCAGAAGCATGATCACCACCAGATTCTGGATCATCATCAGAATCTGGATCAGAATCAGATTCATCATCTTCATCTTCAGAGTCTTCAAAATCATCTTCTGACCCTTCTTCAGAACTTTCAACTTCTAACTCGTCTTCAGAAGTTATCTCTACATCAGAAGTTGGTTGAGACTTACTCCAATCCCAAACTTCTGACTCTTTCACAACGACGTCTCTGCTAATTTCAACTTTATTGGTTTATGGACAATAGAGTTTATATGCACCTGTACTGTGGTACCCCACCAGTAACATTACCTTGCTTCTATCATCCAGCTTTTGTCTTCGAGCTTCTGGGACGTGTTTGTAACATACATAACCAAACACTCTCAGATGACCAACACTTTGCTTATCTCCAGTCCACTTCTCTAAAGGAAAAATTTCCTTCAGATTCTTTTTTGGACACCTGTTCAGAACATATGTTGATGTGGCAACAACTTCTCCCCATAACATATGAGGTAGCTTCTTCTCTTTCATCATACTTCTAGACATATCAAGCAAAGTTCTGTTTCTTCTCTCAACAAGACCATTATGCTGAGGAGTATATGGATAATTAACCTCATGTTTTATTCCATTCTCCTCACAGAACTTCTGGAACTCTGTAGAGTTATACTCACCTCCACCATTTGTTCTCAGAATCTTCATCTTCTGACCACTCTACTTTTCAACATTCACCTTGAACTTCTAAAACTCAGTAAACACTTCATTTTTGAACTTAATGAGTGTTACCCGTGTCATCCTTGTGAACTCATCCACAAAGGACACAAAATATTTGTTTCCTTCAAGTGAAGGTACTGGAAATGGTCCACACACATCAGAATGTACTACTCCTAGAGCATGTTTTGCTCTTGGAGAAACTTCTGATACAAATGGCAATCTTGGTTGTTTTCCTTTCATGCACACCTCACATGACTTCTCAGGCTTCACAATCTTTGGAATGCCACGTACGAGCTTCTTAGAACTTAGATGCCCTAAGCTTCTATAGTTCAGATGCCCCAACCTCTTGTGCCACAACTTACTATCACCTTCAGCGCCTTCCGCACTAAGGCACTCTGCTTCAGCTATACTAACATTCACCTTGAATGTTCTGTTGCTTCCCTGTTCAGACTTCATAATCAACTTCTGATGGCAATCATACAATTTCAAGAGGTTGTCCTTCATTACAATTGAGAAACCTTTCTCAATTAGCTGACCTACACTCATCAGATTGCTTTTAATTCTAGGAATATACCAAACATCTTTGATCATAATTTTTTTCCCATTCTTCACCTTGACTCTGACATTTCCCATACCTTCTGCATTAAGGTACTTATCATCAGCACATCTGATCTTTGTTCTCCTTCTGGAGTCAAAGTCTATCAGTCATTGTTTGTTCCCAGTCAAGTGATTTGAACACCCACTGTCCATATACCACCAATCTTCTGACCGCTTACAATCAGAATTAGAAGCCATCAATAACACAGGTTCATCATCTGAATCGCCTCTGGCTATGTTTGCTTCTTCTGATTTCCTTTCTTTGTTTGACCAGCAATCTCTAGCAAAATGGCCAAACTGCTTACAGTAGTAACATTGAACTTTCCTCATCTCCTTTCCATTTTGATGTTTCTTCTCATCAGAAGTTGAGGTTTCTGACTTCTGGAATCTATCACCACGTCTATTCTTGGCCTCTGGCCAAGAATGCTTCTGGTCCTTCTTGACAAAAGAAGCTTTCAGAGCCCGTTCAACTTCCCTCTCAGAAGTTTTTTCAGTCAGACGCAACTCATGCGCTTCTAGACTACTTTGTAGCTCTTCTATTATCATGGTTTCCAGATCTTTAGAATGTTCAATAGCTACAACAATATAATCAAACAGAGGAGTACGTGACCTCATAAATTTCTCTATGATTACTTGTTCAGAAAGTGTTTCTCCATAAGCTTTCATTTCATTAGTGATCAGAATCACTCTTGAAATGTACTCAGAAACTTTCTCATTGTTCTTCATGTTGAGATTCTCATATTTCTTTCTCAAGGACTGAAGCTTCACCTTCTTCATTGATGCATCACCACCGTAACATCTGACCAGTGTGTCCCACGCCTCCTTTAACGTCATAGAATTAACAATCTTCTCAAACACATTCACATCCACACACTGATGGATGAAGAACAACGCCTTCTGATCTTTCTTCCTCTTGCTTCTCTGCGCCTCTTGCTCTTCTTCTATTGCATCTGCTGCAACTGGAATATACCCATAAGTAACAAGCTCTAGAACATCTTGAGCTCCAAATAACACGCGCATCTGAATCATCCATCTATTCCAGTTTTTGCCATAAAAAACTGGAAGTTTAGTGCTCATGTTGCCGTTTTCGTTCATCTTCTACCTTGTGCAATACACTAGCCGCAAAATCAGAAAAAAATAATTCTTGTTCTAGATTCAACGTGAACCCATAAGCAAAATCAACCACAAAACACAAACTCACGTTCACTCGTGTTTCCCTGTGTTTCTAACCGGAGCTCTAGATACCAATTTGTTGGTGCACAAGAATCAATGATGACTGAAATGATGGAAGAATAAAAGAATGACGACTACCAAAAGGAAAAAGAAATAAGGATTGTTGTTATAAATGACATTTACATTAGTCTATTTATACAGAGATGAAAATTGTCACATAGACCCTAATAAATCTAAACTTGGTGGCCAAGATAAAAGGTACTAATAGTACAAACTAACAAATACTAAAGTACCCTTAAAAAGCTGAACTTAATAGCTAAGTTAAGGAACTAGAAGTTAAACACACTTCTGGACACAACCTCAGAAGTTCTACAACTTCTGAGCAACAAAACTTCTGCTGACCCTCAGAAGTTCTGAATATGAATTATTCTCAACACTCACTGACCAATCATACGGGTTTCGTGCAATGTTTGAACATGCCAGGAAAAATGTTCTTGAGGGGAAATTCACCAATCCATCTATTGTACTAGAAAAGAGTAATATTTTCTAAAGCCATGTTAAAACTAATGTTACCTGCAAAACAATAAGGAACATTAGTTTTTCAATGAACTTGCCATTAGTATATCTTTCCACTAGGCATAATTTTTCCTGTTTGCTTTGAAGTCATTGCCCATTATCACAACGTGTTGTATATCATCATATCTTGTGCTTAAGATTTGTCCCCAAATAATACCCTCCTCCTTCAATATTTGCCACTTCCACTTACATAGTAGTGCTTTGTTGAAATAACCTCTATGTCTTATGCCAAGACCCCCTTCATCTTTTGGTTTGCATATGTTGTGCCAACTCACCCAAGTAATACACTTTTTTTCCTCCTTATCACACCACAAAAATCTGCTTTGTATTTTGATCACCTCCTTGATAATCTTGATAGAGGCCCTATAAAATGACATAGTATAAATTGGAATACTAGATAAAACTGAATTCAATAGTGTTATCCTCCCTCCAATTGATAACAATAGTGCCTTCCACATTGATAATTTATTTTTGAGACTCTCTAACATTAAATTTCATATTGCACATCAGCGATTCTCGTCCACCGGAATATCTAAAAATTTGAAAAATATGACATCCCTACGACAATACAAAAAATGAGATGATCTCCATAATTTTTAAATGAATCATTGAATGAGATGGTTGTAATAAAGAATGAAAGAATTTTTTTTATTTTATTTTCCAATTAATAAAAAAAGTTATAATTTATTATTTTTAAATCCAAATGTTATGCATTTCTTGACGCAATTATTTTTCCAGATTTGAGCGGTCTTTATCCTATTATTTTCTGTCGCCATCCATGTGCCTTAACTTTCCTTCCCTTCTTTTTGAAACAAAACCCAAAAGCAACTAAACAGTCAAAACCCAGTCACAAAGCAAAGAAATATTGTCATAAAACAACAAACCGCACCCCAAATCGAAACCTTCTCCTCTATAATCCAAGCAACTCTTCCTTAACCCTCAAAATTCTTCAACTCCAAACTTCACATTCATTCCATCAATGGACGAGTAAGTACCTCTTTTCTTTTTCTCTTTCATATTTAATTTACTTTAATTACATTTAAATAGAACAAAATACAAATTTTATACTATGATATTATGAATGTTACATTTCCAGATCTCCAAAAGAATATTACCAAAACCAGCAAAATAGGCTCTCATCAATGTCATCCTCCTCAACAACAAGCGTCCACGTCACCGCCTTAGACGGACTCGTCAACGTCAATTCTCTCTTCACCATCGCCGTATTCGTCGGCCTTTCCCTAACAACCCCGGGCCAACGCAGCCTCGAGAATCGAACCTCTTGCGACGCCGGCATCGACGTTGAAAAGAAGCTTCTAGTCTACGAGGTTGTGTCGTTCAGTTTCTTCCTGTCTTCTTCTCTGGTAGCTCAGGGACTTAAACTCGCTCTCAATCTTTTGAACAGTAAGGATGTGGATGAGGCTTTTAGGGCTCATATTAATCTGAAGGTGCTGAGATGGGGGATGTTGGGGTCGGCGTTGGGATCGGTTATGGGGTGTTTGTTTCTGATGCTTTCCATGGTGAATGTTATCGAAATTCGGTTGGGGTTGTTGTCTTGTGGAAGTAAATCTGCTGCTCATGCTGTTACTGTTATGGTTGTTTTGGTTTCTTCGGCTCTTGTGATGTATATTTCTACGGCTATTTATGCTTTTACTCACTAAATTTGAAATTCAACAACAAAATTTGTCTCTGGTATGTTTTTATTGTTTGAAGATGAAATGGTTTTATGGTTTTGTACCTAGTAGAGATGTGTAGCGGATTTCTGTTTTTTTAATGGTTTATAATTAGTTGTGTTGCTTGGTGTTTTAATGAGTAGTGTTGTTTGAATTCTAATCAATGTGGGTAGGTTGGGTTTAGGGTTTGAGTTATAGTCATTTGTGTAGGTCATCTGCAATTTGGTTTAGTTGGATTTAATTGAGAAGGTCTAGTACTATATGTAGTACAAACTCTTCTGATTGAAGATGTGTCTAGAGACCGAAGTATGTTGGTATTTGACATTAACACGACACAGCAATGACACAAGTGAATGTGATTACATGAAAATATGTAATTTTCTTCTGTTTTCGCCAATTATTAGTGGGGCATACATCTTAGTATTAGTGTCGTGTTAGGGCTTGTGTGTCTGTGTCTTGTTTGTGCACCATTGGTCTTTTTTAATGCGGTTGGTTGGTTGTTGGTGGTGTATGATTTTCTTGTGGAAGGAGCAAGATAATTTGTTTTTGAGAAACTGTATGTGTAGATGGAACTTGTTTTGACTGAATTGACCTTTTGGTTTCAACTGTTGGGGGCGTGTGGTTTGTACTTTGTAGGATTTTGTTAGAAGTTTTTTTTTTTTCATTGCTTTTGTATAGAGTCTGGAAATTAGTATTTGTTCTTTGTGTCATGGTTTGTAATTAGTTAGTTTTTCTAATATTTGGTTAAAGAGGATTCCATAATGTTTTCAGTTGTGATATGGTTGCAGTCATGCAACGATCTTTCAAGTTGCGGATTGTTGCATTCTGAATGCAGCTGATAGTTATGAACAGCTATAAAATGATGATAATACAGTTGTTCTTGCAGTTTGAAACAGTGGGATTCAGAATTCAATGGACTTGATTCCGGTTTTTGTTTGCTTCAGAACATAGTGGTTTGTGTTGGTTCTAGTCCACCTGATTTCTGTGATTTGAATTTGGTTAAGTCCTTACGACTTTGATTATGCTAAATTGCCGTAAGAAAATGTGGCACACATTGTTCTCTAGATTTTAAATTGTTGTTGCCATAGTTGAATTGAACTGCACTTACCTCGCAATCTCTGGTATCGCATAAAATTGAAGTAGCTTCAATTATAGTTCTTCTGAGATCGTAAAAGCATGAATGATGTGGCTGTGATTGCAGTTTTAGAGTATAATTTAAAATCATGTCCTGGATGAGATTGCTGGATAGAATTAACTAACCTGTGTTTATCACGCTGGGAGCATTTTTTGGGTTATGACTAGTAAGGTGATGTTGGAATTTAACGTGAATAGAAAGGTTCATCTTATCTTATTTTAATGGGACTTAATTATAAGTGGTTATCTGGAATTAAATTATGAGTAATGCTAAGATACATGTGGAAACTTTTCTTGGAAATGATGCATTGTTTTAATTAAAAGTTGAGTGATGACATATTTAGTCCTTCACAAAACAGTTCAAATTAATCCTGTGGAAAAACAATTCATATTTCATCTCTTGCAAGATAAAATTAGTCCCTTTATTAATATTTTTTTAAATTGTTATATTTTTTATTTTTTTTTATTTTTTAACTGTGACTGGAATGCCACATGTATTACTTATGTCACATATATTATATATAAAATAGATATTAAGGTCCTTATATTAATTTTTTGGAATAATTTGGTCCCTAACAAAAAAAATCATATTTACTCCCTTATAAAATTTAATTAGACCATATTAATCTCTTATGTTCAATGAGACTCTCATTACATTAATACTACAGAAAAAAATTCTATATTAACAACACATTATATTACAAAATTTTGATGATACTAGATTATTTAGATTTTGAATTTTTATTTGTTGGTACAATGTTTTAAAATTTGATGGTACTATAATATTTTAAATTTGATGATATATCTATAATGTATGTGATGATAATGTATAATTTTTGCTTCTTAGTTTTAATGTAATGAGAGTATGATTGAACACAAGAGATTAATATGGTTCAATTAAATTTTGTAAGGGAGTAAATATGGTCTATTTTTTTTGTTAGGGACCAAATTGTCCCCAAAAATTAATGTAAGAAACTAAAAGTATATTTTATAAATAATACATATGGCATAAGTAATACACGTGACAGTTCAGTCACAGTTAAAATATATTAAAAAAAAACAGTTAAAAAAAATATTAATAAAGTGACTAACATGACTTGGTTTACTTTTGTAAGAGATTATATATGAATAAATTTTTCACAAGGATTAATTTGGACTCTACAGTTTTTGTGAGTTTTAACTTTATCATTAAATTATTAATATTAATTGATTATTAATTAATAATGAGTCACTCATCAAAACTTAATTTTGATTGAGTAACTCCCTTTCACTTTTTTTCTCTCCACTCTCCCACTATTTTCTCTCCACTCTTTCATTATTTTCTCTCAACTCAGTTGAGTCTTTTACCTATTAATAAGATTCCTAAGTTCAATGTAATGTATGCCAGATTTCTAAATTTTGAAATCCCTCTTCTTTCTCTATTCTCTTCATCTCAAAATTATTTATTTCTTCTTTATTTTTCGAGTGGTCTTGTGTGTCATCAACGACTGAATATTTTTAGATACTACCAGTGGTTTAAACACCATCTGAAAGTGTATTTCATCGAACGATTCATCACAATACAAGTGATAATTGTAATTTTTTTTTGAATGATCTATTTTATCCTGGAGGTGTCATGGTTATCAAGAGCTACTTTGCATAATTTTTGACAATACTGCGAAATGTCTTAAAGAAAGCGTATCGTTCCGCGACTCAACCAATAACCTCCTCTATGGCAATTTTCGTTTCAAATCCGAAAACAACAATTTTAAGACATTTCTATTAACTGCCATGTCTACTAAGAAAATTATCGAAACTATCGCAGTTGCTACTGTTTCTGACAAACCATTTAAGTTTGAGGGTTCTCACTTCAAATATTGGCAAACTAAGATGAAATTCTTCTTAACTTTTAAGAAAGGTAGCCCACGTTCTAACTGAGGATATCCATGTTGCTTCTTATAGATCAATAGAACTTACTAATGGTAAGACACCTATGGAATTATATGGGACTCCAAAATTGTCTAACTTAGACTCTGTTGCAAAAACTAAAGACGCAGCAGACAAATTACAGCTTGGGAAAGTTTGGAAAAAACAGATTTCTCGAATATGTATTTTATCGGATCCATCTTAGAGATCAATAAGTATGAGTCAACATATATTGTCTTAGTCGGTGAGCAGCCCAAGCCAAAGCACATCAAGTTTTCTCGAGTAGTGAGTAACTTGTTTCACAGTCGGTAAACATTTTGCTAAGGTAGTATATTGCATACTCTTTTCGATCAGACTGGTCATGTTGCCCCAACACACACCCCATTGAATTCTCCAACAGTGTTAAGTACATGATTAGAGGTGTTCCTTCAACTGGTGGCATCAAGATAAGAGGTTCTTGTAGGTACTCCTTGATTTTGTCAAAAGCTGTCTTGCAATCGTTGTTCCATTCCACTATTTGATCTTTCTTCACTAATTTGAAGATTGGCTCACAAGTAGCAATTAGATGTGCAATAAATCTGGAAATGTAATTCAGTCGTCCTAAGAAACCTCTGACTTCCTTCTTAGTGTGAGGAGATGGCATTTCCTGAATAGCTTTAACCTTAGCGTGGTCTACTTCAATACCTTTACCACTGACAACGAATCCCAGGAGTTTGCCGTATCTGACTCCAAAGGTACATTTGTTTGGATTCAGTCTCAATATGTATTTCTTCAGTCTATCAAATAGCTTACGCAAATGATCAAGATGTTCTTCTTCGGTTTGTGATCGAGCTATCATGTCGTCGACATAGACCTCTATCTCAGGATGGATCATATAATGGAATAAAGCCACCATAGCACGTTGGTATGTTGCGCCAACATTGTAAGTTCCAAATTATATGGATTGACTAAATTTAAATAAAACAAATAATAGCAGCAACAATGTTTTGTACAGTAGGATTCTCAACTTATAATCCTATATAGAATGCCTTAACATGTTGTGTTGAAGAGTTTTAACATATGGAACAGTATGTCATATGAGATGCCGAGACATCAGACATCAGAACATCACGCTACAAAAACTGTTAAAGTTGTTACAGTTCTGTTTTAATTAGTGTAGAATATTCTGGGAATATTATGAATATTATGTGGCGTGACTTTGAACGCATATATGGAGGTCAAAGAGCTAAGGAGAAAGATCAACAAGGACCTTGATTGCAGCAGAAGTTATCTGCATTTTTGTTTCTACAAAAGTTTGTTTCTTTAGAAGTTTGTTACAGCTTATGCTGTTATTTTGAAGGCCCAAATCTAGTTGGGTAATAGGTTATAAAGAAGCAGTTGTAACCTAGTTTTAGTAAGCTAGCCATTTTAGAAAGATGTAGTCTTTAGGGTTAGCCATGTAAGTGAACCACCCGAATTGTGGGATGGTCACTGATTTTTACCTCGAAGCTTGTAGGAAAGAGGATCGTTTTACTCACTCAGAAGCTGTGAAGCAATGAGTGTAGTTATGTCCTTGGAAGAAGTTGTGAAGCAATTCCAAGTTTGGTTTGTGTCACTTGAGTGACTAGTTTAGATTATGTTTGAAGTATGGTATCTTCAAACTGTTTAAGTTGTGTTTGGAGTGAGGTATCTCCATGTTGATTGTGTTAGGAGCCAAGCAATCGATGCAATTTGTAACACCCCTTCTAAAATACCCCGCGAATTTAATAAATAAATCAGAGTTAACATAAAGTAAAGGGCATTACAATTTATTAAAATAGAAAATCTCATTCAAAATGTCATGCTCACTGAAGAACTTTATTAAAATAATCAAAAACCAATAATATGTTCTACATAGCGGAAAAATACCAACAAACCGGAATAAAATTCAACTCATAAATCATTCCAACATAAACCAAAAGAAACAGAGTTGAAAACCATAATTCCAAAACAATCGTTCCCCAGTGTTACAACTATTAGAGCATGACACTGACACACGGATAACTAAATAACACAGCTCTATAAGCCATCCTCACCAACTCCTGAGCGGCTAACCTTAATCTGAAATCATCAAAGTAAGGGTGAGATTTCATTGCAATATAAAATGCATTATATGTTTCTAAAAACAACAGAAAAATTCAATACATTATTTCACCCTCATTAGCATAATCAAATTCAGTAATACAAATACAATTCACGCAACTCATTATGCACATAACAACAACAATGAGATTATAACACTGGAAACCATCCTAGCATGTTATAATTCCATATGCAATGCAGACTCTATGCATGTGGTACAAAACGTGAACTAAATTCACACCCCGTACCGTTTACACCTCAGAAATAGCGTTAATCAACGATTCGCCCATACACCACTGGGACACGAATCTAGCCTCACCACCACTAAACCACTGGGTACGGGTATTGGCTCTGCAGGTCCAATTCCACATAATGGGAATTAACCACAACTAGAATGCATATGCATGCACATCAAAAGCATGCAACATTCAAATAACAGAATATAAGGTCACAATATTATTCCATACATAGCCAACACCACAAACATCACATGATAACAGCATAATCATGAATAAACAACAGGAACAACACATAAGCATTGATCCTCATCCAATCGGTTAGAACAAATCTCAAATAGTTCATCACCATTTCTAAAACTATCCAAATTTACAAAATCGGAAGATCGGCACTTTTTAAAATAAATTCCATGAAATATTATTTTCTTCGTTTTACAAAATAGTATTTTTAATTTAGAAATTAATGTCCAAAACGGCGTCTATAAAGGACTTACGATTTGGAAATTACAAGTTTTCAAAGTTTAAAGTGTTTTTGAAAAAGCTACAGGGGTAACCGGTTCCCCCAGGGGAGAACCCGGTTCCCCACTATACTGGAAAACACGCCTCTGGATTTTTGTATGGGGAACCCGGTTCCTCTAGACAGGGAACCAGTTCCCACATAAAATATGGATTTCTTTGTAAAACTTCAACTGGGAACCTGGTTCCTCCCTGGGAGTAACCAATTCCCAACAACCTTGAATTCCTTCTCCCTGGTTTTTGTACTAGGAACCCGGTTCCTCCCACACGGAAATCGGTTCCTGCAATCTGCAAAACCCAAAAACAGCAGTTTTGACAGTAGCATTCTATCCAAATTTTTCCTTTCCAATTCCATACGAATTATAGCATTAGGAACACCAAAATTCAACAAGTAAACATCAATACAACAACACATACCATAATTTCATCATCCCTAATAATTCCATATCATTACTAATGGTTCCAATTCATACACTTCAACGCATTTGGGGATAATAACCCAATCATTCAATTGAATCCCAAAACCCATAAGGCATCATAACTGAATGAAATCACCCCTTACCTTGCGATGATTCTTCGAATTCCGACGCTTTGGCTTTTTCTCCTCTTTCTCTTCTCTTCTCCAATGTACGTATAGTGAAAACTCTAACTCCTTATCTTTTTCCCTTTTCCTTTATTTATTCCTTTTTATTATTTCAAATAATAGAAATAAAATAATTAGAATAATTAGAGTGTTATACTCCACACACCCTCCAATTTAACTTCACACCCCAACACTTCCATTATTTAATTAATTAATTAAATCCAATAATCCAAAAATACTAATAATTAAACTTTAATTAAATTAATAATTAAAATTCTAATTATTTAATAATTGAATTATTCAGGGTGTCACAACTTTCCCCACTAAAAGAGTTTTCTTCCTCGAAAATATACCTTAGACGAAAAGTTCGGGATAAGAATCCTTCATCTGGCTCTCCAGCTCCCAAGTAACATTTCCACCTGCTGGTCCTCCCTAAGCTACTTTCACCAAAGCTATCTCTTTACCTCGCAACTGTTTCAACTTCCGATCCTCAATTCTAGCAGGTAATGCTTCCACAGTCAGATTATCTCGTACCTGGATATCATCTACCTGAATCTCATGAGACGGGTCAACAATGTACTTCCTCAACTGAGATACATGGAAGACATCATGCAAATTCGCAAGCGATGGCGGTAACGCAATCTGATAAGCAACCTTTCCAACCCTTTTCGAAATCTGAAACGGACCAATAAAGCGCAGAGTCAACTTCTTTGACTTCAAAGCTCGACCAATACCAGTCATCGAAGTAACTCGCATAAACACTTGATCTCCTTCACTAAACTCGAGATCCTTCCTCCTCTTATCATGATAACTCTTCTGAAGACTCTGAGAAGCTCTCATCTTCTCCTGAATCATCTTGATCTTTTCTGAAGTCTGTTGGACAATCTCCGGTCCAATCACAACACTCTCTCCAGATTCATACCAACACAACGGTGTACGACACCTCCTACCATACAATGCCTCAAACGGAGCCATACCAATACTCGAATGAAAGCTATTGTTGTAGGTAAACTCAATCAATGGCAAGTAACTATCCCAAGCTCCACCTTTCTCCAACGCACAAGCTCACAAAAAATCCTCTAACGACTGAATCATTCTCTCCGTCTGACCATCTGTCTGCGGATGATAAGCAGAACTCAACCGCAACTTAGTACCTAACGCTCCTTGCAATCCCATCCAGGACTTAGACGTAAACCTCGGATCTCTATCCGACATAATACTAGAAGAAATACTATGCAAACTTACAATCTTCTCAACATATCATTCTGCCAACCTCTCCATAGGATAATCCATTCTTATTGGAATGAAGTGAGCAAATTTCGTCAACCAATCAACAATAACCCAGATAGAATCACAATTCTTCGCTGTCCTTGGCAAACCAGATACAAAATCCATAGAAATGCCATCCCATTTCCATTCTGGAACAAACAATGGTTCCATCAATCCTGACGGTTTCTGATTTTCAATCTTTGACTTTTGACAAACCAAACAAGCATAAACAAACTCAGCAATTTCCTTTTTCATTCTAGGCCACCAAAATAACTTTTTCAAGTCATGGTACATCTTAGTAGCACCAGGATGAATACTCAATCCCCTACGATGTCTTTCTTCCAAAATACTCCTCCTAAGTTCTGCAATATCCGGAACACACACTCTATCACCAAATCTCATAACCCCATTCTCGTCAATCCGAAATTCACTTCCTTGACCTTGGTTAATCAATGTCAACTTATCCACCAAACCAACATCATATTTCTGTCCAGTTCAAATCTCCTCCAGAATACCACTGGTCAACTTCAACATGCCCAATTTAACGCTATCAGAAGTAGTCTCACACACCAAACTCAAATCTCTGAATTGTTCATTCAAATCCAATTCACGAACCATCAACATCGACATATGCAAGGAATTCCTGCTCAATGCATCTGCAACCACGTTTGCCTTACTAGGATGGTAATTCAAACCAAAATCATAATCTTTCAGGAATTCTAACCACCTTCTCTGCCTCATGTTTAACTCTTTCTGATCGAAGAGATATTTCAGACTCTTATGATTGCTGAATACCTCGAATCGAGAACCATACAAATAATGCCTCCATAATTTCAAAACAAATACCACTGCTGCCAACTCTAGATCATGAGTCGGATAATTCCTTTCATGAACTTTCAATTGTCTCGAAGCATAAGCCACAACCTTCTTATCTTGCATCAAAACATCGCCTAAACCCATCAATGACGCATCACAGTACACAATAAAAGATTCCGCCGGATTCGGCAAAATCAGAATCGGAGCACTAGTCAACCTCTTCTTCAACTCTTGGAATCCTTTCTCGCATTCAGAATCCCAAACAAACACTTGACCCTTTCTTGTCAGCTTAGTCAACGACAGAGCTAACTTCGAAAATCCCTCAATGAACTTTCTGTAGTAACTTGCAAGACCAAGAAAACTACGGATTTCAGAAGCATTCTTCGGCGCTTTCCACTGAGATACCGCTTCTACCTTCGTAGAATAAACAACAATGCCATTCTTGGAAATCACATGGCCAAGAAAGCTTACTTCATTCAACCAGAATTCACATTTGGACAACTTTGCATAAAGCTTCTTCTCTTTCAACAACTCCAATACAACTCTAAGATGTTCTGCATACTCTTCGTCATTCTTCGAATAGATCAGAATATCATCAATGAATACCACCACGAACTTATCAAGATACGGATGAAATATCCTATTCATATATTCCATGAAAACACCAGGTGCATTAGTAACTCCAAACGACATAATAGAATACTCATAATGTCCATACCTCGTTCTAAATGCAGTTTTCTGAATATCCTCCATCTTCACACGAATCTGATGATATCCAGACCTCAAGTCAATCTTATTGAATACACAAACTCCAAATAACTGGTCCATCAAATCATCAATCCTCGATAATGGATACCGATTCTTGATTGTAACTTTGTTCAACTGCCTGTAATCAACACACAGTCTCATTGAACCCTCTTTCTTTTTAACCAACAACACAGGAGCACCCCACGGCGAAACACTATGACGAATAAACTTCTTCTCAAGCAGTTCTTCTAACTGCTTCTTCAACTCAGACAATTCAGATGCCGACATGCGATAAGGCGCCATCGACACCAGACTAGTTCCAGGAATTAAATCTATAGTAAATTCCACTTTTCTCTCAGGTGGAAATTCACTAACATCTTCCGAAAACACTTCTGGGAATTTATTCACAACAGGCAATTCACTACTTTTAGCCTTTTCCTTTCGCTTCCGTCGAAGAATACAACATGACAATACCGCACCATCATTAACAGCTGAACAACTCTGATCATCCATCTTAATTCATTGTCCTTATTAGAGTCTTCGTCAACTCATATGGTTCACAAGCTTCTACCAAACTTCATTCATATTCATCACTTTATGCCCCATTTAGATAGCAAGACAATTGTATACTATCCAATACGATTCCGTCTACTATCAACAAGATATTAAGGGTGATCAAGTCCTCAATTTGTCAATAGACATCCGATAATCATACTGGAGTATAAACCATCATTACCAACACTTTCTATTCTCAGAATGTACTCTCCTTTTTGCACTTCTAACTATGACTCCTGATCCAAATGATTCCAATAACTCTAACCACTCTTGCACTGTCTTATCAAGTAGTACCTCTTACCAATGACTTATAATCGGAACATATACGGGAAGCATCTCTTCTCCCCCACTTAGTTTCACACTACTCCTGCAATAATCAATCAGAAAAGCAACAAGTACCGACAGTGTTGTACACACTTGTCGCGTACAAAGGGATAATGACATTAACACACTGATCACAACGACCGACTATGCTCTGATACCACTATTGTAACACCCCTTCTAATTTCCCCGCGAATTATATATTTAATCAGAGTTTTAACATAACGAAAGGGCGTCACAATTTAAAAATTATTCAAAATAAAACATCTTAACAGTAATCATGCTTTTACTGAAGAACTTCATTAAATAATTCAAAACCAAAGATTATGTTTTACACAGCGGAAATAACATAAGAATCCGGAATAATTCAAATCATAATTACTCCAAAACATAAACCAAAAGAAACAAGTTTAATCCTTAAAATTCCAAAACGACCATTCCCTAGTGTTACAACTACCAGAGCATGACACTGACACACAGACTATCTAAATAGCACAACTCTATAAGCCATCCTCACCAGTTCCCGAGCAGCTAACCACTTCAATCTGAAATCATCAAAATAAGGGTGAGATTTCATCAATAATTAAAATGCATTATACGTTTCTTTAGAACAATAAAACAATCAATTCATTATTCCACCCTCATTAGTATATTCAGATTCCCGTTCACCAATACAGATCACACAGATCAAAATGCACATAATAACAATCAATGCAATTATAATACTGGAAACCATCCTAACATGTTATAATTACATATGCAATGCAGACTCAATGCATGTGGTACCAAAAGTGAACCAAGTTCACACCCTATTCCGTTTACACCTCAACAATCCAGCCTCATCACCACTATCCACTGGGTACGGGTATTGGCAAAACAAGTCAAATTCCACACAATGGGAATTAACTCCACCAGAATGCATATGCATGCACATCAAAAACATGCAACATTCAACACAGATTATGACCATATTAGACATCATAAACCATCATCAACCACAACATAATATCAACACCTATCATGAAATAAATCATCCCAAAGCATAAATATGCCAAACGCTTACCCTTCAATTTAGTAAGGCTATCACCGGTATATACAACAACAACAACAACTCATGATATCAACAAGCATCACGAATATACAACATCAACAACAACATAAAATAGCAATTCAGTCATGAGTATATGACGTTAATTACAACACATATAATTAACACTCAACCAATATACACAAAGTTAATGACACAATCACAAATTACAACAGATCCTTCTTACAGAAGCCAAAACAATCCTTCAAGATCTCATTTACTGGTTTTGAATTTTTTTTAATAGATAGTACTCGTTCTAAGCTTTCCAACGATACCAACTATTCCTAAATCGGAGTTACGGTCACAAAGATATGACCAAAACCGTTTCCAGAAATTACCTTATGTTTCCTGCACAGTATGTATCGACACAAAACCTCATGTGTCAATACATAATCTGCTTGTGCCGACACAAAACACGCATGTGTCGACTCATACGTAATAATTTTTCCCATTTTTCAAAATCTCTTCAGTATGGATCGACCCATAGCCTTCTTGTGTCGATACAAGATCCTTTTGCATCGATGCATAGCATCTTTGTGTCGATGCAAAAGCCCAATTTTTCACCACATGAGTCGATCCAAGCAATTTTGTGTCGACACAAGCCTTTCCCACGCCTCTGGTTTTCTAAATATTTACTTCTTGCATCGACACATAACTTCTTGTGTCGACCCATGCTGCGCTTTTTTTACCAAAATACAGTTTTTATTTTCACTGTGTGCAGTTCCAATTAATCCATTCATTACCAACAACCATGGCACAACAGAAATAATAATTCTTATGTATTTTCACACCTAATTAACATCAGAATTATGCTTTCTAATTATCCTACAATCATCCTACACAATTAATCATTATTATCATTCCCAATTGAATTATTACGTCGGATCATAACGTTAGGGCACAACCTACAATCCTAATTCGAGATTCCTAACGGATCAATTCATTCTATTGATCATCAAAACATATAAGGCATAATAATCATATTAAATCACCCCTTACCTCGCGATGAATCTTCGAATTCCGACGATTTGGCTTTTTCTCCTCTTTCTCTTCTCTTCTCCAAAGTACGTAGAATGAAAACCTCTAATTCCCTTTTCTTTTTCCTTTTTCCTTTATTTATTCCTTTTATTATTCCAAATAATAAAGATAAAATAATTAGAGTAATTAGAGTGTTTTACTCTACACACCCTCCAATTCCACCTCACACCCCAACACTTCCTTTATTTAATTAAATAATTAAATCCATTAGTTCAAAAATACCAATAATTAAACCTTTAATTAAATTAATAATTAAATTTATAATTATTTAATAATTGAATTATTTGGGGTGTCACAATCTATCTTCATCAATCATCATCATCATTTGATCCTCAAATTCCCATCATTTCCTCAAAATCAACCATGAATCGACCAAATTAGGGTTTTGATCGAGGATGGTGCATCATTGACTTTTGGCTCAATGAATGACCTAATTGTATGGAGCATAATCTCAAGATCACCAATGCAATATCTTGACCTAATTTCTTGGTTCAAAACATCTCCAATGCCATGGTTGATTGATAGTGAAAATTTGAATCATCTGACAAAAAGTCAATTGTTCAGGCCAGTCAAACTTTGACTTTTTTTGGTCAACTTTGAAATTCAAAATTTCCAATCATCAAAGAATTTCAAATTATTCAACTTGGTCATCAAAAATCAAAAATGTAAAAAAATCAACAAAAAGTCAAACTTTAATTTTTCTAAACACTTAGAAAAAGTTTCAAGTGTTTTTAACAATTTTTTTCACCATTTGCATGACCATTTTTCACCAAGATCCAATTTTATTCAAGAAAAACTTTCAACATGAAAGTTGTAGATCTTGTGTCAAGCTTTCCAAAATTTCTAAGAACATGAAAAATATTTTGTGGAGCTAGGGTTTTGGAATTTGACATTATATGTCCAAAAACTTGCATTTTTGACATTATAGCTATTGTTTTTCATTTTGTTATTTTATGTAGTGTGTTAATTGTTGTTTACAAAAGTTGAAATCAAATCAGTTCTTAAAACACTTAAATATTCACTTTTCAACTTGTTTATTCATTTTCATCTATTTTGTAGCATGCAAATAGTATTTGTTTTGTTGTGCTAATTGTGTTTTCCAAGAGCTTACTTTTATTAGCTTGAGGAAGTGTGTATGTGTGTAAATTTTGTTTAGTTGTGTAGTTATGATTGTGTAGGTGATTGTGGATGTTGCATAAAATTTGTATGCTTACTGTCCTACGTTTTTGCTACAGGTGTAGCGCGCTTAGCGCGGTTTGCTTTGATGCGCCAATGAACTCTTTTTATTTCACCTAGCCGTCCTTTTTCCCACTTTCACTAAGGCTTTATATTTTTAATTAAACTTAGTATTATTTTTCTAATTCTTTTGTTGGTTGTTTGTTGTTCAATTTTGGTTCGATAGCTTAAGATTGTATTTGGTGATTTTTCTAAGTTTAGTGTTTCAACTTGCTGATGTATGGTAATGACACCGTTTTGAAGTTGGGACACATCAGGTACTCATCACTTATCGCTTTCTATAGAATAACATATTTAGGAAACTTATCATTTGTGCAATTACCATTCCATTCATTCTTTTTGCATTACTTGCTTTTGATTGAATCATTTTAGTTCCTTTTTTTACCCCAAAGTGTGAGGAAGTTTTATATTGTTCATATATGTTGGAGGCCACAATTCTTGTTCTGACTGGATTTTAAAATGTTTAAGCTTTTGTTTGTGTTGATTGTATGAAAGCATGAAAATAATCAAGGAATTTTGTTCGATTTTAAGCACAACTACCTAGTTAAATAGTCAATTCACCTTGTGAGCGTGTTAATTTTTGTTAACCTCTTTGAGCCTTTTTGTTAATGTCCATGTTGTTTTTGAACTTAATGCTTGTCTATGAGTATTTTATTTTCCTTTTTAATGGATATTGATTCTTTGTTTTCCTTAAACCTCAACCGTTGTTTTTGGTTTGAATTTTTATATTGCCTTAGAAAGTAGGGAGTATTCACTTTAATGTTGGTTGAATTCAAGTTGGGGAGAGAATGTTTGATCATTTATATGTTGTTTGCTATGTGGTTGAAAAAAGAAAAGAAAAAATGTGAAAAATAGAGGAAAAGAAAAAAGAAAGAAAAAAAGAGAAAAAGTTTTGAAAAAGAAAAACAAAAAGAGTATCAAATAATTGTGCTATTAAGTAAGGTGTGTTTGATGTAACACTTGGAATGAAAGAAGAAGTTTGATTGAAATTTTTTTTTTGAACTTTTGTGAGTTGATCACTCTCTTAGGCTTAGGCAAGTTTTTGTTTCGATTAGTTTTAGGAATTATCCCTTGTTTGCTAAACAAGCCACATTACAACCTTTAAAAGTCCTTGTGATTCTTGCATATATATTTTCAACGTAAATTTTTGGATGAATGCATAATTTAGTATTTTGTTTGCAAGATTGTTGGATGAGTGTCATTATTCCTCACCTTTGTGTGTTTTTCATCTACCGATGAATTTTTGTTAGGTGTGATTCATGATTGAGCTTGTATTGTTTTAGAATGTTTTGTATGATTTTTGTACTTAGGATTCGTTTCGTTTTCATGTGTCATTGTAGTTTAGTGGTAAGTATTTACTTTGCATGTGAGTTTTTGTATTTCATCTATACATTTGTTTTCCGTTTTAAAACATGTTGATTCATGATTCTTTGGTTGATTACTTTTGTTCTTTGAGTTGTTTGGCCTTGTTTGAGGACAAAAGAGTTCAAGTCGGGGAGAGTTTTATAAATTCAAAAATATCGTTATTTTGTGTATATAATTTGTGGCATTTATCAGTTCTTGTGTTAATATTCAGTCAATAATTTCCTGATTTTTTTGTAAATATGTATATTTTGTATATAATTGAGTTTTCGATTCATTTATGTACTGTTTAATAGTTTTAATGTCTTTTTGTAGGTATTGTTGCACATTTGGAGCATCGAGGAATAAGGTGTCGAATGCACAACTTCGGATGCGCGTTTTCAGAATAAAAGTCCATTTTGAGTAGTTTTGTCTAGGCAAACGTGCTAAGAGGGAATTGTATGAGTGTTTTGACAGATTTGGCAGAAGCAAAGTTTTTGAGCCCGCTTAGCGCGGTTTTAGGTGGTTTGATGTGTAAAATAAGAAAGTCCCGCTTAGCGCAGTCTGCGTTTTCGAATTTTCTATAAATAGCTAAAAAACAGATTTTTGTTAGGTTTTATCATCCTTTTCTCCTTTGGAGAAACTATGGTACAATTCTTTGTAGTTTAGAGGTAAACCCAACATCACTGGGTAGTGCATCTTATCTATTGGTTATGGATTGTCTCATATCGTGTTGACACCGCGAGAAGTTTCATATTCATCTCCTTCTTCCTTATATATCATTCCAATATTGGGTTTTGTATATACATATATATTTACTCTTATTATATGTACATTTGTTGATCATGGGATTGTATATATGCTTGTTTTACAAATCTTTATTGATGTTGTTACTTGACCTTTTTGCATTTATGTTTGGGGTTTCAGTTATTCTAGAGATAGACTTCATGAATCTTTGTTAAGGAATGATATCTATTAGTCTCTTGTCTCTAGAGATAGGTTAATAGATAATAATTGTTGTGGGTATCAGTTATGAAATGCATCCAGGTTGTTTGAGTTACGGGAAAAATCTCCTCCAAGAGCAATACAGATGATGTCTCACTTTGCGTTTGAAATAGCCTTAGTGTCAGCGATACCTGATGATTTTGACACGTATTGTGGGTTAAGTTCAATTGATCTGCAAGTTTAAGTATTTGACGGATGAAGTGAAATGTAATTCCAAAATGAATTCTCTTATGCTACAGATGATTGTTTATCCCTTTATTTATTTCTTCATTTACTTTCCACATTTTACCTCTCAAACCCTTTTCCAAACATAGAAAGTCGAGATTGTCAAACGGTAGTTTTTTCCTTTGACTAATCTTTGTGAAGACGATACGATATAATATATATCATCTGGTAAAATAATACTTACTTTTTGCTTGCTACTTTACCGCTTCAACAAAATCTCAGTGTACATATGAATATGATAACTTATGCCCCTACCTTTGATCTTGCAAACTTCTTCATTCAAGTTGTACACTACCTACTATTAATGAAGTTATTTTAATAAATGACACTCATTTTATCATTAAAATCAACACAATTAATTATTATTTTGAAAAGTGTAAAATTTTTAAAAAAGACACTTACCGATGGAGTAGTTCTATTGAATTCTTATGAATCTTTACTTTACCATAGAAAATTTGAAAAAATTCATAAAATTTGAAATTGATTTTTACTAGGAAATCAAGATGTCAAGAATAACATTTATATTCACAAGTAAATATAGTAATGAAATTTCTAAGTTTTTGACAAATCATTTTAAATCATGTACCAAATGGTGAGTTCTCCCGGTAGCATAAGCACAAATTAAAACAAGAGTATTTATAAGTATATGGTCTACAACCTTACTTGATTACTGGTAAGAAACCGTGTTGTCACCCGGGTGCTGTCTGGATTTTATATTACATTTATCTAATTAGGACTTGTAAAATTCTATATATATATATATATATATATATATATATATATATATATATATATATATATATATATATATATATATATATATATATATATATATATATATATATATATATATAAAGATAAGTTAATGTAGTTTAACAAAAAAATTTAATCTATTTTGAATCAAAATACACATTACATGTTTTCACTATCAACTTTTAAACATTTATTCGTATCTATAAAAAATCGTACAACAATTTTTATAACTTCAATTATATATAACAACAACAAAAGGAATAGTTAAAAGATGGGCGTTAAAATGAACAGTCTAGTTGTTATCTCATAGATACGTTGACATCTACCCGTGAATCCATATGAGTTAACAAAACTCAAGAATAAATTTATTTTTCCAATTCAAATAATATTACTTTTTAGATATTAGTAGATTTTCTAACCCTAAAATTTATGACAGCTTCCCGCCAAATATCATTTTTAAATCCTTCTTTTTATATATCATATTTATAATTTTTACAAACCATGTATGACAGCTCCCCGTCAAATTTCAGTTGGCTATAATGTTTCTCATTTATAAGTCATCGTAGACTCTAACAACAACCTTGATTAGAAAAATGGTTCCCAAAATTTCAACAGAATATGTGTCACAACACATATACAACTAAATCAAGAGAAACTTGAAACAATAAAAGATCATATAGAAATGTTTGTCGATATGATATGATTTTATTTTCAATTTTTTTTTATAAAATATATCAATAGCATTCAAAATCATATAGTTTTTTCTTAAACTACTTTCATAATAGTATTTAAAATTATATGTTTTTCACTACCAACTTTTAAACATTTATTTGTATTTATAAAAAATTGAACAACAATTTTTATAACTTCAATTATATATAACAACAACAAAAGAAATAGTTAAAAGATGAGCGTTAAAATGAATAGACTAGCTGGTATCTCATAGATACGTTCACATCTACCCGTGAATCCAGATGACTTAACAAAACTCAAGAATAAAATTATTTTTCCAATTCAAATAATATTACTTTTTAACTATTAGCCAATTTTTCCAAACCTAAAATTTATGAAAGCTTCCCGTCAAATATCAGTTTTAAATCCTTCTTTTTATATATCATATTTATAATTTTTATAAACCATGTATGACAGCTCCCGTCAAATTTCAGTTAGCTCATAATTTTTCTCATTTATAAGTCATCGTAGACTCTAACAACAACCTTGAATAGAGAAATAGTTCCAAAAATTTCAACCGAATATGTGTCACAACACATATACAACTAAATCAATAGAAACTTGATAGAGTAAAAGATCATATAGAAATGTTTGCGGATATGATATGATTTTCAATTTTTTTAAAAATATATCAATATCATTCAAAATCATATAGTTTTTTCTTATACTACTTTCAGAATAGTATTTAAAATTATACTAATATTATATTATTTATTTCCATTATTTACATTAAATTGTATTTATAATATATACCAATTTTTAACCATTAATCTATAATTATAATAAATCGTATAGTCGATTCTCTAACTTCAATTATATAAAACAACAAAAAAAATCGTATATTATATCATGAATTTATATAAAATAATTGTAACTTATTCTTGTTTATAATATTAATGTAACTTTTTCCGTTCATAAGCATCTTGAACCCGTGTGTCTATTTATAAAAATATATGTAACTTATTCGCATTTATACAAATACTTGTATAAATAGTTGATTTTATTACGTTTAAAAAATTATTTATAATTTATTCCCGTTTATAAAAATAATTGTAACTTATTCAATTTATAAAAATGAATGTATGAATAAGTTTTTAACTTTTATCATTAATTTTTTATGTTTATCATTTATCATTAAATTTTTATGACTTCTATTTAACATTTTTTTATGATGATTACAATTATAAAGTTAATTTGAAAAGATTGTGATATATTTTAGTTATTTCGTAAATTTAAAAAAATTATAAAATCTCAATTGATTTTATTTTGTATTAACCTTTAATGTAAATAATTTTAAAATATATTTTATTTCAAAGAAGGATCTAACTAATTACAAAATAATTTTTATTCTTATGATTTTAGAATGATAAGTTAAATATTTAACTTTGGAATTAAAAAAGTTATAATTGATAGTAAATAGGGTAATGTTGATTTTTACTTTAGTCCCTTCTGTTTAATATTTAAAATATGTGATTTTTTAAAACAATTTTTTAGTCCTTCACCTACAATGTATGCCAGCTCCCCGTTAAATTAAATTTCTATTCTAAAACACTTTATGATATCTTAAATTAAGTTATGTAGTTGAAATTAATTAGAATAATGAGATGTATGTTTATAGTATAACATAAATCTTTCTTATTTATAGGTCTTTTAACATTAATGATTAGATTTATTGCACATAAATAACCTATTTTAAAAATAAGTACGGCACAAAAACAAAAACAAAAACAAAAAATAAAAAATTATTTTTATAAATAAGATCCAAACAATATACGAAAAAATACTTACAATATAAAATAAAGATTATAAAACCGTAGGAGAGATTTCTCAAACGGAAAGAAAAAGTTATTATTAAAAAAACAAAATTATTATAATTTATTATAAATCTTAAATTATAGAAAAATAAAATATATTAATAATATATTTATTATAATTAATTAAAATTAAAATTGTTATTATTTTTTTTAAAAATAGCAAATGGCAAATGTTCATAAGCCTATATACATTTGAAATAAAATAAATATGTATCGTTTTAAATATTTTCAACAAATCTTCATAAAATAATAATAGAATATTATCTTAAGTTATCTGTAAATTTATTATATTATATAAATTTATTTTATATATCATTGCATCTACAATAATAAATTATATAATAAAATATATAATAAATTAATACAATATTTTTTATACAAATAAACATATACATTTTAACTTAATACACATAAGATATAAATATAAAAATAAAATATAATCAAATATTTAAAGAGAAAACACAATTAAAATACAATCTTTATTTACCATATATATACCATCCTTTCGAATTTTCATCAAATTTTCATAAAATAATAACATACTAAAATAACCTTTTTCTTAAAAATCTCTAAATATAATCTTTAAATTATTGCATAACAATGTCCAAATTTTCTGAATCAAACTTTTAGTTCTAATTCAAGTAGAAAGAAAAAGAATCCTCGAAATCCTCCTAGATCCACCAAATCCAGCGAGGTGCAAAAATCACCATATCCATACACAAATCAATTGTTAAACTTCATAACTGGACAAAAAGCAAGAGTAAATACCATTAGTTAAAAGTCAATAAATCCATTAAATTTAATTAAATAGAACATAAAACCAAAAAAAAACATAATACTTACATTACATTGCATAATCTTTCAATTGTAACGTTGCAAACAACGTTGCGTTTGCAGGAACATTTCAGATCCCAATTCTTTATACGCTTATAAAGAGCATTCAAACTGGAAAATATAAAGTTAGCATTAAATTGTCAAGAATGCAGATTCAATTACAACCAAACAATGTAACAACCATTCAAATAAACTGAAAAATATAAAAAACATTTCAGATCCCAATTCTATATACGCTTATAACAAGCATTCAAACTGGAAAATATAAAGTTAGCATTCAATTGTCAAGAATGCAGATTCAGTTACAACCAAACAATGTAACAACCATTCAAATAAACTGAAAAATATAAAGTTAGCAGCAAAGAGAAACACATTCCTATCAAACAAAAACTTCAATTCAATTATTACCTAACCCTAAAAACCAAAATTGAACTATGAAAAAAATGAAATTAGGCATAGATCTGAATTTGGAAAACCTTGGATACATGAAACCTTTGGCTCTGAAACCCTTTGTCTGCATAATCTATTAGACAAGATGAAAAAACAACTCAGAACAAATTATGCTGAAAGGAAAATTATGCAGAAAGGAAAAGTATATTATGCAAACAAATAGAACAATCATAACCTTTACCATAACCAGACGCGACATAGCAGAGCAGCTTTTCTTATCTCCAGATCTAGAAACTGGAATATCTCATGGATGGATTTAATGAATCTAAAAGCAAAACAAACAAAAAGTAATCAAAGGAAAAGTAGATTATGCAGACAAACATACGCGACACAGCGGAGCAACTTTTCCGATCTCCAGATCTAGAAACTGGAATATCCCATAGATGGATTTGTTGATCTAAAAGCAAAACAAACAAAAGGTAAGCAAACATAATTAAGATTACTGGACTACGAAAGACAGAAGACAAAATTGGAGTGGGAAGAAACAAAAACAAAGTATCAAAGGCATAACTTTTTTGTTCCAACAGCAAAAATCGGAGTGGGAAGAAAAAACAAAATATCAAAGGCATAACCGCGATCTTCCACAAATCTTTCCAATCGTTGATGTTTTTGATAGGGTGAGCCATGGATGCTTTCTTGAATCTACAAACAAAACAACAGATCATGCTTCCAGGTGCAACTTGGATCGAAATTGGCATGGATATATGTATGCCGTTAGGGTTAGACATGATGTAAGTAATGAGATTATAGGGAAATACAAAGTGGTGAAGCATTGAAGGAAATAAGAAGAACGTTTCGTTTCCCATAGCAATTTCAAATTGAATTCACAAACGGCTGAGTAATGGCATGGGGAAGGGAACTTCACCACCAATTATGCACAATAACGTGATTAGGTTAGATGATCTATTTTGATCGATGAGTGTGAGGTACTCTGAAGCATGTGGTTCCTAAAAGATATTTTCTGTTTGGATGAAGCATTTTAACAAGGGAAAGTAATTTTTGAAGAAATTTAATTTGATCAAATCTATTGTTTGAACAACAAATATGGAGAGTTACATTGTTGAAATGATATAAATTTATGAAGTATTTATTCAAGTTAAATTTAAGAAATTTTTAATAATCCCAAAAAAATAAAGAATTTGAAATTGCTTCATCACTCTATATAATGTGAATGTTAAATTTTTTATTATTAATTTTTAAAATTTGTAAAATGGTCATCATATTTTATGAAAAATTTAAATTCACCTTAGATTTTTCAAAAATTGCAAATAAGTCCCTAATAATTTCTAAATTTTATAAATTGGTCATTTAAACACCAATTATCAACCTCTCATTGGTTCAAATTGAAAAACTTATTTTCCTCTAAAGGACACTACTATCCCATTAAAAATACTAATTAATATATTTGTTTTTAAGATAAATTTAATTAATTCTATTAATTTATCATCATTATTAATACTAATTAATATATTATTTAGTTTTAATTTATATTTTATTTTTAATAATCAAAATCTATCATTATTTCACGGGTCACTATTTTCATAATACCTTTTTTATTTTAATCAACAAAATATTTATAAGTGTTTATAGTTAAAATTATATTTTTATTGAATGACTTTATGTATGACTGAACTTACCCATATTCATGTATTCGTATACATATTGGGCCTACAATTTTTTAATAATAGCTCAAATTTTGCATTTGTTTGTTAAAAATTTATAGGTAGATATAAAGACATGTGAGTCACCGAAGCTATAAATGTTTAGCAAATGCATGTGCAAAATTTTAAAAGAGGTATTATTAAAAAAAATGTATGCAATATGTATACAAATATAGGAGCACTGGTAAGTTCATTCATACATATAGTCATTCGATAAAAATATAATTTTAACTATAAATATTTATAAATATTTTATTAATTAAAATAAAAAATATATTGCGGTGATAGCGATAGATTTTGGTTATTAAAATTAAAATTTAATTTAAGACTAAAAAATATATTAATTAGTATTTATAATAATAATAATTAATTAATTAAATTTATCTTAAAAATAAATATATTAATTAATATTTTTAAAGGGGAGTAGTGTCCAATTAATTTGTTAGTTAATGTAAACTTTTTTAGTAAAAAAACAAAATAAATAGTTGATCAATTAACTAGTATTTATTAGATAATAGATTAGCATTATGTTTGAGTAAATAGAAACTCTAACCGCTATAACCATATTAATTATTTTAAGACAAACTAGAAAAGAAATTTAACAGTTAATCTATATTAAATAAAATAAGTAAATATAATATTGGGTTTCCTTGCCATATAAATGTGATGGTTTAATAACAAATTACATTATAATTACAGATTGATTATTCTAACCTATATATGTCTTTTCCTAATAATTAATAAATTATAATTAATATTATAAATTATTTTCAACTCTAACCAAGTTTTAAAGTTATTATAATTGGATTTCAATAAATGATAGCTATATATTATTGGTTTTAGTAAAATGGATTGGTTCAGATGATAACATATGATTTAAGTTTTTAAAATTGATAAATCATATTTATGGTTATGCATATGATGAACCGGTTTAATGCACACCCTAATTTTAATATTAAATCTAATTAATTGTTTAAGTTAAAGAAATCTATAAGTAATGAGCTATATTTAGGAAAAAATTATTTTTGAATATTAATCACTTGTAGAAAATTATGTAAGTTTATTTTAGTTAAAATTTATCGTCACTAACTTTTTATATATTTAAATTTTAATATACCAAATTTTACTGGATGTTATTGTTCACATTTTAAATAACTATAAAGATATTTCAATTAAACTCTTGCAACGCTAATTTTTATGGTGAAAATTATATATTAAATAAGAAATTAACAAAAAAATTTATTGTAATAACAATATAGAAATTTAAAAGTTATCTTTTTAATATTATACTAATAAAAGTAAGAATATTCAAATCTAAATATAAATAAAAATTATAAATCAATTTAAAAAAAATCGAAAACCGAACAAAAGTGAATATTATTAAATTTATTTAAATGATATTTTATAAAAACCACTTGGTTCGGATCGAATTTTAGATAAATTTTTTAAAATTGATCCAAACTAAATTGTATGTATATATTTATATATTTTTTTATTAGTATGATATTTAGTGTAAATTTATTATTTGATAATACTTATTTTTTGAATATTACTCATTAGTTTAATTTAATTTAATTATTTATATTATTTCATTTGTTTCAACAATAACCAATCATATTTATTTTATTACATTAATTTTGATATATTCTAATATTTTATATTACATCAAATTTATTAATTATCAATATTTTATAATATAAATGAAAATATAATTGTTAATTTGGAGATAAAAAATCTGATTCAAATTAAATCCTATAAAATTGTATTGAACAAATCATTCAAAATCAAATCAATCAGCAAGTAAATTGAATTTTATATCAATAAATTTTTGTCTCTCAAAATCGATCCTGATTGTACCGTAAATATCTCTAAATAAAACATGGGAATCTGTTGAAATTTTTTTTAATATAAAATGATTATTTTTTGGACAAAATTACACTATGTCACCATTTTTATGGGCAATTATCTTTAATTTTAGGGCAACTTGCTATTAGAAATGGCGATTGACCATAAAATTAAGGGTAGTTGCCACTGACAGTGGTGACATAGTGTAATTCTATCCAAAAAATAATCATTTCTAGAATTTTTTTTTGAAATATTAGTTATTTTTAAAATTCTTTTAAAAAATTTAGTTATTTAAAAAAAATTGAATCTTTTCCCAAAAAAAAAGTTTATGATGCGAAAGCCAAAATTTTCCAAACAATAAATATATTTTAATATATATATATATATATATATATATATATATATATATATATATATATATATATATATATATATATATATATATATATATATATATATATATATATATATATATATATATATATATATGATTGATTTTGATTTTAATAAATATTTAATAATTTATATTAATAAAGCAGTTGTTGTTTGGATTAATGTTATTGATGATAATTATAAAATATAATATTTGATTAATTAAATAAATTTTATTATTTATCAAATTATAACTTTTTTAACTAATTAAAATTGAGAGTAAAATTCTAGAAAACTATTAAAAGCTCAAACTCTTTCAAAACCCTTTTACTCAACTAAATAATACAAACAAACAAAAAATCATTAGAAGCAACTCTTTAAATTATTAAATAAAAGTAGTTCAAAGTTCAATTTTCGATAACAACATCTTATTTGTATTTCTCATGTTATATCAATGTAAACAAGTGGTTGATGTACATTAACAATTCTTGAGGTCATGCATTTTTATATATCACAAAAATATATTTTCTTTTCATTTTTTCATGTTTTAAATATGACTCTTGAAGTCATAGTCATACATATCATGTATTGTGAGATTAAATATTAAATATGATAGAGTGAATTAACACGTCTAATATTTATTTAGATAATGATTTAAAAAAATAATTGCATAAAAATAAAGTATCTCTTCAAGCTTAACTTAAAAATACAATCAAAATTAATTATTTGATTGACCTCTTATTTGTTTGCATCAATCTTTTTTTTCTATTTTTTTCTCTCTCTCTCTTCTTTGCATCTGTTTCTATCTTTTTTTCCTCTCTTCTTTATTCTTTATGCATGCATATAACTACTGTTGGGGAGTCCGAGATTAATTACGACAATTCAATATTAAATTTGTAAGGCAAAAAATAGTAATAACTAAAATAAATAGTCTATAGTAATAATAATTCGTACATAAATAATATAATAGAATAAGGAAAGAAAAAGACGAAGGTTTGTCTACCTTATGCTATGTCTTTAAATCCTTGCTCTCCCTTGCAATCATATAAGAGATACATATTTATAATAGTAAATATTCAAAAAATAAAGCCCAAAATCACAATCAAATTATACATGAATCAATGGACTGAACCGAAAGAACCCAAAACATGCAAAACGATAAACGGTTAAAAAAGCCCAAAAACTCAAAATCATTATTCACTATACGGGCAATACTATTCACCATACAAAAAGTATTATTCATCCATATGAAACACCATTCATCAGTGCAGACAACACTATTCACTGACAGATTTCTATTTTTTTGACTTTTCGTCAGACTATTCTCTCTCTTAATCAACAAAGATTTTTAAGGCACATTTACAACAATCTTCACCTTGACTTTAAACTGTATTGACACCAATTTAACAATCAACAACATTGTTGCTCTCTACCAAGTTGAAACTCTAATCAATAACCTTGATCAAATTAAAGCAACCCTTGAATCTTGATCTCGCAACTTGCACTCACTTGTTTCCAATTATCCTTTTCTACCTAGGTAATTTAACAAGCCTACAAGTTTGATATTTCAACCACCCTTGACTCCCCATGTTTTCAAATACCTCATGAAGATTTTTCTACTTTTACTTTTTCCTTCAGCCACATTAAAAACATAATATCCAAGACTAGCATAATTGTCCCTTTGAGATGCTACAACAATCATCCTTACATTATCATGAATCAAATGATAAACAGATATCTCTATAGTTGTTCCCCATTACTACTAGTATCCATAGTAGGAAATTTCACCTCAAATTGAGTTTTCTCTGTTATAGTTTCTACCAGGTTTCTGAAGGCTTGGAAAAACACTTAGAAGGGGGTTGAATAAGTGTTTCTTAATTTTTAGATCTTTTACCCAAACAAAAAATAAAATACTCAAGTATTTTTATCCTGGTTCGTTTGAAACTCAAACTACTCCAGTTCACCCGCCAAGGTAATTTTGCCTCTCTCAACGAGGACTTAATCCACTATAATCAACGATTACATAGTGCAATACCCAACCAGTGTGACTAACTTCCTCTAAGACTCACTATTCCTAGCCCTCTCAAGAATTTTGACCCAACTGGTCTTCTCAAGGAACAAACCGCACAACCAACCGTTGTGACTTATGGACAATAAATTATGAGCTAATCCTTCTACTAATAAAACATTAGATATGGAAGGGAGGTTACCATTACCAATGGTTCCAGAACCAATTATTTTTCCCTTCTAGTTGCCTCTAAACTTCACGTCTCCTCCAAGATTTAAGTTCCAGGTTTTGGAACACAGACCTTCTTCCTGTCATGTGACGCGAGCAGCCAGAGTCCAGGTACCATGACTGGTGTTTTAGTTTGGCTGTTAAGGATATCTGCAACATAAATTGTTTTCTCCTTAGGTACCCATATCCTTCTGGGTCCTTTCTGATTAGAAGTTCTAAGGTTCTGTTTGAACCTTGGTTTAACAAAAAAAATTTCAGAGTGTGACGTGTATTTAATATTGGGTGTGTGACCAAACTCAAATTGTTTGTATAATGGTTTGTACATGATTTTCATTTCATCAACAGATTTTGGTTTATATATTTCTTTTCCTCTGGGGGCTTTATATCCTAACCCTTTTCTGTTGTTTCTAGAAACTCCATAAATCATGGAAGCCATCTTGCTTCTGTCTATGCTTTTAGCTAGAAAATTCTGAAAACTGTAGTCATATTCTTTCAAAATATTTTTAGAACTTGAAGCATCTTCTGAGCTGGAAATTTGTTTAACATTTTGAAAATCATTTTTGAGTTTATTATTATTTTATTTAAGCTCAAAATTTTCTAACTTAAGTTGCTCAATTTCAGATACAAGATTCTTTCAGAGTTTATTGTATTTAATTTTGAGTTGACTATAGGTTTCCAGAAGTTCTGACAGACTATCTTCTAACTCAGTTCTAGTTAGTTCAGAAAATACCTCTTCTGACTCAGAGTCAGAGGCAGAGTCATCTGTTGTAGTTGCCATGAAAGCAAGGTTTGCACGTTCATCTTCTAAATCGGTTTCAACTTCAGAGGATTCTGAGTCATCCCACGTGGCCATCATTCCTCTTCTCTTTTCAAACCTTTTCTTTAGTTTTTCTTTTTATACGTTGGGGCATTCACTTCTGACATGTCCCAGTTCTTTGCATTCGTAGCATTGGATACCTCTTTTGCTGAACCTCTTATGTCCAGAAGATTCTCCTTTATCCTCAGATCTTCTGTGGTTCTTGAATTTCTTTTGCCAGCTGAAACAACCGGCGGAACATCATCCGATAACTATATCAATGAAGTCACCATCGAACATTTTTTATCTCACAAAAGGAGAAAAGTGAACGCATCGCGAAAACCTAAAAGGGATAAGACACGGTCTTGCGACCGAGAGATAGGGTAAGGGAATCTATTACGCGAAGGGAAGGTATTAGCACCCCACACGTCCGTAGTACTCTACGGTATCCACTTCTACTTTCTATCTAATGGGTGTGTTTATATCTATTTACTGCTATATTGCTATATCTGTATGCTAAAAGAGAATGCATGTGAAAGAAAAGGGAAATAAAGAAAACACGGGGAAAAGAAGGAAATATTTACAAAGTTTGCTCGATCGAGCCCCGTGACAAGATGCCTACGTATTCCCTCGTGCAATGGGAATGTCAGAGCGCCGTAGTTTGGCTAACTTGTTTTGGTGGGTTATGTGTTTTTTACTTATGAAAAAGAGTTTTAAACACAAAAGAAGACCCGTAGGCAAAAATGAGTTTGCATTGGTTGGTTGTTTTTACCTTTGAAAAAGGAGTTTGAACCATTATTAAGTGTTTTGATTTGTAAAGGAAAAAGAAAATAAGTTTTAGTTTTATTACATGCAAGGATGCAAAAGAAACTAGAAAACAAACAAGGGAAACTATCTAACTTTATCCCTAATGTTATCATGCATGGATTACAACCTAAGGTCTAACTCGAATTACTACCTAAAGTAGATTCAAGAGAATCCTAAGGGAACATGCCAAAGGTTTACAACCTAAATCTATGTCTATCTCGATTCGCTACCTGAAGTAGAATCGAAGACGACAAAAAGGAATGGAACAGGTTTGTAACCTAAATCTATGTCTATCTCGAATCGCTACCTAATGTAGAATCGAAGATGACAAAAAAGGATGAAGCAAGCAAGTGCTTTGGAAGAAGCACACAAACAATGCAATGCAAACAAACAAATGGCACACAAGCGCAGGAAAAAGAGGAAGTCCCATAGCCTCGAACAGTAACGAGCATACCGTGAGTCAACCAGGAGCCGACACATCTAATTCCTGTGAATATTATCACCGCATGACATGAATTGTCAAGTGTGAAGAGCAAATGATGCGAGCTCTGCAATAAATGCGAACTCCAAGAAAGCGTGGAGAGTCAGAATAGGGAACTCTTGCCACTTTTTTATTATTGACTCGATAAAGGAAGCAACACGATTCGCGTGTGTTGAGCTGACACAGACTAGAACTGTGCGGGGGTCGATTGTGGACCTTTTTCGCTTGCCCATCATATCATCATGACTCGATAGCAGGAAATGTAAAAAGCGGGACTTTGCTTGGTGGTGCCACGTCGGGTGTCCTAACCACTCTTGACCTATGCAAGCACAAATATAAACACTTACTGAGAATTACCTCCCTATGCAGATGGAGGATTTTAAACAAACCAAACACAATTAGCAAACAGAAGCTCTCTAAACGGGTCTTTAAATAAACCAGAGGGGTTCCTGAACATGCTCCAACTACGGAAGCCCCTTCATACATCTATTCATACTTCTCATGGCAAGGAAAACGGTAAAATCCTACTTCTCATGCTCTCTAGAAAAGCGGTAAAAGAATGCGGTAAACAAAGTAAAATAAATACCAAACAGATAAAGATCCGAAGAGCACTGCGAACTAAGAAATACTCCGGAAAACTTCGAGTGTTGCCATCAACAAAGCAATAATAAGAAACAGCTCAATCAATATAATTCGCAAGGTGATATCGTGCAACATATGCGTGTAGCAAACAAGTCCTCATAACAATCGGAACACCTGCACAAAGGTACATATCCAGACAAAACAGCAGAATATGTGTTTCTCGGAAATATGAGAAACACAAAGCAAAACGCGTATAAAACGCAAACAGAACCACAAGAAAAGTGGTAACCACATGAGAAGTGGTAGGTTAGTGTACCAAGATTAGGTACCTAACCAAAATATCCTCAATGTACCTTGCACAAATCAACAAACATGTCAAAAATAACAAGGAGGCAACAATATAATTGCATATTCACATCACATGTCAAAATATGATTCAAAGGTGAAGAAATGGAATGTAAATGTGTATAGCAACATAAGAATGGAAAACCGGGCAGCAACGCACACATAATGCAAAATAACCCATGAATGATATCAAAATCGAGCTAAGTCCATCACAATAGTTCTCAAATGCAATGTTAAACATAGTTAGAGACCTAGAGTAGTTAGAAATCAAAAATCTACACTAAAATGACTTAAAATGCATTATTTACAAAGAAAACAAAGCATGAGAGGTAAGTTCTTAATAGATGGCAGCAACTATATTCTCTAAAGCTCTCCTAAACATCTAAACAAATGGAAGAAATAACCACAAACTAAACATGAGAAAGGGAGCAAGAAAAAACTATACAATTATCGAACTAGTTCCTAAGAATTAAACTATTAAAAACTAGCTTAGAAATTCTATTTACAATCCTAAGGTAAGGTATATATTTAACTACAATTAAATGGTAGAAAAAAAAATCCTAAAGTTTCAAAGAGAAACTTGGTATTATACTCCTAAGATTATTCAATTCAAACTACAAAGGAAAAACATGCTTTTAAACATATTATTGAAAATGAATTAAAAATTAAAAGAAATTAATTGCAAAAATATCACAAAACATATCAAAAATATTCTAAGATCCTAAAATGTCAGAAACTAATTTTTATGTATTTTTTATAAGTCAATCGAATCGAAATCGGGAGTAATTTTGAAAATGTATTGAAGTTATGGAAGCATGAAACAGGGGGTGCAAAACTGAATTTCCAATTGAACTAGAACTAGTTATTAATGCAGAACTGGGCTTAATCTGGGGGTGTTTTAGTATTTTTGTTAGGCCCAGTCCAAAACCTATACTAAGTCCATTTTCTTCAAACAACAAAAATCTTTTCTTATTATTATTTTTTATTATTTTGGTTCATATTTTTATTAGAATATCACATTGTTTTTTTTATGTCATACACACCTATATCAATTGGGCAACTATAGTTAAGTGAATCAGATTTTATTTTTTTTGATATAAAATGAAAATAATACGTGTCATAACGGGATAGGCTAATGGAAAAAATTGCATGGACCAAAGGGAGAAGGCCACGCTGAGGGCACGGGACTGAACAGAGACGCCGAAATTCATCTCCGGTCGTCTTCTCCGTCCTACTAGCTGCCGGAAAACTCGAATGCGGTCAGAAACGGATGAAACGGGCGTGGTACGACTCGGTTTTTTATGCTGATTACGAATATGGACTTAATTTCTCTTGAAAATCTGTTCTAAATCGAAGAAAAACGCGAGCAAAAACTGGATCCTAAATCGAAGATTGCAAGAACTTTCACTGATACAAACGCGTGAATCAGAATTCGCTTTACTCTCACACAAATCTATCAAGTATGATGAATGAAGCTATTACTACATGTTCAGAGAGGCATAGATAACTTACATGTCAAGAGCTTGCGGACGATTGCAGAAGAAAGGAAAATCACTTGTTCTTGAGATCTGGCTGAAGATGACAAGATTGTCGCAAGCTGGAAGATACCGTTTCTTCAAGATAAACGCAATTCGGTTCTAGCTTTCATGAAGAAGAGAACAAGCTCGAGATTACGGCCAATATCAGCGAACTGAGGAAGAAGACCGGACTTCAATCTGAGAAAGATGCATCTTCAAGAACTGAAGCTACTTCCGAGAGAGGCGAAGAATAATCAGAAAACAAAAGGATTGTTATGGAAGCTTCTTCCCGGTGGAGCACGGTTAGGGAGGGAGATGAAGGTTCTTGTTCTCATCATTCTGTTATGGATGAGAGATATGAAGCTATGGTATTGAATGCATCCTTTGTGTAGTAAAATTCTGATCCGGTGAAGAAGAGAATAACAACGATTATAGCGTGGAGGAATTGATGATGGAAGAAAACGTGGCGGTGTTTATGGCAGAAGCGTGGTGTTTGGATGAAGGAAGGTAATGATGAGAGAGTGGAGTGAAGGAAAAGTTTGTTACGGTGGAGGTAGCAGGTTGTTACGGCGAGAGAATGAAGGTAGCAGTGAGGAGATGGTTGTTACGGCGAGAGAGTGAAGGGAGAGATAGAGGGTGAATGAAGGATCAGAGCCATGAAGAGTGTAAAAGAATCCCAGATTATGGAGTCTGAGCCGAAAAAGAAGGGTTGGAGAGAAAAAAAAATGAAAAAGAAAAATCATCAATTCTGTTATGATTCTGCACGAGAGCTTCTTGTTTTCACCCCATTTGCCAGCTTGCACTCCTTGAGTATTACTCCTCCATAACGCATGTACCATAGTTACTGTATCACCAATTGTAGAAATACAACATGATGCCATCTAATAAACCATCGGTTTGCCCAAGAAAATCAAACCATGCCAGCTGCTTTAGATGCTTCCATCTTGGTGTGTAATAGTTCAATCGATATAACGAGAACGTCGACCCGAAGAGCATATTTGGTAGAACAACATTGATGTTGAATGCCCGATGAAAAGTTGATCACAAGCTCGCCGTATTCAGCTTCGAAGTCACGACGGCACAAGCTGACTTGAATGTTTGAGAATTTATCTAAGTGTCATGTTTACCACTCAATCCATGTACACCACTTTGCGGATCTATAACTTTTCCGATACTCGACCGAATAACACAAACTCGGTGCCATCGAAAAGATGACATGTGGCAGAACAACTTTGCTTTTAATTACAAACCCGAAAAAAACCTTAATCATAGAGAAAAATCGCCATGAACTATGCCTCACAAGTGTTTGATAAAAGTCCTGGCCAGGCTGGGCAAGGCAGGCGCATGATGTCTAGCAATTTACCAACTTCGAACCATCAGTTACGGCGCTTCGTATTTTCTGCTCCGACGTCCGAAACAAAATAACTTCTAAACGAAACTTGTAGAGTATATGACAAACTCCAACTTTCGTGTTCGAAGTTTTTCCGTGCGGTGATCGAATCAACGAGAAAATAGCCTCAAACATGTGCACAAAAACTGTTCGATGAAATGCTTCCGTATGCTTGGCAAGAATGCATGCACCATCTCGTATTTTGACAACTTCCAACCATCAATTATGGCGCTCCATATTTTCCGCTCCGACGTCCGAAACAAAATAATTTCTAAATGGAACTTGTAGAGGGCATTACAAACTCCAACTTTTGTGTTCGGAGTTTTTCCATGCGGCGACCGAATCGATGACAAAAACAGCCTTGAACACGCGCACAACAACTATTCAAATCTTGCAAACACGATGAATCCTTATTTTCCGGGCTTTGTAATTTTCGATCCGAGTCCCGAACAAATTTGATTCCTTCAACAAAGTTATAGATTGCCGTGAGATGAACAACTTTGCAGTTAAACACTTTTTAATTCGGAGCCGATAACTATGATAAAATCGAACCTGAAACTGTCAGCTTGAGCATAGAAACAAACACTTCAAAATATTCCTAAGTGTTGGATTTTTGAGAAATGATAACCCGTAACTTCCGAGCTCCGTAACTTTTGATCCGAGCTCCGAATTAATTCGATTTCTTCAGCAAAGTTGCAATTTGCTGCGAAATGAATAACTTTGATTTTGAACTCAACTCGAATCGACGCCTCAAACCACGTGAAAAATACCTCCGAAGTCGAGCACTTGTAAACTTTAAAAGTTATGAACTTCAAACTTCAGAGCTTTATAACTCGAAATTCAGGCATTTCTGGAAAATTCTTCACAAATACAAATTCAGAGTACGAAATGCATTCTTTCCAATGACTACTCATTCGTGAAATTTCGACCACAGACGAGTGAGATAGAGAGTCGACAACATGGCTCCGTAAACACAAAGTACTTAAAACTTAGAAAAAATTTCTAAGTCTGAAGTTACTTAAATTGCAAGAAACCTCATTTTCACCCGATTCTTCCGATTTCTCAACAAATGATCGCATTTTCTCAAACGTCGACTTTTGACCATAATTTTGACCCGAAATTCTTCCCGGTCAAACTTTGAATTTTGTTGACTTTTTGATACATGCACTCAAATATCATTTTATCTGTCCGTTCTTAATTTTTTGATGAATCGCGTGGATCGATAAGCCGTATACAGATACTTGACCACTCACAGAAGGCCATATAATCAATTCGGACTCAAATATTCGACCATAACACATCGCATCTCGAAACTGTAATCAATATCCACATGATAGGCAATCAGAACCTCAAAACTTCAATTCTCGATAGATAATCAGAAGCTTCTGGACACACATATCTTGCGTATTGAGGTGACGCTTGAAATAACAGAACTTCAGATATCCATCTTTGGGGAACCAAACCTCTTCTTACAAATTGTACAAGTTCATACAATTTAGAAAATCTCGCACCCATGGTTAATGCATGAATGATATGTATGCAATGCACCTATTGATCAAGTGTTAGCCAATTATTTATTAATAAAATGAAGAGGGAGAATTTTAGGGTACAACACCTATATTTCCACATTTTATTTATCCTTCTGGAGATCATGGATAGTTCATCTTCTGACTCCGAATCTTCAGAACTTCCATCTTCTACTTGAAAAATATTAACGTTAGAATTTTTTGTGGATTTTAATGCAATTGACTTACCATTTTTCTGGGGTTCAAATTCATCCAGCTCAATCTCATGATTCCTCAGAGCGCTAATGAGTTCTTCTAGGGAGATTGCATTTAGATCTTTTGACACTTTGAAGGCAGTCACCATGGACACTCATCTTCTGGGTAAGCTTCTGATGATCTTCTTTATGTGGTAAGAATTTGTATCGCCTTTTTCCATCACTCTTAGACCATTCGTTAGAGTGTGGAACCTTGAGAACATAGCCTCAATTGATTCGCCTTCTTCCATATTAAATGCCTCGTACTTCTGGATCAGCGCCAGAGCCTTAGTCTCCTTAACTAGAGTGTTCCCTTCATGTGACTTTCTGAGTGACTCAAAAATGTCATGTGCTGTGTCTTTATTTGTGATTTTTTTCATACTCCATTTTTGATATAGCACTTAACAAAATGCTTCTGGCCTTGTGATGATTTTTGTAATCAATCTTTTGTTGTTTCTCCATATATTTTCTATCTATCTTATTTTCTTTTGCATCTACGGGATATTTGTAACCATCCAACACCATATCCCACAGATCGGGATCATAACCTGAAATAAAACTTTCCAGTCTATCCTTCCAATATGCAAAATCTTCTCCATCAAACATTGGAGCTTTTGCGTTGTTGTTATCTGTTGCCATCTTGTGTTCTTCCCTTCTGGATCTTTATCTGACATTGTTAAGTGTTTGTACCCAGAACCAAGAGCTCTGATGCCAATTGAAGGCTTGGAAAAACACTTAGAAGAGAGGGTTGAATAAGTGTTTCTTACTTTTTAGATCTTTTACCCAAACAACAAATAAAATACTCAAGTATTTTTATCCTGGTTCGTTTGAAACTCAAACTACTCCAGTTCACCCGCCAAGGTAATTTTGCCTCTCTCAACGAGGACTTAATCCACTATAATCAACGATTACATAGTGCAATACCCAACCAGTGTGACTAACTTCCTCTAAGACTCACTATTCCTAGCCCTCTCAAGAATTTTGACCCAACTGGTCTTCTCAAGGAACAAACCGCACAACCAACCGTTGTGACTTATGGACAATAAATTATGAGCTAATCCTTCTACTAATAAAACATTAGATATGGAAGGGAGGTTACCATTACCAATGGTTCCAGAACCAATTATTTTTCCCTTCTAGTTGCCTCTAAACTTCACGTCTCCTCCAGATTTAAGTTCCAGGTTTTGGAACACAGACCTTCTTCCTGTCATGTGACGCGAGCAGCCAGAGTCCAGGTACCATGACTGGTGTTTTAGTTTGGCTGTTAAGGATATCTGCAACATAAATTGTTTTCTCCTTAGGTACCCATATCCTTCTGGGTCCTTTCTGATTAGAAGTTCTAAGGTTCTGTTTGAACCTTGGTTTAACAAAAAAAAAATTTCAGAGTGTGACGTGTATTTAATATTGGGTGTGTGACCAAACTCAAATTGTTTGTATAATGGTTTGTACATGATTTTCATTTCATCAATAGATTTTGGTTTATATATTTCTTTTCCTCTGGGGGCTTTATATCCTAACCCTTTTCTGTTGTTTCTAGAAACTCCATAAATCATGGAAGCCATCTTGCTTCTGTCTATGCTTTTAGCTAGAAAATTCTGAAAACTGTAGTCATATTCTTTCAAAATATTTTTAGAACTTGAAGCATCTTCTGAGCTGGAAATTTGTTTAACATTTTGAAAATCATTTTTGAGTTTATTATTATTTTATTTAAGCTCAAAATTTTCTAACTTAAGTTGCTCAATTTCAGATACAAGATTCTTTCAGAGTTTATTGTATTTAATTTTGAGTTGACTATAGGTTTCCAGAAGTTCTGACAGACTATCTTCTAACTCAGTTCTAGTTAGTTCAGAAAATACCTCTTCTGACTCAGAGTCAGAGGCAGAGTCATCTGTTGTAGTTGCCATGAAAGCAAGGTTTGCACGTTCATCTTCTAAATCGGTTTCAACGTCAGAGGATTCTGAGTCATCCCACGTGGCCATCATTCCTCTTCTCTTTTCAAACCTTTTCTTTAGTTTTTCTTTTTATACGTTGGGGCATTCACTTCTGACATGTCCCAGTTCTTTGCATTCGTAGCATTGGATACCTCTTTTGCTGAACCTCTTATGTCCAGAAGATTCTCCTTTATCCTCAGATCTTCTGTGGTTCTTGAATTTCTTTTGCCAGCTGAAACAACCGGCGGAACATCATCCGATAACTATATCAATGAAGTCACCATCGAACATTTTTTATCTCACAAAAGGAGAAAAGTGAACGCATCGCGAAAACCTAAAAGGGATAAGACACGGTCTTGCGACCGAGAGATAGGGTAAGGGAATCTATTACGCGAAGGGAAGGTATTAGCACCCCACACGTCCATAGTACTCTACGGTATCCACTTCTACTTTCTATCTAATGGGTGTGTTTATATCTATTTACTGCTATATTGCTATATCTGTATGCTAAAAGAGAATGCATGTGAAAGAAAAGGGAAATAAAGAAAACACGGGGAAAAGAAGGAAATATTTACAAAGTTTGCTCGATCGAGCCCCGTGACAAGATGCCTACGTATTCCCTCGTGCAATGGGAATGTCAGAGCGCCGTAGTTTGGCTAACTTGTTTTGGTGGGTTATGTGTTTTTTACTTATGAAAAAGAGTTTTAAACACAAAAGAAGACCCGTAGGCAAAAATGAGTTTGCATTGGTTGGTTGTTTTTACCTTTGAAAAAGGAGTTTGAACCATTATTAAGTGTTTTGATTTGTAAAGGAAAAAGAAAATAAGTTTTAGTTTTATTACATGCAAGGATGCAAAAGAAACTAGAAAACAAACAAGGGAAACTATCTAACTTTATCCCTAATGTTATCATGCATGGATTACAACCTAAGGTCTAACTCGAATTACTACCTAAAGTAGATTCAAGAGAATCCTAAGGGAACATGCCAAAGGTTTACAACCTAAATCTATGTCTATCTCGATTCGCACCAAGTAGAATCAAGACGACAAAAAGGAATGGAACAGGTTTGTAACCTAAATCTATGTCTATCTCGAATCGCTACCTAATGTAGAATCGAAGATGACAAAAAAGGATGAAGCAAGCAAGTGCTTTGGAAGAAGCACACAAACAATGCAATGCAAACAAACAAATGGCACACAAGCGCAGGAAAAAGAGGAAGTCCCATAGCCTCGAACAGTAACGAGCATACCGTGAGTCAACCAGGAGCCGACACATCTAATTCCTGTGAATATTATCACCGCATGACATGAATTGTCAAGTGTGAAGAGCAAATGATGCGAGCTCTGCAATAAATGCGAACTCCAAGAAAGCGTGGAGAGTCAGAATAGGGAACTCTTGCCACTTTTTTATTATTGACTCGATAAAGGAAGCAACACGATTCGCGTGTGTTGGGCTGACACAGACTAGAACTGTGCGGGGGTCGATTGTGGACCTTTTTCGCTTGCCCATCATATCATCATGACTCGATAGCAGGAAATGTAAAAAGCGGGACTTTGCTTGGTGGTGCCACGTCGGGTGTCCTAACCACTCTTGACCTATGCAAGCACAAATATAAACACTTACTGACTGAGAATTACCTCCCTATGCAGATGGAGGATTTTAAACAAACCAAACACAATTAGCAAACAGAAGCTCTCTAAACGGGTCTTTAAATAAACCAGAGGGGTTCCTGAACATGCTCCAACTACGGAAGCCCCTTCATACATCTATTCATACTTCTCATGGCAAGGAAAACGGTAAAATCCTACTTCTCATGCTCTCTAGAAAAGCGGTAAAAGAATGCGGTAAACAAAGTAAAATAAATACCAAACAGATAAAGATCCGAAGAGCACTGCGAACTAAGAAATACTCCGGAAAACTTCGAGTGTTGCCATCAACAAAGCAATAATAAGAAACAGCTCAATCAATATAATTCGCAAGGTGATATCGTGCAACATATGCGTGTAGCAAACAAGTCCTCATAACAATCGGAACACCTGCACAAAGGTACATATCCAGACAAAACAGCAGAATATGTGTTTCTCGGAAATATGAGAAACACAAAGCAAAACGCGTATAAAACGCAAACAGAACCACAAGAAAAGTGGTAACCACATGAGAAGTGGTAGGTTAGTGTACCAAGATTAGGTACCTAACCAAAATATCCTCAATGTACCTTGCACAAATCAACAAACATGTCAAAAATAACAAGGAGGCAACAATATAATTGCATATTCACATCACATGTCAAAATATGATTCAAAGGTGAAGAAATGGAATGTAAATGTGTATAGCAACATAAGAATGGAAAACCGGGCAGCAACGCACACATAATGCAAAATAACCCATGAATGATATCAAAATCGAGCTAAGTCCATCACAATAGTTCTCAAATGCAATGTTAAACATAGTTAGAGACCTAGAGTAGTTAGAAATCAAAAATCTACACTAAAATGACTTAAAATGCATTATTTACAAAGAAAACAAAGCATGAGAGGTAAGTTCTTAATAGATGGCAGCAACTATATTCTCTAAAGCTCTCCTAAACATCTAAACAAATGGAAGAAATAACCACAAACTAAACATGAGAAAGGGAGCAAGAAAAAACTATACAATTATCGAACTAGTTCCTAAGAATTAAACTATTAAAAACTAGCTTAGAAATTCTATTTACAATCCTAAGGTAAGGTATATATTTAACTACAATTAAATGGTAGAAAAAAAAATCCTAAAGTTTCAAAGAGAAACTTGGTATTATACTCCTAAGATTATTCAATTCAAACTACAAAGGAAAAACATGCTTTTAAACATATTATTGAAAATGAATTAAAAATTAAAAGAAATTAATTGCAAAAATATCACAAAACATATCAAAAATATTCTAAGATCCTAAAATGTCAGAAACTAATTTTTATGTATTTTTTATAAGTCAATCGAATCGAAATCGGGAGTAATTTTGAAAATGTATTGAAGTTATGGAAGCATGAAACAGGGGGTGCAAAACTGAATTTCCAATTGAACTAGAACTAGTTATTAATGCAGAACTGGGCTTAATCTGGGGGTGTTTTAGTATTTTTGTTAGGCCCAGTCCAAAACCTATACTAAGTCCATTTTCTTCAAACAACAAAAATCTTTTCTTATTATTATTTTTTATTATTTTGGTTCATATTTTTATTAGAATATCACATTGTTTTTTTTATGTCATACACACCTATATCAATTGGGCAACTATAGTTAAGTGAATCAGATTTTATTTTTTTTGATATAAAATGAAAATAATACGTGTCATAACGGGATAGGCTAATGGAAAAAATTGCATGGACCAAAGGGAGAAGGCCACGCTGAGGGCACGGGACTGAACAGAGACGCCGAAATTCATCTCCGGTCGTCTTCTCCGTCCTACTAGCTGCCGGAAAACTCGAATGCGGTCAGAAACGGATGAAACGGGCGTGGTACGACTCGGTTTTTTATGCTGATTACGAATATGGACTTAATTTCTCTTGAAAATCTGTTCTAAATCGAAGAAAAACGCGAGCAAAAACTGGATCCTAAATCGAAGATTGCAAGAACTTTCACTGATACAAACGCGTGAATCAGAATTCGCTTTACTCTCACACAAATCTATCAAGTATGATGAATGAAGCTATTACTACATGTTCAGAGAGGCATAGATAACTTACATGTCAAGAGCTTGCGGACGATTGCAGAAGAAAGGAAAATCACTTGTTCTTGAGATCTGGCTGAAGATGACAAGATTGTCGCAAGCTGGAAGATACCGTTTCTTCAAGATAAACGCAATTCGGTTCTAGCTTTCATGAAGAAGAGAACAAGCTCGAGATTACGGCCAATATCAGCGAACTGAGGAAGAAGACCGGACTTCAATCTGAGAAAGATGCATCTTCAAGAACTGAAGCTACTTCCGAGAGAGGCGAAGAATAATCAGAAAACAAAAGGATTGTTATGGAAGCTTCTTCCCGGTGGAGCACGGTTAGGGAGGGAGATGAAGGTTCTTGTTCTCATCATTCTGTTATGGATGAGAGATATGAAGCTATGGTATTGAATGCATCCTTTGTGTAGTAAAATTCTGATCCGGTGAAGAAGAGAATAACAACGATTATAGCGTGGAGGAATTGATGATGGAAGAAAACGTGGCGGTGTTTATGGCAGAAGCGTGGTGTTTGGATGAAGGAAGGTAATGATGAGAGAGTGGAGTGAAGGAAAAGTTTGTTACGGTGGAGGTAGCAGGTTGTTACGGCGAGAGAATGAAGGTAGCAGTGAGGAGATGGTTGTTACGGCGAGAGAGTGAAGGGAGAGATAGAGGGTGAATGAAGGATCAGAGCCATGAAGAGTGTAAAAGAATCCCAGATTATGGAGTCTGAGCCGAAAAAGAAGGGTTGGAGAGAAAAAAAAATGAAAAAGAAAAATCATCAATTCTGTTATGATTCTGCACGAGAGCTTCTTGTTTTCACCCCATTTGCCAGCTTGCACTCCTTGAGTATTACTCCTCCATAACGCATGTACCATAGTTACTGTATCACCAATTGTAGAAATACAACATGATGCCATCTAATAAACCATCGGTTTGCCCAAGAAAATCAAACCATGCCAGCTGCTTTAGATGCTTCCATCTTGGTGTGTAATAGTTCAATCGATATAACGAGAATGTCGACTCGAAGAGCATACTTGGTAGAACAACATTGATGTTGAATGCGCGATGAAAAGTTGATCACAAGCTCGCCGTATTCAGCTTCGAAGTCACGACGGCACAAGCTGACTTAAATGTTTGAGAATTTCTCTAAGTGTCATGTTTACCACTCAATCCATGTATACCACTTTACGGATCTATAACTTTTCCGATACTCGACCGAATAACACAAACTCAGTGCCATTGGAAAGATGACATGTGGCAGAACAACTTTGCTTTTAATTACAAACCCGAAAAAAGCCTTAATCGTAGAGAAAAATCGCCATGAACTATGCCTCACAAGTGTTTGATAAAAGTCCTGGCCAGGCTGGGCAAGGCAGGCGCATGATGTCTAGCAATTTACCAACTTCGAACCATCAGTTACGGCGCTTCGTATTTTCTGCTCCGACGTCCGAAACAAAATAACTTCTAAACGAAACTTGTAGAGTATATGACAAACTCCAACTTTCGTGTTCGAAGTTTTTCCGTGCGGTGATCGAATCAACGAGAAAATAGCCTCAAACATGTGCACAAAAACTGTTCGATGAAATGCTTCCGTATGCTTGGCAAGAATGCATGCACCATCTCGTATTTTGACAACTTCCAACCATCAATTATGGCGCTCCATATTTTCCGCTCCGACGTCCGAAACAAAATAATTTCTAAATGGAACTTGTAGAGGGCATTACAAACTCCAACTTTTGTGTTCGGAGTTTTTCCATGCGGCGACCGAATCGATGACAAAAACAGCCTTGAACACGCGCACAACAACTATTCAAATCTTGCAAACACGATGAATCCTTATTTTCCGGGCTTTGTAATTTTCGATCCGAGTCCCGAACAAATTTGATTCCTTCAACAAAGTTATAGATTGCCGTGAGATGAACAACTTTGCAGTTAAACACTTTTTAATTCGGAGCCGATAACTATGATAAAATCGAACCTGAAACTGTCAGCTTGAGCATAGAAACAAACACTTCAAAATATTCCTAAGTGTTGGATTTTTGAGAAATGATAACCCGTAACTTCCGAGCTCCGTAACTTTTGATCCGAGCTCCGAATTAATTCGATTTCTTCAGCAAAGTTGCAATTTGCTGCGAAATGAATAACTTTGATTTTGAACTCAACTCGAATCGACGCCTCAAACCACGTGAAAAATACCTCCGAAGTCGAGCACTTGTAAACTTTAAAAGTTATGAACTTCAAACTTCAGAGCTTTATAACTCGAAATTCAGGCATTTCTGGAAAATTCTTCACAAATACAAATTCAGAGTACGAAATGCATTCTTTCCAATGACTACTCATTCGTGAAATTTCGACCACAGACGAGTGAGATAGAGAGTCGACAACATGGCTCCGTAAACACAAAGTACTTAAAACTTAGAAAAAATTTCTAAGTCTGAAGTTACTTAAATTGCAAGAAACCTCATTTTCACCCGATTCTTCCGATTTCTCAACAAATGATCGCATTTTCTCAAACGTCGACTTTTGACCATAATTTTGACCCGAAATTCTTCCCGGTCAAACTTTGAATTTTGTTGACTTTTTGATACATGCACTCAAATATCATTTTATCTGTCCGTTCTTAATTTTTTGATGAATCGCGTGGATCGATAAGCCGTATACAGATACTTGACCACTCACAGAAGGCCATATAATCAATTCGGACTCAAATATTCGACCATAACACATCGCATCTCGAAACTGTAATCAATATCCACATGATAGGCAATCAGAACCTCAAAACTTCAATTCTCGATAGATAATCAGAAGCTTCTGGACACACATATCTTGCGTATTGAGGTGACGCTTGAAATAACAGAACTTCAGATATCCATCTTTGGGGAACCAAACCTCTTCTTACAAATTGTACAAGTTCATACAATTTAGAAAATCTCGCACCCATGGTTAATGCATGAATGATATGTATGCAATGCACCTATTGATCAAGTGTTAGCCAATTATTTATTAATAAAATGAAGAGGGAGAATTTTAGGGTACAACACCTATATTTCCACATTTTATTTATCCTTCTGGAGATCATGGATAGTTCATCTTCTGACTCCGAATCTTCAGAACTTCCATCTTCTACTTGAAAAATATTAACGTTAGAATTTTTTGTGGATTTTAATGCAATTGACTTACCATTTTTCTGGGGTTCAAATTCATCCAGCTCAATCTCATGATTCCTCAGAGCGCTAATGAGTTCTTCTAGGGAGATTGCATTTAGATCTTTTGACACTTTGAAGGCAGTCACCATGGACACTCATCTTCTGGGTAAGCTTCTGATGATCTTCTTTATGTGGTAAGAATTTGTATCGCCTTTTTCCATCACTCTTAGACCATTCGTTAGAGTGTGGAACCTTGAGAACATAGCCTCAATTGATTCGCCTTCTTCCATATTAAATGCCTCGTACTTCTGGATCAGCGCCAGAGCCTTAGTCTCCTTAACTAGAGTGTTCCCTTCATGTGACTTTCTGAGTGACTCAAAAATGTCATGTGCTGTGTCTTTATTTGTGATTTTTTTCATACTCCATTTTTGATATAGCACTTAACAAAATGCTTCTGGCCTTGTGATGATTTTTGTAATCAATCTTTTGTTGTTTCTCCATATATTTTCTATCTATCTTATTTTCTTTTGCATCTACGGGATATTTGTAACCATCCAACACCATATCCCACAGATCGGGATCATAACCTGAAATAAAACTTTCCAGTCTATCCTTCCAATATGCAAAATCTTCTCCATCAAACATTGGAGCTTTTGCGTTGTTGTTATCTGTTGCCATCTTGTGTTCTTCCCTTCTGGATCTTTATCTGACATTGTTAAGTGTTTGTACCCAGAACCAAGAGCTCTGATGCCAATTGAAGGCTTGGAAAAACACTTAGAAGAGAGGGTTGAATAAGTGTTTCTTACTTTTTAGATCTTTTACCCAAACAACAAATAAAATACTCAAGTATTTTTATCCTGGTTCGTTTGAAACTCAAACTACTCCAGTTCACCCGCCAAGGTAATTTTGCCTCTCTCAACGAGGACTTAATCCACTATAATCAACGATTACATAGTGCAATACCCAACCAGTGTGACTAACTTCCTCTAAGACTCACTATTCCTAGCCCTCTCAAGAATTTTGACCCAACTGGTCTTCTCAAGGAACAAACCGCACAACCAACCGTTGTGACTTATGGACAATAAATTATGAGCTAATCCTTCTACTAATAAAACATTAGATATGGAAGGGAGGTTACCATTACCAATGGTTCCAGAACCAATTATTTTTCCCTTCTAGTTGCCTCTAAACTTCACGTCTCCTCCAGATTTAAGTTCCAGGTTTTGGAACACAGACCTTCTTCCTGTCATGTGACGCGAGCAGCCAGAGTCCAGGTACCATGACTGGTGTTTTAGTTTGGCTGTTAAGGATATCTGCAACATAAATTGTTTTCTCCTTAGGTACCCATATCCTTCTGGGTCCTTTCTGATTAGAAGTTCTAAGGTTCTGTTTGAACCTTGGTTTAACAAAAAAAATTTCAGAGTGTGACGTGTATTTAATATTGGGTGTGTGACCAAACTCAAATTGTTTGTATAATGGTTTGTACATGATTTTCATTTCATCAACAGATTTTGGTTTATATATTTCTTTTCCTCTGGGGGCTTTATATCCTAACCCTTTTCTGTTGTTTCTAGAAACTCCATAAATCATGGAAGCCATCTTGCTTCTGTCTATGCTTTTAGCTAGAAAATTCTGAAAACTGTAGTCATATTCTTTCAAAATATTTTTAGAACTTGAAGCATCTTCTGAGCTGGAAATTTGTTTAACATTTTGAAAATCATTTTTGAGTTTATTATTATTTTATTTAAGCTCAAAATTTTCTAACTTAAGTTGCTCAATTTCAGATACAAGATTCTTTCAGAGTTTATTGTATTTAATTTTGAGTTGACTATAGGTTTCCAGAAGTTCTGACAGACTATCTTCTAACTCAGTTCTAGTTAGTTCAGAAAATACCTCTTCTGACTCAGAGTCAGAGGCAGAGTCATCTGTTGTAGTTGCCATGAAAGCAAGGTTTGCACGTTCATCTTCTAAATCGGTTTCAACTTCAGAGGATTCTGAGTCATCCCACGTGGCCATCATTCCTCTTCTCTTTTCAAACCTTTTCTTTAGTTTTTCTTTTTATACGTTGGGGCATTCACTTCTGACATGTCCCAGTTCTTTGCATTCGTAGCATTGGATACCTCTTTTGCTGAACCTCTTATGTCCAGAAGATTCTCCTTTATCCTCAGATCTTCTGTGGTTCTTGAATTTCTTTTGCCAGCTGAAACAACCGGCGGAACATCATCCGATAACTATATCAATGAAGTCACCATCGAACATTTTTTATCTCACAAAAGGAGAAAAGTGAACGCATCGCGAAAACCTAAAAGGGATAAGACACGGTCTTGCGACCGAGAGATAGGGTAAGGGAATCTATTACGCGAAGGGAAGGTATTAGCACCCCACACGTCCATAGTACTCTACGGTATCCACTTCTACTTTCTATCTAATGGGTGTGTTTATATCTATTTACTGCTATATTGCTATATCTGTATGCTAAAAGAGAATGCATGTGAAAGAAAAGGGAAATAAAGAAAACACGGGGAAAAGAAGGAAATATTTACAAAGTTTGCTCGATCGAGCCCCGTGACAAGATGCCTACGTATTCCCTCGTGCAATGGGAATGTCAGAGCGCCGTAGTTTGGCTAACTTGTTTTGGTGGGTTATGTGTTTTTTACTTATGAAAAAGAGTTTTAAACACAAAAGAAGACCCGTAGGCAAAAATGAGTTTGCATTGGTTGGTTGTTTTTACCTTTGAAAAAGGAGTTTGAACCATTATTAAGTGTTTTGATTTGTAAAGGAAAAAGAAAATAAGTTTTAGTTTTATTACATGCAAGGATGCAAAAGAAACTAGAAAACAAACAAGGGAAACTATCTAACTTTATCCCTAATGTTATCATGCATGGATTACAACCTAAGGTCTAACTCGAATTACTACCTAAAGTAGATTCAAGAGAATCCTAAGGGAACATGCCAAAGGTTTACAACCTAAATCTATGTCTATCTCGATTCGCTACCTGAAGTAGAATCGAAGACGACAAAAAGGAATGGAACAGGTTTGTAACCTAAATCTATGTCTATCTCGAATCGCTACCTAATGTAGAATCGAAGATGACAAAAAAGGATGAAGCAAGCAAGTGCTTTGGAAGAAGCACACAAACAATGCAATGCAAACAAACAAATGGCACACAAGCGCAGGAAAAAGAGGAAGTCCCATAGCCTCGAACAGTAACGAGCATACCGTGAGTCAACCAGGAGCCGACACATCTAATTCCTGTGAATATTATCACCGCATGACATGAATTGTCAAGTGTGAAGAGCAAATGATGCGAGCTCTGCAATAAATGCGAACTCCAAGAAAGCGTGGAGAGTCAGAATAGGGAACTCTTGCCACTTTTTTATTATTGACTCGATAAAGGAAGCAACACGATTCGCGTGTGTTGAGCTGACACAGACTAGAACTGTGCGGGGGTCGATTGTGGACCTTTTTCGCTTGCCCATCATATCATCATGACTCGATAGCAGGAAATGTAAAAAGCGGGACTTTGCTTGGTGGTGCCACGTCGGGTGTCCTAACCACTCTTGACCTATGCAAGCACAAATATAAACACTTACTGAGAATTACCTCCCTATGCAGATGGAGGATTTTAAACAAACCAAACACAATTAGCAAACAGAAGCTCTCTAAACGGGTCTTTAAATAAACCAGAGGGGTTCCTGAACATGCTCCAACTACGGAAGCCCCTTCATACATCTATTCATACTTCTCATGGCAAGGAAAACGGTAAAATCCTACTTCTCATGCTCTCTAGAAAAGCGGTAAAAGAATGCGGTAAACAAAGTAAAATAAATACCAAACAGATAAAGATCCGAAGAGCACTGCGAACTAAGAAATACTCCGGAAAACTTCGAGTGTTGCCATCAACAAAGCAATAATAAGAAACAGCTCAATCAATATAATTCGCAAGGTGATATCGTGCAACATATGCGTGTAGCAAACAAGTCCTCATAACAATCGGAACACCTGCACAAAGGTACATATCCAGACAAAACAGCAGAATATGTGTTTCTCGGAAATATGAGAAACACAAAGCAAAACGCGTATAAAACGCAAACAGAACCACAAGAAAAGTGGTAACCACATGAGAAGTGGTAGGTTAGTGTACCAAGATTAGGTACCTAACCAAAATATCCTCAATGTACCTTGCACAAATCAACAAACATGTCAAAAATAACAAGGAGGCAACAATATAATTGCATATTCACATCACATGTCAAAATATGATTCAAAGGTGAAGAAATGGAATGTAAATGTGTATAGCAACATAAGAATGGAAAACCGGGGCAGCAACGCACACATAATGCAAAATAACCCATGAATGATATCAAAATCGAGCTAAGTCCATCACAATAGTTCTCAAATGCAATGTTAAACATAGTTAGAGACCTAGAGTAGTTAGAAATCAAAAATCTACACTAAAATGACTTAAAATGCATTATTTACAAAGAAAACAAAGCATGAGAGGTAAGTTCTTAATAGATGGCAGCAACTATATTCTCTAAAGCTCTCCTAAACATCTAAACAAATGGAAGAAATAACCACAAACTAAACATGAGAAAGGGAGCAAGAAAAAACTATACAATTATCGAACTAGTTCCTAAGAATTAAACTATTAAAAACTAGCTTAGAAATTCTATTTACAATCCTAAGGTAAGGTATATATTTAACTACAATTAAATGGTAGAAAAAAAAATCCTAAAGTTTCAAAGAGAAACTTGGTATTATACTCCTAAGATTATTCAATTCAAACTACAAAGGAAAAACATGCTTTTAAACATATTATTGAAAATGAATTAAAAATTAAAAGAAATTAATTGCAAAAATATCACAAAACATATCAAAAATATTCTAAGATCCTAAAATGTCAGAAACTAATTTTTATGTATTTTTTATAAGTCAATCGAATCGAAATCGGGAGTAATTTTGAAAATGTATTGAAGTTATGGAAGCATGAAACAGGGGGTGCAAAACTGAATTTCCAATTGAACTAGAACTAGTTATTAATGCAGAACTGGGCTTAATCTGGGGGTGTTTTAGTATTTTTGTTAGGCCCAGTCCAAAACCTATACTAAGTCCATTTTCTTCAAACAACAAAAATCTTTTCTTATTATTATTTTTTATTATTTTGGTTCATATTTTTATTAGAATATCACATTGTTTTTTTTATGTCATACACACCTATATCAATTGGGCAACTATAGTTAAGTGAATCAGATTTTATTTTTTTTGATATAAAATGAAAATAATACGTGTCATAACGGGATAGGCTAATGGAAAAAATTGCATGGACCAAAGGGAGAAGGCCACGCTGAGGGCACGGGACTGAACAGAGACGCCGAAATTCATCTCCGGTCGTCTTCTCCGTCCTACTAGCTGCCGGAAAACTCGAATGCGGTCAGAAACGGATGAAACGGGCGTGGTACGACTCGGTTTTTTATGCTGATTACGAATATGGACTTAATTTCTCTTGAAAATCTGTTCTAAATCGAAGAAAAACGCGAGCAAAAACTGGATCCTAAATCGAAGATTGCAAGAACTTTCACTGATACAAACGCGTGAATCAGAATTCGCTTTACTCTCACACAAATCTATCAAGTATGATGAATGAAGCTATTACTACATGTTCAGAGAGGCATAGATAACTTACATGTCAAGAGCTTGCGGACGATTGCAGAAGAAAGGAAAATCACTTGTTCTTGAGATCTGGCTGAAGATGACAAGATTGTCGCAAGCTGGAAGATACCGTTTCTTCAAGATAAACGCAATTCGGTTCTAGCTTTCATGAAGAAGAGAACAAGCTCGAGATTACGGCCAATATCAGCGAACTGAGGAAGAAGACCGGACTTCAATCTGAGAAAGATGCATCTTCAAGAACTGAAGCTACTTCCGAGAGAGGCGAAGAATAATCAGAAAACAAAAGGATTGTTATGGAAGCTTCTTCCCGGTGGAGCACGGTTAGGGAGGGAGATGAAGGTTCTTGTTCTCATCATTCTGTTATGGATGAGAGATATGAAGCTATGGTATTGAATGCATCCTTTGTGTAGTAAAATTCTGATCCGGTGAAGAAGAGAATAACAACGATTATAGCGTGGAGGAATTGATGATGGAAGAAAACGTGGCGGTGTTTATGGCAGAAGCGTGGTGTTTGGATGAAGGAAGGTAATGATGAGAGAGTGGAGTGAAGGAAAAGTTTGTTACGGTGGAGGTAGCAGGTTGTTACGGCGAGAGAATGAAGGTAGCAGTGAGGAGATGGTTGTTACGGCGAGAGAGTGAAGGGAGAGATAGAGGGTGAATGAAGGATCAGAGCCATGAAGAGTGTAAAAGAATCCCAGATTATGGAGTCTGAGCCGAAAAAGAAGGGTTGGAGAGAAAAAAAAATGAAAAAGAAAAATCATCAATTCTGTTATGATTCTGCACGAGAGCTTCTTGTTTTCACCCCATTTGCCAGCTTGCACTCCTTGAGTATTACTCCTCCATAACGCATGTACCATAGTTACTGTATCACCAATTGTAGAAATACAACATGATGCCATCTAATAAACCATCGGTTTGCCCAAGAAAATCAAACCATGCCAGCTGCTTTAGATGCTTCCATCTTGGTGTGTAATAGTTCAATCGATATAACGAGAACGTCGACCCGCGAAGAGCATATTTGGTAGAACAACATTGATGTTGAATGCCCGATGAAAAGTTGATCACAAGCTCGCCGTATTCAGCTTCGAAGTCACGACGGCACAAGCTGACTTGAATGTTTGAGAATTTATCTAAGTGTCATGTTTACCACTCAATCCATGTACACCACTTTGCGGATCTATAACTTTTCCGATACTCGACCGAATAACACAAACTCGGTGCCATCGAAAAGATGACATGTGGCAGAACAACTTTGCTTTTAATTACAAACCCGAAAAAAACCTTAATCATAGAGAAAAATCGCCATGAACTATGCCTCACAAGTGTTTGATAAAAGTCCTGGCCAGGCTGGGCAAGGCAGGCGCATGATGTCTAGCAATTTACCAACTTCGAACCATCAGTTACGGCGCTTCGTATTTTCTGCTCCGACGTCCGAAACAAAATAACTTCTAAACGAAACTTGTAGAGTATATGACAAACTCCAACTTTCGTGTTCGAAGTTTTTCCGTGCGGTGATCGAATCAACGAGAAAATAGCCTCAAACATGTGCACAAAAACTGTTCGATGAAATGCTTCCGTATGCTTGGCAAGAATGCATGCACCATCTCGTATTTTGACAACTTCCAACCATCAATTATGGCGCTCCATATTTTCCGCTCCGACGTCCGAAACAAAATAATTTCTAAATGGAACTTGTAGAGGGCATTACAAACTCCAACTTTTGTGTTCGGAGTTTTTCCATGCGGCGACCGAATCGATGACAAAAACAGCCTTGAACACGCGCACAACAACTATTCAAATCTTGCAAACACGATGAATCCTTATTTTCCGGGCTTTGTAATTTTCGATCCGAGTCCCGAACAAATTTGATTCCTTCAACAAAGTTATAGATTGCCGTGAGATGAACAACTTTGCAGTTAAACACTTTTTAATTCGGAGCCGATAACTATGATAAAATCGAACCTGAAACTGTCAGCTTGAGCATAGAAACAAACACTTCAAAATATTCCTAAGTGTTGGATTTTTGAGAAATGATAACCCGTAACTTCCGAGCTCCGTAACTTTTGATCCGAGCTCCGAATTAATTCGATTTCTTCAGCAAAGTTGCAATTTGCTGCGAAATGAATAACTTTGATTTTGAACTCAACTCGAATCGACGCCTCAAACCACGTGAAAAATACCTCCGAAGTCGAGCACTTGTAAACTTTAAAAGTTATGAACTTCAAACTTCAGAGCTTTATAACTCGAAATTCAGGCATTTCTGGAAAATTCTTCACAAATACAAATTCAGAGTACGAAATGCATTCTTTCCAATGACTACTCATTCGTGAAATTTCGACCACAGACGAGTGAGATAGAGAGTCGACAACATGGCTCCGTAAACACAAAGTACTTAAAACTTAGAAAAAATTTCTAAGTCTGAAGTTACTTAAATTGCAAGAAACCTCATTTTCACCCGATTCTTCCGATTTCTCAACAAATGATCGCATTTTCTCAAACGTCGACTTTTGACCATAATTTTGACCCGAAATTCTTCCCGGTCAAACTTTGAATTTTGTTGACTTTTTGATACATGCACTCAAATATCATTTTATCTGTCCGTTCTTAATTTTTTGATGAATCGCGTGGATCGATAAGCCGTATACAGATACTTGACCACTCACAGAAGGCCATATAATCAATTCGGACTCAAATATTCGACCATAACACATCGCATCTCGAAACTGTAATCAATATCCACATGATAGGCAATCAGAACCTCAAAACTCCAATTCTCGATAGATAATCAGAAGCTTCTGGACACACATATCTTGCGTATGGAGATGACGCTCGAAATAACAGAACTTCAGATATCCATCTTTGGGGAACCAAACCTCTTCTTACAAATTGTACAAGTTCATACAATTTAGAAAATCTCGCACCCATGGTTAATGCATGAATGATATGTATGCAATGCACCTATTGATCAAGTGTTAGCCAATTATTTATTAATAAAATGAAGAGGGAGAATTTTAGGGTACAACACCTATATTTCCACATTTTATTTATCCTTCTGGAGATCATGGATAGTTCATCTTCTGACTCCGAATCTTCAGAACTTCCATCTTCTACTTGAAAAATATTAACGTTAGAATTTTTTGTGGATTTTAATGCAATTGACTTACCATTTTTCTGGGGTTCAAATTCATCCAGCTCAATCTCATGATTCCTCAGAGCGCTAATGAGTTCTTCTAGGGAGATTGCATTTAGATCTTTTGACACTTTGAAGGCAGTCACCATGGACACTCATCTTCTGGGTAAGCTTCTGATGATCTTCTTTATGTGGTAAGAATTTGTATCGCCTTTTTCCATCACTCTTAGACCATTCGTTAGAGTGTGGAACCTTGAGAACATAGCCTCAATTGATTCGCCTTCTTCCATATTAAATGCCTCGTACTTCTGGATCAGCGCCAGAGCCTTAGTCTCCTTAACTAGAGTGTTCCCTTCATGTGACTTTCTGAGTGACTCAAAAATGTCATGTGCTGTGTCTTTATTTGTGATTTTTTTCATACTCCATTTTTGATATAGCACTTAACAAAATGCTTCTGGCCTTGTGATGATTTTTGTAATCAATCTTTTGTTGTTTCTCCATATATTTTCTATCTATCTTATTTTCTTTTGCATCTACGGGATATTTGTAACCATCCAACACCATATCCCACAGATCGGGATCATAACCTGAAATAAAACTTTCCAGTCTATCCTTCCAATATGCAAAATCTTCTCCATCAAACATTGGAGCTTTTGCGTTGTTGTTATCTGTTGCCATCTTGTGTTCTTCCCTTCTGGATCTTTATCTGACATTGTTAAGTGTTTGTACCCAGAACCAAGAGCTCTGATGCCAATTGAAGGCTTGGAAAAACACTTAGAAGAGAGGGTTGAATAAGTGTTTCTTACTTTTTAGATCTTTTACCCAAACAACAAATAAAATACTCAAGTATTTTTATCCTGGTTCGTTTGAAACTCAAACTACTCCAGTTCACCCGCCAAGGTAATTTTGCCTCTCTCAACGAGGACTTAATCCACTATAATCAACGATTACATAGTGCAATACCCAACCAGTGTGACTAACTTCCTCTAAGACTCACTATTCCTAGCCCTCTCAAGAATTTTGACCCAACTGGTCTTCTCAAGGAACAAACCGCACAACCAACCGTTGTGACTTATGGACAATAAATTATGAGCTAATCCTTCTACTAATAAAACATTAGATATGGAAGGGAGGTTACCATTACCAATGGTTCCAGAACCAATTATTTTTCCCTTCTAGTTGCCTCTAAACTTCACGTCTCCTCCAGATTTAAGTTCCAGGTTTTGGAACACAGACCTTCTTCCTGTCATGTGACGCGAGCAGCCAGAGTCCAGGTACCATGACTGGTGTTTTAGTTTGGCTGTTAAGGATATCTGCAACATAAATTGTTTTCTCCTTAGGTACCCATATCCTTCTGGGTCCTTTCTGATTAGAAGTTCTAAGGTTCTGTTTGAACCTTGGTTTAACAAAAAAAATTTCAGAGTGTGACGTGTATTTAATATTGGGTGTGTGACCAAACTCAAATTGTTTGTATAATGGTTTGTACATGATTTTCATTTCATCAACAGATTTTGGTTTATATATTTCTTTTCCTCTGGGGGCTTTATATCCTAACCCTTTTCTGTTGTTTCTAGAAACTCCATAAATCATGGAAGCCATCTTGCTTCTGTCTATGCTTTTAGCTAGAAAATTCTGAAAACTGTAGTCATATTCTTTCAAAATATTTTTAGAACTTGAAGCATCTTCTGAGCTGGAAATTTGTTTAACATTTTGAAAATCATTTTTGAGTTTATTATTATTTTATTTAAGCTCAAAATTTTCTAACTTAAGTTGCTCAATTTCAGATACAAGATTCTTTCAGAGTTTATTGTATTTAATTTTGAGTTGACTATAGGTTTCCAGAAGTTCTGACAGACTATCTTCTAACTCAGTTCTAGTTAGTTCAGAAAATACCTCTTCTGACTCAGAGTCAGAGGCAGAGTCATCTGTTGTAGTTGCCATGAAAGCAAGGTTTGCACGTTCATCTTCTAAATCGGTTTCAACTTCAGAGGATTCTGAGTCATCCCACGTGGCCATCATTCCTCTTCTCTTTTCAAACCTTTTCTTTAGTTTTTCTTTTTATACGTTGGGGCATTCACTTCTGACATGTCCCAGTTCTTTGCATTCGTAGCATTGGATACCTCTTTTGCTGAACCTCTTATGTCCAGAAGATTCTCCTTTATCCTCAGATCTTCTGTGGTTCTTGAATTTCTTTTGCCAGCTGAAACAACCGGCGGAACATCATCCGATAACTATATCAATGAAGTCACCATCGAACATTTTTTATCTCACAAAAGGAGAAAAGTGAACGCATCGCGAAAACCTAAAAGGGATAAGACACGGTCTTGCGACCGAGAGATAGGGTAAGGGAATCTATTACGCGAAGGGAAGGTATTAGCACCCCACACGTCCGTAGTACTCTACGGTATCCACTTCTACTTTCTATCTAATGGGTGTGTTTATATCTATTTACTGCTATATTGCTATATCTGTATGCTAAAAGAGAATGCATGTGAAAGAAAAGGGAAATAAAGAAAACACGGGGAAAAGAAGGAAATATTTACAAAGTTTGCTCGATCGAGCCCCGTGACAAGATGCCTACGTATTCCCTCGTGCAATGGGAATGTCAGAGCGCCGTAGTTTGGCTAACTTGTTTTGGTGGGTTATGTGTTTTTTACTTATGAAAAAGAGTTTTAAACACAAAAGAAGACCCGTAGGCAAAAATGAGTTTGCATTGGTTGGTTGTTTTTACCTTTGAAAAAGGAGTTTGAACCATTATTAAGTGTTTTGATTTGTAAAGGAAAAAGAAAATAAGTTTTAGTTTTATTACATGCAAGGATGCAAAAGAAACTAGAAAACAAACAAGGGAAACTATCTAACTTTATCCCTAATGTTATCATGCATGGATTACAACCTAAGGTCTAACTCGAATTACTACCTAAAGTAGATTCAAGAGAATCCTAAGGGAACATGCCAAAGGTTTACAACCTAAATCTATGTCTATCTCGATTCGCTACCTGAAGTAGAATCGAAGACGACAAAAAGGAATGGAACAGGTTTGTAACCTAAATCTATGTCTATCTCGAATCGCTACCTAATGTAGAATCGAAGATGACAAAAAAGGATGAAGCAAGCAAGTGCTTTGGAAGAAGCACACAAACAATGCAATGCAAACAAACAAATGGCACACAAGCGCAGGAAAAAGAGGAAGTCCCATAGCCTCGAACAGTAACGAGCATACCGTGAGTCAACCAGGAGCCGACACATCTAATTCCTGTGAATATTATCACCGCATGACATGAATTGTCAAGTGTGAAGAGCAAATGATGCGAGCTCTGCAATAAATGCGAACTCCAAGAAAGCGTGGAGAGTCAGAATAGGGAACTCTTGCCACTTTTTTATTATTGACTCGATAAAGGAAGCAACACGATTCGCGTGTGTTGAGCTGACACAGACTAGAACTGTGCGGGGGTCGATTGTGGACCTTTTTCGCTTGCCCATCATATCATCATGACTCGATAGCAGGAAATGTAAAAAGCGGGACTTTGCTTGGTGGTGCCACGTCGGGTGTCCTAACCACTCTTGACCTATGCAAGCACAAATATAAACACTTACTGAGAATTACCTCCCTATGCAGATGGAGGATTTTAAACAAACCAAACACAATTAGCAAACAGAAGCTCTCTAAACGGGTCTTTAAATAAACCAGAGGGGTTCCTGAACATGCTCCAACTACGGAAGCCCCTTCATACATCTATTCATACTTCTCATGGCAAGGAAAACGGTAAAATCCTACTTCTCATGCTCTCTAGAAAAGCGGTAAAAGAATGCGGTAAACAAAGTAAAATAAATACCAAACAGATAAAGATCCGAAGAGCACTGCGAACTAAGAAATACTCCGGAAAACTTCGAGTGTTGCCATCAACAAAGCAATAATAAGAAACAGCTCAATCAATATAATTCGCAAGGTGATATCGTGCAACATATGCGTGTAGCAAACAAGTCCTCATAACAATCGGAACACCTGCACAAAGGTACATATCCAGACAAAACAGCAGAATATGTGTTTCTCGGAAATATGAGAAACACAAAGCAAAACGCGTATAAAACGCAAACAGAACCACAAGAAAAGTGGTAACCACATGAGAAGTGGTAGGTTAGTGTACCAAGATTAGGTACCTAACCAAAATATCCTCAATGTACCTTGCACAAATCAACAAACATGTCAAAAATAACAAGGAGGCAACAATATAATTGCATATTCACATCACATGTCAAAATATGATTCAAAGGTGAAGAAATGGAATGTAAATGTGTATAGCAACATAAGAATGGAAAACCGGGCAGCAACGCACACATAATGCAAAATAACCCATGAATGATATCAAAATCGAGCTAAGTCCATCACAATAGTTCTCAAATGCAATGTTAAACATAGTTAGAGACCTAGAGTAGTTAGAAATCAAAAATCTACACTAAAATGACTTAAAATGCATTATTTACAAAGAAAACAAAGCATGAGAGGTAAGTTCTTAATAGATGGCAGCAACTATATTCTCTAAAGCTCTCCTAAACATCTAAACAAATGGAAGAAATAACCACAAACTAAACATGAGAAAGGGAGCAAGAAAAAACTATACAATTATCGAACTAGTTCCTAAGAATTAAACTATTAAAAACTAGCTTAGAAATTCTATTTACAATCCTAAGGTAAGGTATATATTTAACTACAATTAAATGGTAGAAAAAAAAATCCTAAAGTTTCAAAGAGAAACTTGGTATTATACTCCTAAGATTATTCAATTCAAACTACAAAGGAAAAACATGCTTTTAAACATATTATTGAAAATGAATTAAAAATTAAAAGAAATTAATTGCAAAAATATCACAAAACATATCAAAAATATTCTAAGATCCTAAAATGTCAGAAACTAATTTTTATGTATTTTTTATAAGTCAATCGAATCGAAATCGGGAGTAATTTTGAAAATGTATTGAAGTTATGGAAGCATGAAACAGGGGGTGCAAAACTGAATTTCCAATTGAACTAGAACTAGTTATTAATGCAGAACTGGGCTTAATCTGGGGGTGTTTTAGTATTTTTGTTAGGCCCAGTCCAAAACCTATACTAAGTCCATTTTCTTCAAACAACAAAAATCTTTTCTTATTATTATTTTTTATTATTTTGGTTCATATTTTTATTAGAATATCACATTGTTTTTTTTATGTCATACACACCTATATCAATTGGGCAACTATAGTTAAGTGAATCAGATTTTATTTTTTTTGATATAAAATGAAAATAATACGTGTCATAACGGGATAGGCTAATGGAAAAAATTGCATGGACCAAAGGGAGAAGGCCACGCTGAGGGCACGGGACTGAACAGAGACGCCGAAATTCATCTCCGGTCGTCTTCTCCGTCCTACTAGCTGCCGGAAAACTCGAATGCGGTCAGAAACGGATGAAACGGGCGTGGTACGACTCGGTTTTTTATGCTGATTACGAATATGGACTTAATTTCTCTTGAAAATCTGTTCTAAATCGAAGAAAAACGCGAGCAAAAACTGGATCCTAAATCGAAGATTGCAAGAACTTTCACTGATACAAACGCGTGAATCAGAATTCGCTTTACTCTCACACAAATCTATCAAGTATGATGAATGAAGCTATTACTACATGTTCAGAGAGGCATAGATAACTTACATGTCAAGAGCTTGCGGACGATTGCAGAAGAAAGGAAAATCACTTGTTCTTGAGATCTGGCTGAAGATGACAAGATTGTCGCAAGCTGGAAGATACCGTTTCTTCAAGATAAACGCAATTCGGTTCTAGCTTTCATGAAGAAGAGAACAAGCTCGAGATTACGGCCAATATCAGCGAACTGAGGAAGAAGACCGGACTTCAATCTGAGAAAGATGCATCTTCAAGAACTGAAGCTACTTCCGAGAGAGGCGAAGAATAATCAGAAAACAAAAGGATTGTTATGGAAGCTTCTTCCCGGTGGAGCACGGTTAGGGAGGGAGATGAAGGTTCTTGTTCTCATCATTCTGTTATGGATGAGAGATATGAAGCTATGGTATTGAATGCATCCTTTGTGTAGTAAAATTCTGATCCGGTGAAGAAGAGAATAACAACGATTATAGCGTGGAGGAATTGATGATGGAAGAAAACGTGGCGGTGTTTATGGCAGAAGCGTGGTGTTTGGATGAAGGAAGGTAATGATGAGAGAGTGGAGTGAAGGAAAAGTTTGTTACGGTGGAGGTAGCAGGTTGTTACGGCGAGAGAATGAAGGTAGCAGTGAGGAGATGGTTGTTACGGCGAGAGAGTGAAGGGAGAGATAGAGGGTGAATGAAGGATCAGAGCCATGAAGAGTGTAAAAGAATCCCAGATTATGGAGTCTGAGCCGAAAAAGAAGGGTTGGAGAGAAAAAAAAATGAAAAAGAAAAATCATCAATTCTGTTATGATTCTGCACGAGAGCTTCTTGTTTTCACCCCATTTGCCAGCTTGCACTCCTTGAGTATTACTCCTCCATAACGCATGTACCATAGTTACTGTATCACCAATTGTAGAAATACAACATGATGCCATCTAATAAACCATCGGTTTGCCCAAGAAAATCAAACCATGCCAGCTGCTTTAGATGCTTCCATCTTGGTGTGTAATAGTTCAATCGATATAACGAGAACGTCGACCCGAAGAGCATATTTGGTAGAACAACATTGATGTTGAATGCCCGATGAAAAGTTGATCACAAGCTCGCCGTATTCAGCTTCGAAGTCACGACGGCACAAGCTGACTTGAATGTTTGAGAATTTATCTAAGTGTCATGTTTACCACTCAATCCATGTACACCACTTTGCGGATCTATAACTTTTCCGATACTCGACCGAATAACACAAACTCGGTGCCATCGAAAAGATGACATGTGGCAGAACAACTTTGCTTTTAATTACAAACCCGAAAAAAACCTTAATCATAGAGAAAAATCGCCATGAACTATGCCTCACAAGTGTTTGATAAAAGTCCTGGCCAGGCTGGGCAAGGCAGGCGCATGATGTCTAGCAATTTACCAACTTCGAACCATCAGTTACGGCGCTTCGTATTTTCTGCTCCGACGTCCGAAACAAAATAACTTCTAAACGAAACTTGTAGAGTATATGACAAACCCAACTTTCGTGTTCAAGTTTTTCCGTCGGTGATCGAATCAACGAGAAAATAGCCTCAAACATGTGCACAAAAACTGTTCGATGAAATGCTTCCGTATGCTTGGCAAGAATGCATGCACCATCTCGTATTTTGACAACTTCCAACCATCAATTATGGCGCTCCATATTTTCCGCTCCGACGTCCGAAACAAAATAATTTCTAAATGGAACTTGTAGAGGGCATTACAAACTCCAACTTTTGTGTTCGGAGTTTTTCCATGCGGCGACCGAATCGATGACAAAAACAGCCTTGAACACGCGCACAACAACTATTCAAATCTTGCAAACACGATGAATCCTTATTTTCCGGGCTTTGTAATTTTCGATCCGAGTCCCGAACAAATTTGATTCCTTCAACAAAGTTATAGATTGCCGTGAGATGAACAACTTTGCAGTTAAACACTTTTTAATTCGGAGCCGATAACTATGATAAAATCGAACCTGAAACTGTCAGCTTGAGCATAGAAACAAACACTTCAAAATATTCCTAAGTGTTGGATTTTTGAGAAATGATAACCCGTAACTTCCGAGCTCCGTAACTTTTGATCCGAGCTCCGAATTAATTCGATTTCTTCAGCAAAGTTGCAATTTGCTGCGAAATGAATAACTTTGATTTTGAACTCAACTCGAATCGACGCCTCAAACCACGTGAAAAATACCTCCGAAGTCGAGCACTTGTAAACTTTAAAAGTTATGAACTTCAAACTTCAGAGCTTTATAACTCGAAATTCAGGCATTTCTGGAAAATTCTTCACAAATACAAATTCAGAGTACGAAATGCATTCTTTCCAATGACTACTCATTCGTGAAATTTCGACCACAGACGAGTGAGATAGAGAGTCGACAACATGGCTCCGTAAACACAAAGTACTTAAAACTTAGAAAAAATTTCTAAGTCTGAAGTTACTTAAATTGCAAGAAACCTCATTTTCACCCGATTCTTCCGATTTCTCAACAAATGATCACATTTTCTCAAACGTCGACTTTTGACCATAATTTCGACCCCAAATTCCGCCCGGTCAAACTTTGACTTTTGTTGACTTTTTGATACATGCACTCAAATATCATTTTATCCGTCCGTTCTTGATTTTCAGATGAATCGCGTGGATCGATAAGCCGTATACAAATACTTCACCACTCACAGAAGGCGATATAATCAATTCGGACTCAAATATTCGACCATAACACATCGCAGCTCGAAACTGTAATCAATATCCACATGATAGGCAATCAGAACCTCAAAACTTCAATTCTCGATAGATAATCAGAAGCTTCTGGACACACATATCTTGCGTATTGAGGTGACGCTTGAAATAACAGAACTTCAGATATCCATCTTTGGGGAACCAAACCTCTTCTTACAAATTGTACAAGTTCATACAATTTAGAAAATCTCGCACCCATGGTTAATGCATGAATGATATGTATGCAATGCACCTATTGATCAAGTGTTAGCCAATTATTTATTAATAAAATGAAGAGGGCGAATTTTAGGGTACAACAGCTGCCCCTATTCAATCTTTTTCGACCAGAGGGTGAGATTGGCGCAAGCCTTTCGAACCAACAAGGTAGACGATGATTGAATACTTAAATGAACCGTAAAATTCGCGCTCTGAAGGCGAGCAGACATTATTATATTTTTTTTGATTTTCTATTTGAACATATACACTGGGGAGAAATATGAAAGGCACACTTATACCAACGAACTCGGGCATTCCGCTCACGAGAACACTTGCATTAAAGAGACCCACCAGAGATGATGAAGAGAGACACCCACGAAAGAGAGACTCCATGTGGATGGGAAATAAAGGGGACAGGTTCATACAAACGAACTCGGGCATTCCGCTCACGAGAACATTTATCGAAACCACCCATCAAAGATGATACTGAGAGATACAAAGAGGGAAAACTTATACACGCGAACTCGGGCATTCCGCTCACGAGAACACTTGCATTGAAGTGACCCACCAGAGATGGTAAAGAGAGAACAAACTGTACCAAGATGAATTTAATATAGAAATGATGAATGGAGTACACTTATACCAAAGCGAACTCAAGAAAGAGTACATCTATACCAAGACGAACTCTTAAAAGAGTGTATCTATACCAAGACAACTCTAACCATAGACCTTCAAATAGAAGAAACGCTTATACCAAAACGAACTTCGAAGATCCAAATGAAGACACTTATACCAAGGTGAATTCCAAAAGAGACAACATCTATACCAAGACGGACTCTAAAAGAATATATCTATACCAAGACAACTCTAACCATAGACCTTCAAACAGAAGAAACGCTTATACCAAAACGAACTTCGAAGATCCAAATGAAGACACTTATACCAAAGTGAATTCCAAAAGAGACAACATCTATACCAAGACGGACTCTAAAAGAGTATATCTATACCAAGACAACTCTAACCATAGACCTTCAAATAGAAGAAACGCTTATACCAAAACGAAATTCGAAGATCAAAATGAAGACACTTATACCAAAGTGAATTCTAAAAGAGACAACATCTATACCAAGACGGACTCTAAAAGAGTATATCTATACCAAGACAACTCTAACCATAGACCTTCAAATAGAAGAAACGCTTATACCAAAGCGAACTTCGAAGATCAAAATGAAGACACTTATACCAAAGCGAACTCCAAAAAGAGAACATCTATACTAAGACGGACTCTAAAAGAGTATATCTATACCAAGACAACTCCAACCATAGATCTTCAAACAAAAGAAACACTTATACCAAAGCGAACTTCGAAGATCAAAATGAAGACACTTATACCAAAGCGAACTCCAAAAAGAGAACATCTATACCAAGACGGACTCTAAAAGAGTATATCTATACCAAGACAACTCTATCCATATACCTTCAAACAGAAGAAACGCTTATACCAAAACGAATTTCAAAGATCCAAATGAAGACACTTATACCAAAGTGAATTTCAAAAGAGATAACATCTATACCAAGATGAACTCTAAAAGAGTATATCTATACTAAGATAACTTTAACCATAGACCTTCAAACAGAAGAAACGCTTATACCAAAACGAACTTCAAAGATCAAAATAAAGACACTTATACCAAAGCGAACTCCAAGAAAGAGAACATCTGTACAAAGACCAACTCACAAGAGAGAGGACATCGGGAGAAGACGAACTCACAAGGGGAAGAGAAACATCTGTACAAAGATGAACTCACAAGGGAAAGAGACCGATCGAGAGGGCTCTAACAAAGATTGCCACCATGTCGGCTTTAAGAAGGGTGCATGCAACGCACAAGAACTATCATATCCCTCAGGCCAAAGGCGGGGTATAATTCTTCAAGAATGGCAATTATCTGAATTACCACACACCAAGTATGGATACTCAAATACTTGAAAAGAAAGAAAGGTTGAATACCGACTCTTACTCACACTCTAACGGCGAGACAACCACGGGTAACATAACCAACGACTTGCATAAGCAAGGAAAGTCTATGACTTACAGAGGAAAAGAAGCATCTGTACAAAGATGCACTATAGGGTAAAGGGACTGACTAAAGCAGACTCTACCAGAGATTGCCACCATGTCGGGCTTTTTAAAAGTGCTTGCAAAAGCGAAAGAACTATAATATCCCTCAGGCCAAAGGCGGGGTATAATTCTTCAAGAGTGGAAAATATCTGAATTACCACACACCAAGTATGGATACTCAAATACTTGAAAAGGTAAGGCAAACACGGGTAAGATAACCGACGGCTTGCCTAAGCAAGAGAAGTTTACGACTTACTGGGGAAAAGGGTGACACGACCCGAATTGACTGAGGTAAAGAAAATTACAAAAGACTCCACTGGAGGGGGAAAAGGTTCCCATAATACACTTGATTTGAAGTGACAATCAGGGAAGCAGAAATCCGTTGAGAAAAGAAACTTGAGAGTAAACCACATAGAGATTGTTTATTTCTTCTGGATATACATAATTGGAAAACACTTAATATGCATGTTTGAATTTTTATGGCGTAATGCTCCCAATCAACGGAATGTTACGCGTTTAAGGTAGATGCAATGTAATGAGTGCATGCTTGAATGACTACATGAGAAGTAATAGTAGCAACAAACGGCTGCAGAGAAGCCATTAACATCCGAGAGAGAGGTACCACTAAGGAGTGGATTTTGGAGAACACTTGCAAAAATGAATTGCAATTCCAATACAGAGGAGCGTTCTTCACTTGGGGAGAATTGAATTAGACTTCAACCAAATCTTACTTCCTGGGGAGAGAGTCATTACTCTTCACTGAGGATACAGAAAACTTCTCTAGAGAATTCTCTTACTTTCACTGGGGAATTTGGAGACTTCATGGGGAATTCTGAAAGAAACTCCGCTGGGGAACACAACTTCACGGGGAAATCCATAAATATCTGCGAGTAACCATTAGCATCTCAAATAAATCAAATGGAAGTAGACATCATCGGGAGATCGATCCTCTTGTGGGGATATGAAGCTTTTAAACCAAGAATCCAACGGGGAGAACATAACAACTTTTGTCTCCAGGAATAAATATCTCAATAGCAAGACCATACTGGGGCGACTTTGAATGAAGAATGCACATCGGTGTAGAAATACCGGAATAGAATGATTAATCTTCATTGGGGAAGAGAAATCTGATTTGGATAGAAAGCTCCACTGGGGAATACATTCAGATATCTAACTCCATTGGGGAAACAAATATTCTTGTCTCAACATGGCTGATCTGAGAACAAAACTCTCAAGGATGCTCAGAATAACTTCACACAAAAGAGTGCGACTTACACCGGGGAATAGAATTAATTGACCGGGGCGCACCTCATACACTGGGAACTTTAACTTCTAAGTCTGAAGTTACTTAAATTGCAAGAAACCTCATTTTCACCCGATTCTTCCGATTTCTCAACAAATGATCGCATTTTCTCAAACGTCGACTTTTGACCATAATTTTGACCCGAAATTCTTCCCGGTCAAACTTTGAATTTTGTTGACTTTTTGATACATGCACTCAAATATCATTTTATCTGTCCGTTCTTAATTTTTTGATGAATCGCGTGGATCGATAAGCCGTATACAGATACTTGACCACTCACAGAAGGCCATATAATCAATTCGGACTCAAATATTCGACCATAACACATCGCATCTCGAAACTGTAATCAATATCCACATGATAGGCAATCAGAACCTCAAAACTCCAATTCTCGATAGATAATCAGAAGCTTCTGGACACACATATCTTGCGTATTGGGGTGACGCTTGAAATAACAGAACTTCAGATATCCAGCTTTGGGGAACCAAACCTCTTCTTACAAATTTTACAAGTTCATACAATTTAGAAAATCTCGCACCCATGGTTACTGCATGAATGATATGTATGCAATGCACCTATTGATCAAGTGTTAGCCAATTATTTATTAATAAAATGAAGAGGGAGAATTTTAGGGTACAACACCTATATTTCCACATTTTATTTATCCTTCTGGAGATCATGGATAGTTCATCTTCTGACTCCGAATCTTCAGAACTTCCATCTTCTACTTGAAAAATATTAACGTTAGAATTTTTTGTGGATTTTAATGCAATTGACTTACCATTTTTCTGGGGTTCAAATTCATCCAGCTCAATCTCATGATTCCTCAGAGCGCTAATGAGTTCTTCTAGGGAGATTGCATTTAGATCTTTTGACACTTTGAAGGCAGTCACCATGGACACTCATCTTCTGGGTAAGCTTCTGATGATCTTCTTTATGTGGTAAGAATTTGTATCGCCTTTTTCCATCACTCTTAGACCATTCGTTAGAGTGTGGAACCTTGAGAACATAGCCTCAATTGATTCGCCTTCTTCCATATTAAATGCCTCGTACTTCTGGATCAGCGCCAGAGCCTTAGTCTCCTTAACTAGAGTGTTCCCTTCATGTGACTTTCTGAGTGACTCAAAAATGTCATGTGCTGTGTCTTTATTTGTGATTTTTTTCATACTCCATTTTTGATATAGCACTTAACAAAATGCTTCTGGCCTTGTGATGATTTTTGTAATCAATCTTTTGTTGTTTCTCCATATATTTTCTATCTATCTTATTTTCTTTTGCATCTACGGGATATTTGTAACCATCCAACACCATATCCCACAGATCGGGATCATAACCTGAAATAAAACTTTCCAGTCTATCCTTCCAATATGCAAAATCTTCTCCATCAAACATTGGAGCTTTTGCGTTGTTGTTATCTGTTGCCATCTTGTGTTCTTCCCTTCTGGATCTTTATCTGACATTGTTAAGTGTTTGTACCCAGAACCAAGAGCTCTGATGCCAATTGAAGGCTTGGAAAAACACTTAGAAGAGAGGGTTGAATAAGTGTTTCTTACTTTTTAGATCTTTTACCCAAACAACAAATAAAATACTCAAGTATTTTTATCCTGGTTCGTTTGAAACTCAAACTACTCTAGTCCACCCACCAAGGTGATTTCGCCTCTCTCAACGAGGACTTAATCCACTATAATCAACGATTATAGAGTGCACTACCCAACCGATGTGACTAACTTCCCCTAAGACTCACTAGTCCTAGCCCTCTCAAGAATTCTGACCCATCTGGTCTTCTCAAGGAACAAACTGCACAACCAACCGTTGTGACTAACACCTCTAAGACTCAACTAGTCCTAGCCCTCTCAAGAATTCTGACCCAAACTGGTCTTCTCAAGGAACAACTATTAGAATGTTAATTCTAACTAACTATGTACAAAAATGCTTCTAGAAAAGCTATTCTTCACTAAGTAAAGTTTACACACAAATGAAGCTCAATGAATAGTAAACTAATTTACAAAAAATAATTCTTTGTACTTGCAGCGAGTTTACTTTGGAAATGAATTTTGCAAGCTGTTAGAAGTTGATGTGAGTTATCCGTACAGTTTTCTTGCGTGAATTCTCTTTGAATTGTTGTTTTTCTTCTTTGAATTTGAATCCTGAAATAGTGCTTCCAGAATCTGTAGGTTGCTAGTAGCGTATCTTGGATAATGGAAAAAAGTAATTATGACTTGCTTAGCTTCACGTGACTTGCGTAGCTTTACGTGATTTTCTTGCTAAATATTTCTTGGAAGTTGAACCACTCAATTATTTCTTTTCTTCGCTTTGTGGGTCTACGTTACTGTTGGCAGGTTTTGTCTTTTAGAAGATAACATTCATATTGATAATGATCTTCTAAATATTTGCTCATCAGAACTTCTTTTGGTGCTTGTCATACCCTAATTTTTGACCTAATATACCACCTTACATCTGCATCATTGCATCAATAACAGTTCAGAACAGAATTAATCGGGTGTAGCTTCTACAGGTCAAAATTAGGGTTTCACAAAATTTTCATCTGATTCAAGAGACAATCAATCAGGGTTTGAGTTTTATTCACTTCATTTGATCTATCTTGATCAAATCATCAACCTCTGATCTTCAGATATCAAAATTTTTCTCTTGATCTATCAAGGATCGACCAATTAGGGTTTTCATCGAGGATGAGTAATCTCTAATTTTCTGATCAATGAATGAATTTTTTGATTAGAGATTGATATTCCCATCTTAGATACAACATGTTGACCTAATTTCTGGATTCAAAACATCACAGAAGTTCACAGACTTCATCAGTCAATTTCTGAAACATCTGATGAAATTTCATCTGCACTGAAAAGTCAAACTTTGACTTTTGGTCAACTTTTTTTCAAAACCAAACTTTTTCAATCATCAAAATACTTCAAATGATCCATCATAATCATAAAAAATCAAGGAATTTGGAAAAGTCAACAAAAAGTCAAAATTTTCAACACTTAGAAAAATTTTCAAGTGTTAAAATTTTGTACTCTTTCCAAACTTCATGGCATTTTTTCACATAGTTCCACTTTGAATTGGAAAAACTCAAAACATGAAAGTTGTAGCCCTCGAAACAAGCTTTCCAAAATGTCCAAGAACTCTCAAATCCATGGAGTCTAGCTATACTTTTGAATTTGAAACTTAGAGCTCCAAAATCCATAATTTCCAAGTACAAACCTTCAAATTTATAAGTCATTTTGCATTTTCTTCTTCTAGAACACATGCCACCTTGCAAAGATAAGCTAGAACTGATAAAAATCAGTTGGATGTAATTATGATGGATAAGATCAAGTTGGAAATTAACCATGGTTAAAAAAAAGGAAGCTTCCTTTTGCATTTAATGCAAAAAAAGACTTCCTTGCCCTCTAAGGCAAGTTGAAAATACCAAAGCCAATTCCTTGTACTTACCATTCAGAACTCATGGCCTATAAATAGAGGTCTTGTTTGCAAATTCAAACCACACCAAAGCCATGCAAGAACATGCTTTCTCTCTTCTTTCTTAAAAATCAAGAAACATAGTGTTAATTGAGAAAACTTGCATTTTTGAAAACTTGTGAAAAACTTTGAGTAATTTGGTGTCTAACATGTTTTAATATCAATATGAAACTTGTTTGAAACATAAAATCAACACAAGCCAAGCTAGAAATCAGAATTACACTCCATGTCCACAAACTTGCTCAAAACTGCCTAAACCATCGAATTCCATATTTGGCTTGAACAAGTTGTGATTTCTTCACTCAAACATCATCAACATACATCATAGACATGATGCAAACCATTAACAACAAACTGTAACACCTCTAACCATGATTTCCAGTTTCACTTTGAGCTGTATACAGGTCGACTTGGTCAGATTAATTCAGGCAAGTTCGCGAAGTGCAGACCATCCTCACACCTTCTACAAGAGCCGTTGGTGCTATAGGGATCATTAAAACTCAACTGGAAGCACTCCAACACAGAATTCGATTCCAGCTTCAATAGGTAAGAACACCAACTTCAAACTCCATGATTCTTTGATTCAAATCAAAAAAACTCTTGGCCGTTTTGTTTCTGCACCATCCACGATCATTAACCCTCAATCAATTGATAAAATCATCCACCATATACGATTTCAATTAGATTTTTCAGTTTTAGGGTTCTTCGTGTTCTTCAGAAATTCGATCATGTTAGGCTTAAAATAAATGAAATTAACCACTGCCATCGTGTTCCTTGTTAAATTTCGGTCAAGTTTGATGTTTACATCATGTATTTTCATTGAGAAACAAGAAATCCATGGCTGATGAAGGATCGGGGAAGAAGAACAAGGCTACGCGCATTTTTTCAAATTCAAATATTCAGTTTGAAATATATTTAGTTGGTTTAATCACAATACACGGATGTATTGCCGCCCCAGTGGTTGCCAACTCACTCTTATGACTCTCATGCCATGCCTTGCCTATAGGTCCCGGGTTCGAGTAGCCTTGGGACCTTTTTGCCAAACTTTTAATTTTTTCATTCATATTTTTTTACAAACTTTGACTTTTTCAAAACCCAATCAAAACTCCTCATTTTGAGGTGATTTTTTGTACACTTGTCAATTAATGTATCTATTTTATGATAGTGCAAAAATTTTCAGAAAAAACTTTCATCCGATTATATTTTGATCGAGCCGAAAACGACACTTTTGAGTACTTTTCAAAGCACCTTTAAAGGTGATTTTTTTCAAACTTTCGAAGCCCGATTCTTTTCAAAACTTTTCACAAGTATATTTCACTTTTCAAAAACATTTTCAAAACATTCTTCAAAACTTTTTCATCAAACTTGTATATTTTTCCATGATCGATCCGATTAAACGATAAAACCGAATTCGTTTTCTCTCGTTTTTCTTAACCGATCATGGGCCTCCCTCACGGTGTAAGTCCCAACATTCTTTTATGTACATAATTATTTCCTTGTACATAACCAATTCTTTCATGTACACATCTATTTTACCTGTACATAATACACATACTTTTTAAATACTCAAGTACAGACAAACTTCGATCGTTTGTTTTCACTTCACTTGTGTATATACTGAATACCATTGGTATTGAAAGGAGCATTATTCCCGGTGAAACTGCTTTTAAACCAATGGGCCACCCTTATGGTGTAAGTCCCAACCCTCCTATGTACATCCACATCCTCCTCGTACATAAATACTCATTCGTGTACATATTTACTTCCTTGTACACAAATCAAACTTGTAAATAATCAAGTTACGCTCGTTTTAAACGTTCTTTTCACAGACACTTGTTTATATTTCCTTCATAAACTCTTGTAAATAAACATCATGCATTGTTTATATTTCCTTCATAAACTTCTGTGAATACATATCACACACATACTTGTTTATATAACTGTCTAAGTTATAACATGACAACTAGTCTAACCAATAGGTTCCCCACAGTATAGCCTCCTCTTGGGCTTTATACAAGGTAACTCATCCCTGCAGAGTTTAGCCTCCTATTGGGCTTTGTGCAAGGTAACTCATTCATCTGAGTTCAGCCTCCTCTTAGGCTTCATATAAGAAAACTCATTCATCTGAGTTTAGCCTCCGCTTAGGCTTCATATAAGACAACACTCCCCTGTTAAGTCAGCCTCCTCTTGGGCTTCGTTCAAAAGAACTCCTCTTTGAGTTTAGCCTTCTCTTGGGCATCATACAAGGAAAGAGACTAGGAAATCTCTTAACAGCCTCCTATTGGGCTTCCAATACAAAGAATCACCCGCGCTAGGATAGAACCATGAGAGTATAATTTCCCGGTGAAATTGCTCTTAATTCCAAAAGGATGGTTTCCCGATGAAATCCCTTTTAAAGAAAAAGCTAGCCATACTCAATAGCTTCCTCTTGAGCTTTATACAAGGACCCTCGATGACCCTCGATGACCCTCGATGACCCTCGGAATGCCTTCTCTTGGGCTTACAATACAAGGACCCATGGGCTTCTTAAAAGCATCCCTCTAATCCAATCAATTTCTCCTAAGAGATTTAGACGTTTATCATCTCTATGGAAGAAGTATCTCATCTATCACATCACATACAATCAAAAACTTTTCAAACTCTTTTCAAACAAAAACATCTCTTAATCGTAAGTGGTAACGCTTGTACACTCAAGCAAAACACCCAATGCTTACAATTAAAAGATTCAATCATTTTTCAAACATCTTTCTTAAACATGTAAGTGGTAACGCTTGTACACTCAAGCAAAACACCGATAACTTACGACGAAAGATTCAGTCAATCAAACTTTTCAAAATGTATGTGATGAAATAGATTAGATACATTTTTCATTAAGATGACATTTGTCTTTGTCTCTTACTAACATCCCGTTGCTTCCACTAGCATAAGTGGGAACTACGATTGCTCTGACTTTCTCAACATCCTTTTGAGAATACGTAGGCACAAGGTCTCATCCTTGCCGAACAAATTTCTTTCTTCCTCAAACCAAACAAACCATAGATCCCTTTAGATCCGAGCTACAAATGCTCTGATTCCCATTAAGGGATATGTATGCAGAAGATCCAAAGATCTTTGCGAGCACAATAATAACAAACACTAGGATCCCATATAATCTAACCTTCTTAAAACCCAAAGGAGAAACTTTCCCAACCATAGAAATAGAAATTAAAACACACAAACATATCAAACATATTCATATATAAAGCTATAGATAACTATATATATTTACGGTGCTCTATCTATTCCCTTTATATAACAAACCCCCTTACTCGGAATCTCCCCAATGCGTTACGTCTAGTTTGCGCTAGTCGTTACGCATATCATAATCAATTGAGGGTATTAACAGCTTTCCCCTTTTTCGTAATCATTAAATCATCTTTTCTTGTGTTGAAAATAATAAAGCTTGATGCTCGCGACATCTTTATAAACAAATCAAAAGAGTAAATTGTTTCGCAGAATCAATTCATATTCGATTCCCTAGCGCGTCACTTTTTAACGCGAACAGTGCTTCCATCAGAAGTTTACTCTTGCCTGTTTCTATCAGAAGTTGCGCCGTGCTTGCTTCTATCAGAAGTTGCATTGTGCTTGCTTCTATCAGAAGTTGCTTCTACAGAAGTTGCGATGTGCTTGCTTCTATTAGAAGTTGCTTCTATCAGAAGTTGCGTTGTGCTTGCTTCTATAAGAAGTTGCGCTTTGCTTGCTTCTATCAGAAGTTGCACTTTGCTAGCTTCCATCAGAAGTTGTATTTTATTCTTTACTTCAGAAGCTTTCTTTTCAGCGTTTCTTCCAGAAGTTCTTGCACAGAACTTCTAAAGCGTGTTTCTATCAGCAGTTGCTATGAGCGTGCTTTGTCCAGAAGTTCTGCTCTCATTAGAACTTCTTACTTCAACTTCTGCTCAACATGATATATTTTCCATTTTTGCGCTGGAGTCAGAACATCTTCTGAAATGAAACATGTACACGTTAGAGTATCATATTCATTCATATAAAATTTATTATGCTTGTTATCATCAAAACTTTAATATATATTATTAGAAACAAACTTTGTTCAAATATTTTCTCCCTTGGTCTTCACTGTTCTCCATCTGAAGAAATTCTCTACCAACCAAGTAAGTTGTTTTAACCTCAAATCTTCCCCGAAAACTCTATAAAAACTCAGTGGTAACATGGATTTTTATCTCTTGATTCTTGCAAAATTCATTATACTCCTCTGAAACTTTCTCAAGGCATTCAAAACGCCTTAAATCCAAATCCCATAGTTCTTCCTTGTCATGAAAACCTCCACTAGTTAATGATGAATGAAAAGCATTTGAACCTTATAAAATATATAGACCACAAGTTTTAGACCCTTTAACAATAATCAATTCATCACGCGGAATTTTCAACACTCAATCTTCAACTCTAGTACAATATCCTAGATCATCAAGCATACTTATATATAACAAATTTCACCGGAGTTCTGAAATATACCTCACATTGAGAATAAGAAGTGCACAATCATCAAACATTTTAAGTCTGACCGTATCAATACCATGAACCTTGCAAGCCTTATTATCATCAAGGCAAACTACTCCACCTTGCATCATCTTCAAAGTTTCAAAGTGTTATATTCTTGGACACATGTGATAAGAGCAACATGAGTCAATGGTCCAACTATTTTTAGTTTCCAAACTCGATACTACTAGTACATCGACATACTTTTAACTATTCACACCCAAGGTTTTATACCCCAAAAGTTTCCCTCCTACTTCTCAAGACAGTCCACAACTCCATACTCAAGGATTTCACAAGGGTATAAAACCCTCTCCTAAGCAATCAACCCAAACTAGGGTTCTGCTCCTCTAAAGTTAAGATGGATTTCCAGTGATTTAAGTGGTCATCATACCTCATAACTTGCTTCAAGGGATTACCATATCAAGTTTCAAGCCTTACAAGTCAAAATTGCTCATCCAACTGCTCAGATGGCTGAAAATCAATTGTATTGGACAAAAAGTCAAGTGTGGTCAACATGCAGTCAAACTTCATAATTTTTGGTCAACACCAATATTTTGATGTAATATTCATCATTTAATTAAGGGTTGACCATGATTCATCAAGAAAAGTCAAGATCTGATCAAAAGTCAAAGTTTCTAAATTAGGGCTTTTTAAACAAAAGTCAACAGAACTTTGACCAGGCATAACTTTCACATACTTTATCAGAAATTTTTCCACCAAAGCTCATTTTAAAGGGAATTCAATTCTCTGCAACTTCATGTATCACATGCTTGGGCTGGAAATGCTTCATTTGGAAGTTATAGATCAAAACATTATAGGTCCTTTTAAAAAGTCAACAAAAAGTTATCTTTTTGCAAAGAAGTGTTCATGAGCATGGAAACTTCAATGAAGATGAAACCAAAAGTTCTGTTTAGAGGACATCTTGAGCTTTCTAAAAAGTCCAATAGCACCCAAAAATGTTAAAAATTGAGCAAGATACAAGTTGTGCAAGTTGGGCATTTTTGAGGAGGTGCATAAAGAGAAATACTTGAGAAAATCAACTTTTTTTCAAATGGGCTTAACTTTTCTTGGTTCAAACTTGTTTCTAATCAAAATTAGAACCTCCAATCCCAATGCCACGTCCTTGAGCTTTTTATTTTATTTACTTTGATTTTTATTCATTTAAAGTCAACTTAATTAAAATAAAATAGCAAAAAATAAATCAATCAATGCAAGGTTGTATATTTGACATTCTTGAGGTCCGAGATACCTATTAAATGGCCTGGAATTCGAAATTGAGTGATTGGAAAGAGATTGGTACAAGATTGGCAATATTTGATCAAGATTGGAGAGATTTGGTAAATCAAATATACTCTCATTGAATGGGATATATTTTCTCATCAATGCTCAACCTGAATCCATCCTCTATAAATTCAGAGGGTTTCTAAACCCTAGAGGAGAGTTTTTTGCAGCTGGAAGAACCTTGACCAACCTCAAGAAAACCGTGACTTGCAAGCAACTAGCAGCCCTAGTTTTGAATCAATTCAAGCCGTTCCAAGCATTCCAACACGTTCCAGGAGGTTCTCTGATCAATTCTAGCCATTCACCAAGCATCCAAACACCCAGAATCGTAAGAACACGATTACGGTTTGCTCTCCAAAACTCAAAATTAATTTCAGTAATTCATGCATTTGTAATACGATTCGATTGCATATTTGTGTTTAGACTGATGTTTGTAAACTTTCTGGATGGTTTCATTTGAGTTTTAGCACAGGAACAAGAATCTGCCATGGCTAGGGTTCATGAGCTCGAATTAGAGATTTCCAAAATAGGATAAATTGGACGAAACGAATGACCCTATCACATTTAGGGGATCAAACCGAGTTGATCCATGATCTCATAACTAATTTATGTTGCGTAATTTTCAGTTTTGATTTCTTGTAGGGGTATAGTGACGGATGAAACTGTGGCTATAACATTTAACCACGAAACAGAACCGTGGGTAAAAGTTTGGAAATTCAAACATTCCAGATGACACCTTGGCGTGTTTTTTCTCCAACTTTTGGACCCCTCAGAAGCACCTCTCCAAAAGTTCTAACTTCTGGACCCCTCAGAAGCACCTCTCAAGAAGTTCCAACCGGACCCCTGCGATATCACCTCGAAGCTCCAACTCGGATCCCAGGAGGCATCACCCCGAGCTCTAGCTTCGATCCCTCAACAATGAACCCACAAAGCTCCGACCGGATGTCCCAGATCAGAATCTCCAGAAGCCCTAGCTTCTGGACCCTTCCAGCGTCAGAATCTCCAGAAGCTCCAGCTTCTGGACGTACTCAACAACAGAATCTCCAGAAGCCCTAACTTTTGGACCCTTCTAGCGTTAGAATCTCCAGAAGCTCCAGCTTCTGGACGTACTCAGCAGCAGAATCTCCAGAAGTCCTAGCTTCTAGACCCTTTCAGATACAGAAGCCCCAGCTTCTGGACACTCTCAGCAGGATCCTCCCCAGAAACTCTAGTTTCTGGGTGTCCAAGGCGCGCTACTCACAGAAGGCTTGGCTTCTGTGGCAGCTGTCATACCCCAACATTTTCCCTCCTATTTCTCAAGACATTTCTCATATCCATACACAAGAATTTCACAAGGGTTGACCAGACAAACCCTCTCCTAGGCAATCAACCCAAACTAGGGTTTGGCAATTCTCAGATCAAGATGGTTCCCATCATCTCCAGTGGTCATCATGCCTCATCATATGCTTCGAAGAATCTCCATGTCAAGTTTCGAGCCTCACAAGTCAAGTTTCCTCAGACAATTGCTCAGATGGTTGAAAATCAGTTGTATTGGACAAAAAGTCAACTGTGGTCAACATACAGTCAAACTTCATAATTTTTGGACAACACCCATATTTTGAAGTAACATTCATCATTTGATCAAGGTTTGATCATGATTCATCAAGAAAACTCAAGATTTGATCAAAAGTCAAAGTTTCTAAATTGGGCTTTCTCAGACAAAAGTCAACAGAATTTTGACCAGGCATAACTTTCTCATACTTTATCAAAAATTTATCCACCAGCTCTCATTTTGAATAGAATTCAATTCTATATAAATTCATATCTCACAAGCTTGGTCAGAAAATGCTTCATTTTGAAGATATGGTCAAAACATTACAGGTCCTTTTTCAAAGTCAACAAAAAGTCAACATTTTGTAAAGAAGTGTTATTGAGCATGGAAAATCCAATTGAGATGAGACCAAATAGGTTGTTTAGAGGACATATAGAGCTTTCTAAAAAGTCCAAGAACACCCAAAAATATTAAAAATTGAGCAGGATACACCTTGCATAAGTTGAGCATTTTTTAAAAGGTGCACAAAGAGAAATACTTGTCAAAAGCCAAAATTTTGCAAATGGGCCTAACTTTTCTTGGTTCAAACTTGTTCCTCAGCTAATTTGGAACCTCCAAGCCCAAGGCCACGAATTTTATCTTTTATTTTCTATTTAATTTGGATTTTAATCATTTAAAAGCCAATTAAATTAAAATAAAAGGTAGAAAATCAAAATTAAATGCAAATTGGATTTTTCTCTCATTCTTGAGGTCGAAGCAAACCTCCCAAGCTGGCAAATTCGAAATTGGCATTGATTGGGAAGAGAACTGATTGAAATTTGACCAAAAAGGCAATATTTGGTTTTATACCAAATCAAATATTTTCTCATTGATTGGTACATTATTTCCTCATGATTCTTGACCTAAATTCATCTACTATATATACACAATGCATACACATGAAAAAAGGAGGAAAATTCTGCCTCTAAGAACCCTAGCAAAGATCAAAAAAACGTGTCTCTCAAGCAACTTGTAGCCCTAGTTTCAGGTTGTTTCAATCGATTCTAAGCATTCCATTGCATTCCTGGAAGTCTCCTGAATCGATCCAGATACTCAGAAGCCACCCAAACATCCAGAATCACGAATTCCAGATTTCGGTTTGCACTTTCTAACTCAATTTCAATTTTTGATTTTCATGCATATTTAACATGTTTTGATGCTTTGTTTGTGTTTAGAATGGAGTTTCGAAACTTTCTGCATAGGTTAATTGGAGTTCAGACACTGGAATCGAAATCCACCATGGTTAGGGTTCATCTGCTCGAATTGGGGTTTCCTGAAATAGGCAAAATTGGACCAAACCGAGACCACCATCGTGTTTAGAACGATGTTTTCAATCGAACCATGTATTCATAACAAATTTATATTGCTTGTATGAGATTTTGGAATTTTGCAGGGGCCTTAGCGTCGAACCAGACCGACGCTATCTGTTTGAAAATTCAAACGAAGAAGATGAAGATCTTCGCGCGTGATTTGGTTTTCCAGAAATCAATTTCATTTAAATTGTTTTTGTTTCATTTACCTAACACCATATGCAGGTTGGTCCAGTGGTCAAGGCAGCGCGCGTATAACCCATGTGTCCCGGGTTCGATCCTTGGCTCAACAATATATTTTTACCACTTACAAAACTAACATATTTTCTTTTTCTTTTCATATTTTTTTCTTATTCAATTTATTTTCTTTTCAAATATTTTTCTCATGCATTTAAAAATCACCAAAATATATTTTTCATTTTTGTTAATTAATTAACCATTAAATTGACTTTTAATTGTTTTTCCTTATCAAAAACGATCCAAAAAATTCTCAAAAAATTACTCTATCATCTAATTATCATTACTAACCCAAAAACATTTTTCTTCATTCAAAATTTTGTCTTACTAACATATTTTTCTCTTATGCGGATTTCTTATATTTTCTGATTATTATGTATCTGCTTACAGGTTATAATAGTTAGGATTTATTTTCTCGCATTCTTTTCCAATATTATGTAACTGCTCATGGGATGTAATAGTTTAATTAGGATTTTACTTTCTGCACCCTATAAACTGCTAGTAATCAGGCGTGTATGGCAAGATAAAAATGAACGTAGATCACCGATAAATTCCAAGATAATATATCTGAAATTAACACACTCTTTTCACACATTCACCCCTTAGGGTAATTCTCTCTCGTTGCCTTTCGAATAAATGGTCAAGTCCCTCGAACGTGGAGGTATCCTAGCACCGTTGCCTACAAACATATCATCATCGTCCCTTCGATACAAAGATCATAGACCCACGATGTCGCCTACGAATACATGATCTCGTCCTTCGATTGTTGCCTACGAAAAGTGATGATCGTCCCTTCGAATGTGCTAGGATACTTCCTACAAGTTGCCTTCTATGACCATCCGATGTCCCTTCGAATGTCCCACTACATCCAACGAATAGGGTTACCTACCAACTAATGGTACGAATAGCAATATTCTAAAGGAACGTAAAACAACACGAAAACGACCATTCTGAGTAGGTAATAAGACTTTTAGTTGTTTGCTCAAACAAAATGCTTTTCACACCACACACTTTTGTCAAAGTTCAAACTCTTTTCAAAAGAAAACATTTCCGAACACTTTGTATACATTCCTACATGAATCATTACAAAGTCAAAGCGAAATGCCTTTTCAAAACATTTTTTGTCAAACACACAGAAAGCACTTTTAAAAAAAATGAGCTAGAAGCAACTAAGAGCCTGTAGATAACTACGGATGAAAAGGGGTGCTAATACCTTCCCTTTTCATAACCTTCTCCCTTACTCAGAATCTAACGAAGGTCTTTTTCTATTCTTTTCACCTTCCCTTAATTGGATAAAAGAAAAATCGGTGGCGACTCTTGCTATCTGCAACATTTGCGATAAAAAGCAAAACAAAATCTCAAAGTCAGTTCTCCCACCGTATTACAGCAGCTTCCGTCAGAAGCTCTGATGGGGTTTCCTTTATTTTTATTTTTTCTGTTTTCATTATTTCCTTTCTTTTAAATAATCTAAATAAATAATTAGTAATTAGGTTAAATAATTAGTCTAATTAGGTTTAATTCCACAAATAATTTTCATTAAACTTTTTTGTTAATTAAAATTAATTAGAATTAGGCTTTTCACTAAAATCAACCTCCAAAAAAACCAAAAAATATATTTTTTCTATTATTTATTATTCCGCATTTTAAATTCTAGAAAGGTTGTATAGGTTGCAAATTTTTTATCATGTAATAGCGTAGGACCTTTACATTTCTGCCTTTAATTTCTGCACTCCCATATTATGTATCTGCCCCAAAGCCATGTAATAACGTAGGACCTTTACATTTCCGCAATTTATTTTCTGCACCTATTAACTGCTAGTAATTAGGCGTGTATGGCAAGATTAAAAACAACATAGATCACTTCTAATCATAAGATAAAACATCTGAATACAACACAAATTTCACACTTGCACCCACCTTAGGGTATCCTCTCTCGTTGCCTTACGAATAATGGTCAAGTCCCTCGAACGTAGGGATATCTTAACAAAGCTGCCTACAACATATCATCATAGTCCCTTCGACTTAAAAGATCATAGTCCCTCGATTGTTGCCTACGAAAAGTGATGATTGTAACACCCCTTCTAAAATACCCCGAATAATATTAATTATATCAACGATTAAAGTCATAATTCATTAGAGTTAACACGGAACAGGGATGCCACAATTATTAAATAAAATAAACCTCCAAATAAACAGTAGCCATGCTACACTGAGGATCAATATTTCAGATAATTTAGTCAAATTAAGACCATGTCTTACACAGCGGAAAAATATCATAACCAAAACGGAATAATCCAATCATTATTATCCCCAACAAAATTTAAAGAAACAATTAAAGAATATCTAATTCCTCAACTAACGTTCCCCTAGTGTTACAATCTAATCAGAGCATGACACTGACACGCGGACTTAAATGATAAGCTCTAGAGCCACCCTCACCAACTCCTGAGCTGCTAACTTTAATCTAAAATTGTTAAAGTAAGGGTGAGACTTCTCATAATTAAAACACATTATAAGCTTTTCAATCAATAATATATCACAAGCATATTATTTCACCCATTTCATCATAAATTCAAATTTCAACACTCAGACACAATCATATCAGTTAATATGCATAATCAATAACCAACAGAAGAATTGTAACACTGGAAGACATCCTAACATGTTACAATCCCATGCAAACACATATGCAGACTCAATGCATGTGGTACCAACACGTGACCAAGTCACCCAACACTGATCCATCATCAACCGGATACAGTAATCATTGATTCGTCCATAAACGCCCGGACACGAATCCAGCCTAACCACCCATCCTCACTCGGGTATCGGTTATCGGCAATCCAAGTCAAATTCCGCACAATGGGAATTAACTTCACCAAAACAATGCATATGCACGCACGACATTAGCATGCAATATCAAATCAGTCTATGTAATACATCAATTTAACATAACTGAATCAAACCAATCAACATGATATTTCAACCAATCATGCATACAGTTAACAGCAGCATGAACATGCTTTACATCCACACAATACCAATACCTCCCTCATCAAAGGTTCTCTGCTACATATACATCAATATGCGTCAGTCAATAACCACCTATTTCGGAATTTGGCTCATTCTCAAAATAACTTCAAGTTTTGGAAAATCTTTTCATTTTATAAAATAGAGCATAAGTTTAGGAAATAACGTCCAAAACGGCACTCAAAACGGACTTACGGTTTGAAAGTTATGAATTTTCAAAGTTTTAAAAATTTTCAAAAAGAAACAGTGGAACCCGGTTCCTCCCTGGGAGTAACCGGTTCCCACATTTCAAAAATACGCCCACGGAAAATGTATGGGGAACCCGGTTCCTCCAGGTAGGGAACCGGTTCCCAGAAGAAAATTCTACTTTCTTTGGAAAAATCAACGTGGAACCCGGTTCCTCCCATACAGGAACCGGTTCCTGAGTGCAATTTTCAAGTTTTTACAAATTTTTCAAAGTGGAACCCGGTTCCTCCCCACTGGGAACCGGTTCCCACGTGTTGCAGAGCCATTTCCTGCACTTTTGACAGCATTCATTCATTCTCAATCAAACCCAAACTTGCCCATACGAATTCCAACATGGGAAACACTAAAACACATCCAATTTGCATCATTATCACATCAAACAACATATTTCCATAATTTCTATTTGATATCTGACACCCTAATTATTTTCGACATATAATCTGACATAATAGGGACAATTCGACGGAACCCTAACATTCTAAACCGGGGTTCCTAACACACTATGATCCATACCATTGAATATCTAAACCGATAATATGAATTAACTAATCAAAATCACCCCTTACCTTGTGGGTTCTTCGAATTCTGACACTTTAGGTTTTCTTCCTTCCTTTTCCTCTTCTCACTTCACGTATCTTTGTTTTCTCCAAAATAACTCCTTTTTCTTTCTTTCCTTCTTTTATTCCTTTTATTCCTTTAACATAAATAAAATGAATTAAATAATGTGAGTAGAGTCTTTTACTCCTCACACCCTCCCTTTACTCAACACACCTCTAACAAATCCATAATTTAATCCCAATAAATCCAATATATTAATAAATTATGTTCTCAATTAAATTAATAATTAAAAATCATAATTATTTAATTATAGAATTATTTTGGGGTGTCACAACTCTCCCCAACTTAAAAGAGTTTTCGTCCTCGAAAACATACCTCAGACGAATAGTTCGGGATACGAGTCCTTCATCTGACTCTCCAGCTCCCAAGTGACATTTCCATCTGCTGGTCCTCCCCAAGCCACTCTTACCAATGCGATCTCTTTGCCTCGCAACTGTTTCAGCTTTCGATCCTCAATTCTCACAGGTACCGCTTCCACAGTCAAGTTCTCTCGTACCTGTATATCATCTACCCGAATCTCATGAGACGGATCAACAATGTACTTCCTTAGCTGACATACATGGAAAACATCGTGCAAATTCGCAAGTGACGGCGGCAACGCAATCTGATATGCAACCTTCCCAATTCTCTTGGTAATCTAAAACGGACCAATAAAACGTGGAGTCAACTTCTTTGACTTCAAAGCCCGCCCAATACCAGTCATCGGAGTAACTCGCATAAAAACATGTTCTCCCTCACTAAACTCAAGATCCTTCGTCCTCTTATCATGATAACTTTTCTGACGACTCTGAGAAGTCCTCATCTTCTCCTGAATCATCTTAATCTTCTCCGAAGTTTGTTGAACAATTTCCGGTCCAATCACAGCACTCTCTCCAGATTCATACCAACGCAATGGTGTCCGACACCTCCTACCATACAACGCCTCGAACGGAGCCATACCAATGCTCGAATGAAAACTGTTGTTGTAGGTAAACTCAATCAACGGTAGATAACTATCCCAAGCTCCACCCTTCTCCAACACACAGGCTCTCAGCAAATCTTCCAACGACTGAATCGTTCTTTCCGTCTTGACCATCTGTCTGCGGATGATAAGCGGAACTTAAACGCAACTTGGTACCCAACGCTTCTTGCAATCCCGTCCAGAACTTAGACGTAAACCTCGGATCTCGATCCGACACAATACTAGAAGGAATACCGTGCAAGCTTACAACATTTTCAACATACAATTCTACCAACCTCTCCATCGGGTAATCCATTCTCATCGGAATAAAATGAGCAGATTTCGTCAACCTATCCACAATAACCCAGATAGAATCACAATTCTTCGCTGTCCTTGGCAAACCAGACACAAAATCCATAGAGATTCCATCCCACTTCCATTCCGGAACAAACAACGGCTCCATCAATCCTGACGGTTTCTGATGCTCGATTTTCGACTTCTGACAAACCAAACAAGCATACACAAACTCAACAATTTCCTTTTTCATTCCCAGCCACTAAAACAACTTCTTCAAATCATGGTACATTTTAGTAGCACCGGGATGAATACTCAACCCGCTACGATGTCCTTCTTCTAAAATACTCTTCCTAATCTCGGCAACATCCAGAACACACACCTGATCACCAAATCTCATAACACCATTCTCGTCAATTCGGAACTCGCCTACTTGACCTTGGTTGATCAATGTCAACTTATCAACTAATCCAATATCAGACTTCTGTCCATTTCTAATCTCTTCCAGAATTCCACTAGTCAGTTTCAACATACCCAATTTCACACTATTCGGAGTAGTTTCACAAACCAAACTTAAATCTCTGAACCGCTCAACCAAATCTAACTCGCGGACCATTAACATCGACATATGCAAGGACTTCCTACTCAAAGCATCTGCAACGACGTTTGCCTTACCAGGATGGTAATTCAAACCGAAATCATAATCCTTTAGGAATTCTAACCATCTTCTCTGCCTCATGTTCAACTCTTTCTGATCAAAGAGATACTTCAGGCTCTTGTGATCACTGAATACTTAAAACCGAGAACCGTATAAATAATGCCTCCATAACTTCAAAACAAACACGACAGCTGCCAACTCCAAATCATGAGTCGGATAATTCCTTTCATGTACTTTCAATTGTCGTGAAGCATAAGCCACAACCTGCTTATCTTGCATCAACACGCCACCCAATCCCATCAATGATGCGTCGCAATACACCACAAAAGACTTAGTCGGATCTGGCAAAATCAAGATCGGAGCACTTGTCAACCTCCTCTTCAGCTCTTGAAATCCTTTCTCACATTCAACATCCCAAACAAATATCTGACCCTTCCTGGTCAACTTAGTCAATGGCAACGCTAGTTTGGAAAATCCTTCAATAAACTTCCGGTAATAACCTGCAAGACCCAGAAAACTACGGATCTCAGAAGCATTCTTCGGCGCTTCCCACTGAGATACTGCTTCTACCTTCGTAGGATCCACAGCAATTCCATTCTTGGAAATTACATGGCCAAGAAAACTTACTTCATCTAACCAGAATTCACACTTGGACAACTTCGCATAAAGCTTCTTCTCTTTCAACAATTCCAACACAACTCTGAGATGTTCTGCATGCTCCTCATCGCTTTTCGAATAAATCAGAATATCATCAATGAACACCACTACGAACTTATCAAGATACGGATGAAATATCCTGTTCATATACTCCATGAAAACACCAGGTGCATTAGTAACTCCAAACGGCATAACAGAATATTCATAATGCCCATACCTCGTTCTAAATGCAGTTTTCTGAATATCCTCCGACTTCACACGAATCTGATGATATCCAGATCTCAGATCGATCTTACTAAATACACAAGCTCCAACGAGTTGATCCATCAAATCATCAATCCTCGGCAAAGGATACCGATTCTTGATTGTAACTTTATTCAACTGTCGGTAGTCCACACATAATCTCATTGAGCCTTCCTTCTTCTTAACCAATAACACCGGAGCACCCCACGGCGAAACACTCGGGCGAATAAACTTCTTTTCAAGCAATTCCTCTAACTGCTTCTTCAGTTCAGCTAATTCAGATGCCGACTTGCGATAAGGCGCCATCGACACCAAACTAGTTCCAGGAATCAAATCTATAGTAAATTCTACCTCTCTCTCTCAGGTGGCAATTCACTAACGTCTTCCGGAAACACCTCTGGAAATTCATTCACCATTGGAATCCATCACCCTTTGCTTTTCCCTCCGCTTCTACCGCAGAATACAACATAAACACCACCGCACCATCTTTCACAGCTAGGTTCATCTGCTTAACTGACATAATCTCATTTTCGACTTTAACCTCCTCAGGGAAAATGACCGTCTTCTCAAAACAGTTGATATGAACCTGGTTGAATTCCAACCAGTTCATTCCAAGGATGATATCAAGTTGTTCTAGCGGTAGGGCACACTAAATCCATACCGAAACCCCTACCAAAACTCACAACAGGACAATTCCTACAAACATATGAAGTAGTCACTGAACCCGACGCAGGAGTATCAATAACCATACTTCCATCCATATTAGAAATTTCTAAATTTAATCTTTTAGCACAATCTAACACAATAAAAGAATGCGTAGCTCCAGTATCAATAATCGCAATCAAAGGTATGTCATTAATAAAATATGTACCTTTAATCAGCCGATCATCTGGTTTAGTCTCTGATCCAGACAATGCAAATACTTTACCACCAGCTTGCTCTTTCTTGGGTTTTGTGCATTGAGGACGAGTATGACCCTCTTCACCATAGTTGTAACAAGTCACCACTCTCACTCTGCAATCATTAGCCACATGGCCGAGTTTCCCACACTTGAAACACTTCTTATCATTACTCTTACAGTCCACCATACGATGTCCTGTCTCACCACACTTGTAGCACTTAACGGAAGAACTAGAATCTCCTCCCCCAGACTTCTTCCAACCACCGTATCTCTGATTACTCCTATCATAAGGCTTACCACGATCCATTTGTTGTTTACCTTTCCTATCAACATACCCTCGAGCATTCGACTTAGTGTTGGCAAGATCCTCCTCTAGAATCCTACTGCAGTCAACCAGATCAGAAAATCTTCGGATACGCTGATACCGAATACCCTACTTAATCTCATCACGAAGACCATTCTCAAACTTGATACATTTGGAAAATTCTCCATCTGCATCGTTAGTATAGTGAGCATAATACTTCACTAACTCAGTAAACTTCGAAGCATACTCACTGACAGTCTTGTTACCTGCTTGAGTTCCAGAAACTCAATCTCCTTCTTGCCTCTGATGTCCTCAGGAAAGTACCTCCTCAAGAAAAGCTCTCCTGAACACAGCCCAAGTCAATGCAATACCATCTTCTTCCAGTTCAGTTCGGGTAGCAACCCACCAGTCATCAGCTTCCTCGGCTAACATGTGAGTTCCGTATCTCACCTTCAGCCCCTCAGCACAGTCAATCACTCTAAAGATCCTCTCGATCTCCTTCAACCACTTCTGAGCACCTTCGGGATCATGTGCACCCTTGAACAATGGAGGATTATTCCTCTGAAAATTCCCCAATTGTCGGTCAGCACCAATCACAGCTCCCTGCTGGTTCCCTCCGAGTACTCCAGCCAACATTCCCAAAGCCTCAGCAATAGCGTCATCATTCCTTCCGTTACCTCTTCCAGCCATTGTTCTGTAACATTACAAAACAATCTACATCAACACACAAGTATCGACATTGTTACTTACACTAGTCGCATACTAAAAGGGATAACGACACAAGACAAGACCGACTATGCTCTGATACCACTATTGTAACACCCCTTCTAAAATACCCCGAATAATATTACTTATATCAACGATTAAAGTCATAATTCATCAGAGTTAACACGGAACAGGGATGCCACAATTATTAAATAAAATAAACCTCCAAATAAACAGTAGCCATGCTACACTGAGGATCAATATTTCAGATAATTCAGTCAAATTAAGACCATGTCTTACAGAGCGGAAAAATATCATAACCAAAACGGAATAATCCAATCATTATTATCCCCAACAAAATTTAAAGAAACAATTAAAGAATATCTAATTCCTCAACTAACGTTCCCCCAGTGTTACAATCTAATCAGAGCATGACACTGACACGCGGACTTAAATGATAAGCTCTAGAGCCACCCTCACCAACTCCTGAGCTGCTAACTTTAATCTGAAATTGTTAAAGTAAGGGTGAGACTTCTCATAATTAAAACACATTATAAGCTTTTCAATCAATAATATATCACAAGCATATTATTTCACCCATTTCATCATAAATTCAGATTTCAACACTCAGACACAATCATATCAGTTAATATGCATAATCAATAACCAACAGAAGAATTGTAACACTGGAAGACATCCTAACATGTTACAATTCCATGAAAACACATATGCAGACTCAATGCATGTGGTACCAACACGTGACCAAGTCACCCAACACTGATCCATCATCAACCGGATACAGTAATCATCGATTCGTCCATAAACGCCCGGACACGAATCCAGCCTAACCACCCATCCTCACTCGGGTATCGGTTATCGGCAATCCAAGTCAAATTCCGCACGATGGGAATTAACTTCACCAAAACAATGCATATGCACGCACGTCATTAGCATGCAATATCAAATCAGTTTATGTAATACATCAATTTAACATAACTGAATCAAACCAATCAACATGATATTTCAACCAATCATGCATACAGTTAACAGCAGCATGAACATGCTTTACATCCACACAATACCAATACCTCCCTCATCAAAGGTTCTCTGCTACATATACATCAATATGCGTCAGTCAATAACCACCTATTTCGGAATTTGGCTCATTCTCAAAATAACTTCAAGTTTTGGAAAATCTTTTCATTTTATAAAATAGAGCATTAAATTTAGGAAATAACGTCCAAAACGGCACTCAAAATGGACTTACGGTTTGAAAGTTATGAAATTTTCAAAGTTTTAAAAATTTTCAAAAAGAAACAGTGGAACCCGGTTCCTCCCTGGGAGTAACCGGTTCCCACATTTAAAAAATACCACGCCCCTGGAAAAATGTATGGGGAACCCGGTTCCTCCAGGTAGGGAACCGGTTCCCAGAAGAAAATTCTACTTTCTTTGGAAAAATCAACGTGGAACCCGGTTCCTCCCATACAGGAACCGGTTCCTGAGTGCAATTTTCAAGTTTTTACAAATTTTTCAAAGTGGAACCCGGTTCCTCCCCACTGGGAACCGGTTCCCACGTGTTGCAGAGCCATTTCCTGCACTTTTGACAGCATTCATTCATTCTCAATCAAACCCAAACTTGCCCATACGAATTCCAACATGGGAAACACTAAAACACATCCAATTTGCATCATTATCACATCAAACAACATATTTCCATAATTTCTATTTGATATCTGACACCCTAATTATTTTCGACATATAATCCGACACAATAGGGACAATTCTACGGAACCCTAACATTCTAAACCGAGGTTCCTAACACACTATGATCCATACCATTGAATATCTAAACCGATAATATGAATTAACTAATCAAAATCACCCCTTACCTTGTGGGTTCTTCGAATTCTGACACTTTAGGTTTTCTTCCTTCCTTTTCCTCTTCTCACTTCACGTATCTTTGTTTTCTCCAAAATAACTCCTTTTTCTTTCTTTCCTTCTTTTATTCCTTTTATTCCTTTAACATAAATAAAATGAATTAAATAATGTGAGTAGAGTCTTTTACTCCTCACACCCTCCCTTTACTCAACACACCTCTAACGAATCCATAATTTAATCCCAATAAATCCAATATATTAATAAATTATGTTCTCAATTAAATTAATAATTAAAAATCATAATTATTTAATTATCGAATTATTTTGGGGTGTCACAATGATCGTCCCTACGAATATGCTAGGATATCCCTACAAGTTTCCTTCTATGACAATTCGATGTCCCTTCGAATGTCCCTTTTACATCCAACGAATAAGATTACCTACCAACCAATGGTATGGATAGCCTTATTCTAAAGGAAAGCAAAAATAACACGGAAACAACTGTTCTGAGTGGGTAAAAATAAGTCTCTTTTGCTTGCTCAATCAAAACATTTTTCACACCTCACACTTTAAAAAAAACATCTTTCAAAGCACTTTGTATACATTCCAACGTGAATCATTACAAAGTCTTATCCAAAATAAAACATTTCCAAACACTTCGTATACATTCCAGCGTGAATCATTACGAAGTCAAAGCAAAATGCCTTTTTCAAAACATCTTTTCAAACACACACAAAAAGCAATTAAAGTGAGCTAAGCAATTAAGAGCCTGTAGATAACTACGGATGGAAAGGGTGCTAATACCTTCCCTTTTCATAACCACCTCCCTTACTCAGAATCTAATGAAGATCTTTTCCTTTTCTTTTCGCCTTCCCTTAATTAGATAAAAGAAAAGTCGGTGGCGACTCTTGCTATCCGCAACATTTGCGATCAAACGCAAAACAAACAAGTCAGTTCTCCCACCGTGTTACAAAACTGGCAACTCTGTTGGGGACTACCCTAAAGAGAGGATACCTTAGGGTCTAGATCACTTTAATTATTTAACTTGTATGCTTTACTTTTAAGGGTTGCTTGGGTATCATACTTGTGGGGGATCCTACACTCGGATCCAGGTTTCCTTAGGTAAGTAGCAATAATTCGTCGTGACCGTTAGGCGTATACCGAAATGGTCAAAATGATGGCTACGTTAGTGTGACACTTTGGATGTCCCGATGCTACTCATGTTCAGTTGAGGAAAGTATTTGGCGTCTGCGTGGTGTCATCAACACTAACTCAACTTTTAGAACCCTAATTAACCCATCTTGGCCATTAGAAGGTAGTGAGATGGCCGGCTTCGGTGTAGACTGAGGTTGGTTGATACTCGATGCTATGCTCATTAAGATTCAACTTTCGGGATGTTTTAGTCGACCACATGGTAGTCGTATTGAAATAAATCCGACGAGAAAGATCAATGATATGAGATTCCTAGAATCCGATTACTATTATAGGACAGGTCGAACCCACTTAAATTCTGGTAGGCTAGACACCTATACCTCATGCAAGCCTTAAACCTAGGGATTTTGTGTGAATGTATTGTGATTGCTACTTGTTTTAAACAAGACATAATAACATCATCATATCATTTCTAACTATTTCAAGGACCTAGGTATTTATCTTTGCTCTATTTTGTCTTGTGATTCCTACATAGTTGGTTCTCATCCTTCAGAGACGACGAGTATAATAGGAGCATCCGTCAACAAAAGGATCACCCTAAGATGATCAGCTCGTGGCTATTGAGAACGAATCAAATCAGAGGGTTCTATTTTTCAATCTTTTCAACCTAGGTTCCGTAGGAGCAAGTCATAAAGATTGAGAAAAATCCGTCATTCACAACCGATGAAGGATTCCTCGAAAGTTCGGGATTACTAATCATTTTGAGCAGTCAAAATCGAATGGATTCGGTCTTATACATACGCGAGGAAGGAAATACTAAAGAAAGAAGAAACAATATTCTTCTTTCTTTTATCACTAGAAACCGTGCGAGATGAAAGTCTCAAGCACGGTTTTGAATGAGAGAAAGAAGTGAGGCATCCTCTTTTCGACTCTCCCTCCGGTCGTTGCTTTTCTTTCATTACTTCAAAAGTAGGCTTGACTTGACCACTCGAATTTTGGATATTGCTTTTATTTCTCATCAAGCGAATGGCATCTTCTTCTAAAAATCCTAGCTATTCTTAGCATGATATTAGGAAATCTCATTGCTATTACCCAAACAAGCATGAACGTATGCTTGCCTATTAAATCCATAGGTCAAATCGGATATGTAATTATTGGAATAATTGTTGGAGACTCAAATGGTGGATATGCAAGCATGATAACTTATATCTGTTCTATATCTCCATGAATATAGGAACTTTTGCTTGCATTGTGTTATTTGGTCTACGTCGGGCGATAACATTCGAGATTATGCGGGATTATACACAAAAGATCCGTTTTGGCTGTCTCTTTAGCCTATGTCTCTTATCCTTAGGAGGTCTTCCTCCACTAGCGAGTTTTTGGAAAACTTTATTTATTCGGTGTGGATGGCAAGCGGGCCTATATTTCTTGGTTTCAATAGGACTTCTTACAAGCGTTGTTTCTATATACTATTATCTAAAATAATTAAGTTATTAATGGTGGACGAAACCAAGAAATAACTCCTCACGTGCGGCATTATAGAAGGTCTCCTGTAAAAGCAAACAATTCCATCGAATTGAGTATGATTATATGTGTGATAGCATCTACTATACTAGGAATATCAATAAACCCTATTATTGAAATTGCTCAGGATACCCTTTTTTAGCTTTAGCTTCTACAATTTCTTTCTTAGTTGACCTCTTATCTTACTAACTGAAATGAAATAATTAGTAGATCTGTTACACCCCAAAATGGGAATGGGCTAAGGTTATGAACTTATAATCTATAGTCTGATGATAGAATCGATTCCATGATTATAAGTTCATTCCATTTGGGGAATTAGGTAGGGATATGTGTTTTACATATCTATCATTCTTTGTGACCTTATATCACCCCTGATCACTCCTGTTAGCTTCTATTGAATCGAGAAATAGGTTTGATTGTCTCTTTATTTTGTTTTGATAGAATAAGATATCCATGCTTATGGCTCCCAAGAAGACTATCTGAATCATCTTCATGGGTATATCCTCTCAACTCAAAGAATTGGTTTCATAAATTCTTGATCATACTCAGTTCGTCAAAAGACATGATTATCTGCTTGACTTGGTTATCTCCGGTTTTGAAGAAGACATGATGCATGTCATATTCCAGTTCTTTGATCCGTAACATCACTGCTTTACATTCCCAGATTACCAGTTGGTGCCTACTTTGGAAGAGTTCTCTAAGTAACTTGGGATACCTATCCTTGATCAGATAGCATTCACCGGTTCATAAAAAGCTCCGAAATACGAAGACATCGCATCAGGATTACATCTAAAGCGACCAGACATTGAAGCTAATTGGGAAACAAGAAGCGGAGTTAAGGGTTTGCTTGCTAATTTTCTGATAAAGAAAGCTCGAGATTTCCTGAAGGCTATGAGTTTCCATGCATTCCAAGACATTGTGGCCTTGCTAATCTATGGTTTGGTGCTATTCCCTAATCCAGATCAGTTCATAGACGTGAACGCCACCAAGATATTTCTTACTCGTAATCCTGTGCCTACCTTACTTGGAGACGTTCTGCATTCTCTCCACACTCGTATTATCAAAAGACAAGGAACTCTCATGTGTTGCATACCGTTACATTCTAGGTGGTTTACTTTGCACCTTCCTCAATCAGTATTAAAGAACGAGCAAAGATTGAAGTGGTCTCAAAGGCTAATGTCACTCTCTCATTCAGATATTCGTTGGTGTCTTTTTTCTCAAAAGGACTTCACTTTCATTGAGCATTGTGGGGAATTCCCTAATGTACCACTCCTTGGCATAAGGGGAGGTATCAGTTACAAATCGTCTCTAGTTCTACGTCAGTTTGGTTATGCTCAAAGAGATGGTCCTCATGATATGCTTCTCCAAGGAATTGTGTTTGACTACAACAACGATCTCCAGAACTACCATCGAATATTGGTACACGCTTGGGGAATGGTAAGGAATACTAATACCAATACTTTGGGACACAAAATTTCCATTCCTTGGGAACCTTACCTCAAATGGGTGCGAGCTCGAGCTCAAAACCTCATGATGCTGTTTACAGCTGTTCTACCAGTGATTATGGAACCTGTTGCTATAGGTGACGAACCCTATACCATTCTCCATCCAGACATGCCTACTGATTTCGATGACTTGAAGAGATATTGGATTCAACTTAAAGAAGAAAGGGATACCTTAGAAGCTCAGTGCTATGCAAGCGAGAAGAAAGTATTAGAGTTGACGAAGCTACTCCACGAGGAGCAAAACATCAATACCTACTTCAACACAAAGAGGAAGCGCCCATGGAGACTTGAAAGCTTTAGGAGTATCTTTTTTGTTTTTTTTTAATAAAAAAACTGTCTAATAAAAGTCTGTTCGTCCTTGTTTAACAAATTTAAATTCCTAAGGTCCTTGAAAACATTGCATTGCATAACATCGCATATCATGGCATAACATTTCATAACAGGTACATTGAAGATCGATTTTCTTATCCTCTCGCTGTTTATTTTAGTAGAAATGGCTCTTGAACAGACTTTCAAAGATCTCCAGGCTTAGAATGCTCAATTCCAGGAGATGTTCACCAACTTGGTCCAAGGCCAGAAAGAAGAAGACCATTGGTATCCTCAACATGGGAAGAAATCATAAGGGTCTAGCTAGGGTGGTCAAGCAATTTGAACTCTCAGACAAGAGTGGTGAAACTGAGGGAAGTATCAAGAACAGTGAAGGAATTCGTCATGGGTCTGAAAACGAAGATGAAGAGTATGTGAGCAAGCAATAACCTCCTGACAACGACAAGTACAAACAACTTGAAGACCGTCTGAATGATGTGGAAAATCTGAAAATGTCATGGCCAAACTTTGATGATTTGAGTCTTGTTCGTGGTGTGGTAATTCCCCGCAAATTCAAGGTTCCTACATTTGCCAAGTATGATGGCATTTCTTGTCCAAAGCTGCATCTGAAGTCTTATGTTCAAAAATTATGGATCCATTTCTTTCAAGAGAGTTTATTTGGAACTCAGTTGGAGTGGTATTATCATCTAGAGAGTACCCACATTCATGCCTAGAATGATTTAGCAGATGCTTTCTACAAGCAGTACTGGTACAATGCTGAATTGGCACCTACCCGCATGCAACTACAGAACATGTCTATGGGTCGTGATGAGAAGTTCAAGGAATATGCTCAGAAATGGAGAGATTTAGCAGGCAGAGTTCAACTACCCTTGTCCAATAAGGGGTTGGTTTATATGTTCATGGGAACATTGACAGACCCATTCTTCAATCTCCTGGTCAAAAATTTGTCAGCCGGATTCACCGAGTTGATATTGACAAGCGAACGTATCAAAGCTGGAATCAAGAGCGGAAAGATTCAAGTAGAGTCCTCTTCAAATGCTGTGAAGAGATCTTTTGGTGGTAAGAAAGAAGCCAATGTTGTGTATGGTCAGAAGAACCGTGACAAAGCTGAGGGATCCTCCTCAACACGTCAACACCTCCTCTCCAAAGTATAATCCTAACGTAAGGAGTGCATACCACTCCAACAGTCCAGGGCACGGCACCAACAACTGTTGGGCTCTGAAGAACAAAATCCAAGATGAAATTCCTGGCAGCAGATACGTGATGTCACAAAGAATGTTATGACACGATGTCGACACTCATTAACAATTCACATGATAAATTAAAGCGATAAGAACACAATAAATTGTTTACCCGTTCGGTGTGTAACTACACCTACATCGGGGCTACCAAGCCGTGGAGGAAATTCACTATTAGTAGAATTAATTCGAGGAATAAACCAACCGTTTATCTCCTTCACTTAAAACCTACCAATGCAACTTCAATCTAAGTCCTACTTAGACACGAGTTCCTACTCACTCCCCTCAATCACAGTGATATCAACCTATTGATTAATTGAATTGTGAAGACACTCTTCAATAACAAACTTGATTTTGCTTCAAAGCTTTAATCAAGAGACACAACACTCGTGCTTCAAAGCTTTGAGTGATAAACAACCCTTACCAAATCCTAGTCAAGGCACTTATCAATTGATAATTGCTTGGCTCACAAAGTAACTAGAATTACACAAATTACAACCAGCTAAATCTTCAATACATTCGATGACGAGTAAGGTTCTATTGTTATTATAGAAGCGATCCTGTAACCAGTTTTGCTTCCATAATAATAGCTAGGGTTTACTTAATTAATCCTAAAGACTTGGTCTTTTTAACAACCAATTTAGGTTTAACTAAGATTAACCAATTAGCCACGTGAGCATGTAATCTAATAACATGAAACATAATAAAACAGCTCAACAAACTTCCTGAAAACTCTCAGGAAAAACAGATTATGCAGAACAGTAAATGTTACACAGAATGTCATAACATCGGTTATGACATCAATCAATCTTCTGCCAGAATTCCAGCACAGTATTTAGCTTCCAGTCTGAGTTGTACTTAAAACATCCTTCTCATGCAGAATTTATCTTCAACTCTGAATGTCATGACATCAGTCAAGACATTGTCATATCCTAGTTTTACCAAAAATTAATGCCAACATAAATACACTTACAAACTCCCCCTTTAGCACATTTTTGGCTAAAACAAACTAAGCTATCAGAGTACTTATGCAGCAGAAAATAAAACCAGTCTAAGATAATCTAAGCTTAAAAATCAGATCCTAAAAAAGATAAATTCTACCCACAATTTTCATACAATTGCCCATAAAGCCCATAAATACTTCTCCCCCTTTTTAGCCACAAAGGGGCCAAAGGTACCAGTACAAATGCCCCAACATTTCAATATATAATCAAGTACTAGCAGAGTTAAAGATTACATCCCATCAAAAGAATTACAAATATCCAAACAGGCAGAACAAAGAAATAGCAGAAACAAAGTTAACATCAGAACAACAAAAAGAAACAAACAATCAAATAGCAACAGGATCACAAATCAAGTGCTTTCTTCTCCTGAAGAAGCACTATGGAAAGCAACATCTTCAGAACTACTCTCAGCAGCAGTATCTTTATCAGCATCAGCATCAGCATCAACATTTGCAGCAGAATCATCACCAGCTAACCCTTCATTCTCAACCTCTGTGTCTTGCTCCTTTTCCAGTTGAGAGATCAGCTCTTCAAGGCTTGGCTTTCTTGCTTCAAGCTCCTTGCAAGTTGCTTTCAGCACAGCAATGACAGTTATCTTCTGAGAATTTGCCTTGACATTTGATGTCTCAGCAGATGTCCTGACAATGTCTGGGACATGTTTTCCTTGAAAGAGCTTGTAATGGAATCCAAGTGCAGGAGCTCTTTTGCATACTGAATCTCTATCAACAAGAATATCAGGGTATTGATCCATTATAATTCCACATAGGAGGGAGGGAAAGGCTATTGGTCCTTTTATAGCATAACTTTCAGCATGTTTGAGGGTTTGCTCAAAGATGTAAGTTCCATAATCAAATTTTTCTTGAGTACCCACTGCAAATATGAATCTGCCCAGACCAACAGAGATGGTTGACTTGTGGTTTGTTGGAACCCAATTTGTAGCACCTATCTTGTGAAGGATAGCAAACTTAACACCCAATTTTCTGGCTGTGAGCTTTCCTTTTAATGGCCAATGTTTCACTTGTTTAGCAGTGATTGTTTGGTAGACCTGGTTATCAGTTTCTTCTAACTCAGGTTGAGCATCATCTGATCTTCCCAAGTATTAGTTGATTATACTAGGGGAAAACTTCACTCTTCTCCCTCTCACATACACAGTTTTGAAATCAGCTGACCTTCCATCAGCACAGCCACTTGACAAGTTCACAATGAACTCCTTCACCAGCACATCATAACAGTTTGAAAACTTCATCACAGTCTTCATCAGTCCTGCTTCCTTAATCAGATCAATCACATCCTTGCATTCAAGGGCACTCTTGTTTAGTTCCCTTTCCAGAGCAATTCTCTTCAAACACACATATTTCCACCTGCTAGCATTCTCAGGGTGGTGGAAGGATATGTTATCAATAGCCACTTCAGGGACTTTGGGCAGTTTCCCAAGAGATGGCTTCTTCCTTGGATGAATGTCTGAGACATTCTCCTCAACATTAAAATCAGAGTCTTGATCAGATTCTAAAGGTTCAGGTACCTTCCTCTTCTTAACAATTGGGGTTCTCTTAGGTCTAGAGGTACCACCAACAGTCTTTACCCTACTCTTCCCTTTAGAGGGTCCAACCTTATTATCCTTACCAGATTTATCCTCAGGCTTATGAACAGTTTCAGCTACCTTTTCCTTGACAGGACTCTGAGAGGCAGCCTGTTTCCCTTTCCTTTTCATCATCCTCTTAGCAATGCTTGGATTGACATTGGCAATGAGGTCATTATCAGAGAATTCTTCATCCAAGTCAATGATAGGGGGTTCCACAGCATTTTCAGAATCTTTCACTAGAGAGTTTTCCAGATTGTTATCAACTGGTTTCTCTGGCATTTCTTCTAGAATACCATCAGAGATATCATTAGCAAAATTGACAGGGGACTTATCAGCAACACACTTATTAGGGGATTCTTCAAGAATTCCATCAGAAATATGATCATCACTAATCACAGGGGGCTTATTAGTGGTATCAACAACACAAACTTCAGGGATTTTATCAGAGGTATCAACAACACACTTCACAGGGGAATCAACAGAGGGTTCAGTAACAGGATTCACAGGGGTTTTCTTGACTTGATCATCAGATGTCTTGACATTCTCTGAGACATCTAGATCAGCTGCTAAACTAGGGCTAGCAGATTTTTGATTTAAAGGTACAGAAACCCCAGGCACAGAGTGGTTTTCATTCAAGATCCTGGTTACTATTCTAGCAATGGCTTGATGGACATACCTAGAACCTTCTCTGTTTGCTATTTCAGGAGGAACAGAGGAAGTTGGTTCAGAGGTCTTACCAGAAGGAGATGCTTGTGACCTTCGTGCATTCCTGGTGCGAAGTTTCTTGACCCTCCCAGGATCAGTTGCCATTGCACGCAGAGGGGTAACCTTCAGAGCTTCAGTCTGCATGGCTTCTGCGTTTGCCCTAATCCCAGAATCAATGGGAGATGGAGAGCCATATTCTTGTGATGATGAAGAGGACGAAGACAAGTTTTGTTGAGACATCTTGAGGAAAACAGGAAAAGTTTGACAGAGACTTTGAGAGCTTCTGTTGATGAAATGGCAAGAGATACTTTCAAATGAAGAAACTAAAATATATATATGCCTCTTCCTATTCTTGGACTTTTGAAAAGTAAGAGGGAAATAATTAATTACCCCACTTAAAAATAAATGAAATAAAAAGTCTCTTCCATTCCTTGTTGTAAGCAATGTTAATTGCTATAACTCTTCATATTGGCAAATACCCAACTTGCCCCTTAAATTCTCAAATTGACTAGCATCAAGAGCTTTAGTAAAAATGTCAGCCAGTTGAAGTTCAGTGGCTACATGCTCCAATTTAATCACTTTCTCTTCCACAAGATCTCTGATGAAGTGATGTCTAATGTCAATGTGCTTAGTCCTACTGTGCTGTATAGGATTTTTGAAATATTAATAGCACTCAGGTTGTCACAGTACAATGTCATGACATCCTGTGTGACATTGTACTCAGTCAGCATCTGCTTCATCCAGACCATTTGAGAACAACTGCTACTAGCTGCTATGTATTCAGCCTCAACAGTGGATAAAGACACACAATTTTGCTTCTTACTGAACCAAGAAACAAGATTGTTCCCCAAGAAGAAGAAGCATCCTCCAGAAGTGCTTTTTCTATCATCAGCACTACCAACCCAATCAGCATCACAATAGCCAGACAGAATTGGTTCACATCCATGAGAATACAACATACCATAATTGCAAGTTCCACTCACATACTTCAGAATTATTTTCACCTGATTGATGTGACTCACTTTAGGTTCAGCCTGGTATCTTGCACATACCCCAACAACAAATGCAATGTCAGGTCTGCTGGCTGTTAAGTACAACAAACTTCCTATCATGCTTCTATACAAGCTTTGATCAACATTTACTCCACTTGTGTCTTTGGACAACTTTAAATGAGTAGGAGCAGGAGTCCTTTTATGGCTGGCATTTTCCATTCCAAATTTCGTGACAATATTCCTTGCATACTTGCTTTGTGAAAGGAATGATGAGTCTTCCATCTGTGTGACTTGCAGTCCAAGAAAGTAAGTCAATTCTCCCATGAGGCTCATTTCAAACTCAACTTGCATTTGGTTGGCAAAATGTCTCACCATTGTATCTGACAGTCCTCCAAACACTATGTCATCAACATAAATTTGAGCCCCATTATCTTTCCTCCTTCATTCTTGACAAAGAGGGTTTTATCCAAGGCTCCTTTCCTATAACCTTTATCAGTAAGGAACTTTGTCAGCCTTTCATACCAAGCCCTAGGAGCTTGCTTCAGACCATATAGGGCTTTCCTCAACTTGTAAACATGATCAGGAAAATTTGGATCCACAAATCCTTTAGGCTGCTCTACATATACCTCCTCATTTAAGTAGCCATTTAGGAAGGCACTTTTCACATCCATCTGAAACAATTTGAATTTCAGAATGCAAGCAACTCCTAGTAATAGTCTGATTGATTCCATCCTAGCCACAGGAGCAAAAGTCTGATCAAAATCAATCCCCTCAACTTGAGTGTATCCCTGAGCAACAAGTCTTGCTTTATTTCTGGTGACAAAAATCGCATACGGCTGGATCACCAAAGTCCATTCTGTACTCAACTCTTAGAAGAGTTTCACTCTACACCTTTAGGGGGACACATGGGCATCACAAAAACACTAGCCCGACTGAAATCTAATTTTTTCTGGGAAAACATGAGACACAGTTTACAATCCTTCATCAACACTTGCACCATATGCCAACAAACTAAACATATCACCAAAAAACCAGCAGGACTCCTACAGCCTTTATCCATACCAACCAACATCTGGGAAGATTTATCACTTGACTTCATTACAGGTTTACCATCCTCCCACGGCTTTTCAGTCATACTTGTTGTAGTGGACAGATTTTCCAAAGGTGTTCACTTAGGAGCCCTTCCAAGTCACTTCACAGCTTACAAAGTAGCCTCAATTTTCATGGATATGGTGTGCAAACATCATGGTTTTCCTTGAAGTCTTGTCTCCGACCGTGACCCCATCTTTATAAGTCGTTTTTGGCGTGAATTGTTCAAACTCTGTGGCACAAAACTCAGGATGAGCACAGCTTATCACCCTGAAACCGATGGTCAAACCGAAGTTTTTAACCGGATCTTAGAGCAATACCTTCGTGCATTTGTGCACAAGCACCCTAACCAATGGTATGACTACCTTACTCTGGCAGAATGGTCATATAATACCTCTGTTCATTCCTCCACAGGCTACTCCCCATTCGAAATCACTTTCGAAAAACCCCCACCCAACATTCCCAACTACATACTTGGATCATCACCAATTGAAGCTGTCGAGTCTATTCTTTCCCACAGAAAACAAATCATCACCAAACTCCAAAATACACTGTCCAAAGCCCAAATCCGAATGAAACAATTTGCTGATAACAAACGGCGTGATGTCTCATACGCCATCGACTCTTGGGTTTATGTCAAACTTCGACCCTATAGGCAGAAGTCTGCTTCATCCCAATCCTACACCAAACTCTCTCAAAGATACTATGGCCCTTTCAAGATCATTCAACAAATAGGGCTTGTCGCTTACAAATTGGAACTTCCACCAACATCCAAGATTCACCCTGTGTTCCATTGCTCTCTCCTCAAACCCCACCATGGCCCAATTGATACAATTACCCCCTCACTGCCTCCAACATCCATTGAAAACCACCCTCTTATGACCCCAATCTTCATTCTTGACTACAAGTGGGACGACTCAACTTCACCACCTACCCGCATGGTTTTGGTTCAGTGGCAGGGACTCAATCCCGAGGACACCAGCTGGGAATCATGGCCTCAATTATCTGCTTCATATCACCTTGAGGACAAGGTGGTTTTCCCAGCCCCGGGTGATGTTAACAGTCAGATTACCATCAACACCACCCACACTGAAACTAACATCAACACAAAGCCCAGTAAGGATACAGCAGCTCAGCCCAAAGATAAGAGAGAATCAATTCGTATCAAATCCAAGCCCAAGTACCTCAAAGACTTTGTTTGAAGAATATTACAGCTGGAAGTGCAAGTACCAAATTTCCTAGGATTCTAGAAGAATAACCAGCTCAGCATATCTTTTCTTTGATATATTTCCGTTAGGATATTTTGTTAGAATCCACTAGCAATCCCTATAATCTAGGTTGACCATTGGATTAATTGATCAATGTAAATCTGATTGTATGGAACTGCTATATAAAGCTAGCAGAATAATGAATAAAGTAAGCAAATTTCCCCCTTTCTGTTACCTGTTAAGGAGGCCCCCTTGTCCTATGACTCAAGGAATTATCTAACACCTAACAGCAACAGACATAAATTCATCATAATTCATTCGTCCAAAAGCTTTGTGAAGAGTTGTTGGATCGCACCGTGTTTCAGCTATTACTATAATAGCAGGTCTATGAGTGTTTACGGCTGCAGTATCGAAAGAAATCAGTGTTGGCAACCCCTCTACATTTCCAGTAGAAAATATCATATTTTGTGTTCATCATAAACTAACTTCTAATTGAAAATAGAAAAAACAATCGCTACCAATTATGAGCTCTGATCTAGGGTTTCCATAGCCTTCTCCATATCATCTTCCATATTACTTTCATGTGATTTTAATGGCGGATCCGAACTCTCTATTGGCTCCCCACTAAAAGTGCCGTCTGCGTTTGTAACAAAATTATTTGTTCAGGTAATGCCATGTTTTGCATGTAAGTCTGGTGGTACATTCTCTCGTCCATGACAAAGTTTATCTCTTAAAATATTAGCTAACGTTGCAACCTCGATATTATCCACGAAATCTACCAAATTCGTATTGCCACATGTTTTGCTCATTGAGTTCCCTTTGAAATTGCTTGTACCCCGCGCTCCAAGGTTATTGAATCTTTTTTTCTTTTCTTGAATGATTGTGGTGCCGCCAACAACTGTTACTCTATTTTTCCTTTTTTGATCCCTAATTGTTCCTTCATGGCCAATAGTATTCTGCTCATTTTCTGCACCATCCTTTTCGGCTCCAGCGATTTCAGTGTGCTCTCTAGTATCTCCCTCTACACCACAAATTTCTGCTAGTGTCCCTTGGTTCATCACAACATTTTGCATTCTATTATCATCCTACACTCCACAGATTGCTATTGGTATCACTTGGCTCACTACAGCTTGTTCTACAATCTTATCACTGTGACGGTTGGCCACATGAACTTCCTCTTGCAACTCTTCTTCTATGCCATGCAATAATGAATTAAATCTTGAACCGGAAGCAACTCCACCTTCATTCCTTTCGCTACTCCCGCCACTATGTGTTCTCCCATTACCCTTACGACCACTCCCGTCATCTAGACATGCAGTTTTTCTAATTCTCCTTTTCTTCTAAACTATCATCCAAGGGCCCCATTTATTGCTGTCAATTAGCGCTCCAATATTTTGTTTATTCGTTTGTTGCATCTCTGTCTCGATCTGTTTGTCTTTTCCAGCTTTTATCTGCACCATACAACCTTCCGTATAGTGTCCATACTTCCCACAATACATGCATACCAAGTGCAAACCTTCGTATTCCACATGGTAACTTGTTTCTTGTATCACGAACATTACCAGTAGCGGTTTGGTCAAGTCAATTTCCACACATATTCGAGCATATTTCCCTCTCTCTTGCATTGAGGTATTCTTGTCAATTTTAACCGTTTTTCCAATCATATTACCAATTTGCTTCAGAACTCTTCCGTCATAATACTCGATTAGAAGTCCCGAGATTCTTACCCACACAACAAAGTCTTTTATTGTATCATTTTGGGGCAGAAAATTTGCACACCATGGCTTGACTGTTATATAATGATCATAGATAAACCAAGGGTCATTCATCATCGCAACTGCATGATCAACACCATGGGAAAAAGTAACCAGATAATACTCATTACTTAAGTCAATAATGTTGATTATGCCTTTCTTCACCCACATCTGTTTGAGTCTTGTTTCTAGAGCTTTGTAACCAATTTTCCTACCCAACAACTTCACGATAATACCGCGCTTCCATGGTTTTCGGTATCCTCTTCTCTTCAGGTTTTGATAAAACAAAACATGGACACTCAAAGTTTCCCACTTTAATATGTTCCAAGCAGATTCCTTCAATATTGATTTCCGCATCGAGAGCAACTTCTTCCTCCTCCTCAGACGCATACATGTTCATGTCTCAATCCTCCACATAACCATCAATGCCTACCACCATCTCCTTGTACAATTTTTGAGTTGCGCCAACTCTTCTCTCCTGTTCACCCAACTCCTCACCATTAGCCAAATTCCTTATGTTATTTTCTATGTCCTCAGAGTGTCCCGGAGTGATTCCATGTTGATCTTGCATAAACCCTCTTAGAGGGTTTGGGTCCGTGTCGTCGAGGTTCATCACTAGCATGTTTCAAAATCAAGAGATTTGTTGTGCGTTATTGTCATACCCCAAAATTTTCCCTCCATCCTCTCAAGATATTTCATACATCCATACTCAAGGATTCCTCAAGAGTTGATCAGACAAACTCTCTCCTAGACAATCAACCCAAACTAGGGTTTGGCAATTCTCAGGTCAAGATGGACTCCCAACATCTCCAATGGTCTTCATGCCTCCTCATATGCTTCAAAGATTCTCTATGACAAGATTCAAGCCTTACAAGTCAAGATTGCTCAGACAATTGCTCAGATGGTTGAAAATCGGTTGTATTGGACAAAAGTCAAGCGTGGTCAACATACATCAAACTTCATAATTTTTGGTCAACATCCTCATTTTGAAGTTACATTCATCATTTTATCAAGGGTTGATCATGATTCATCAAGAAAACTCAAGATTTGCTCAAAAGTCAAACTTTCTAAATTAGGGTTTCTAGATGAAAAGTCAACTGAACTTTGGCTGATCATAACTTCTTCATACTTTCTCAGAAATTTTTCCACCACCTCTTGTTTTGAAGGAAATTCAATTCTCTACAACTTCATGTCTCACAAGAATGTCCAAAAAATGCTTCATTTGAGTGGTATGGCTCAAAACATTACAAGTCATTTTCAAAGTCAACAAAAAGTCAACTTTTGTTTTGAAGATATATTGAGCATGGAAACTCCAATTGAGATGAGACCAAAAAGGTTGGTTAGAGGACTCTTAGATCTTTTCAAAAAGTCCAAGAACACTCAAACATGTGGAAAAATGAGCAAGATACAACATTCACAAGTTGGGCAATTTCGAAGGAATGCACAAAGATAGATACTTCTAAAAATCAAATTTTTTGCAAATGGGCTTGCTTTTTCTTCATCCAAACTTACTCCTCATACAATTAGGAATATCCAAGCCCAATGCCACGAGTTTTCATTTTATTTTTCTATTTAATTTGGAATTTATTCATTTAAATACAAATTAAATTTAAAAATAAAGTATAAAATCAAAATTAATTGCAAAATTGATTTTTATTCCTTCCTTGAGATCCAAGCAACTCACAAAGGCCAGCAAATTTCGAAATTGGATCAATATGGCAAGATTGGATTGAAAATTAATCAAATTTTGAAAATTTGATTTTGTACAAAAATCAAATTTGATTTGCATTGAATGTTGATTGATTCTCTCCCAAAACCATTCCAAATCCATCCAGTATAAATGTATGATGCATACCTATCAAGAAAAAAGGAGAAAATTGGCTCAAGAACCCTAACCTAGAACTCAAAAAACCGTGGTACACAAGCAAGTAGCAGTCACTAATCCAGCTGGTTTCAATCGATTTTGAGGATTCCATTGCATTCCTTGAGTTGCTCTGAGTCGATCCAGACCCTTACATCATCCAAAACCATCAAGAATCGTGAAAACACAAATCGGTTTGTTCATACTTTTTTCAAAATCGTGTTTCATTATTCATGCATTATTAACAAGTTTTGATGTTTGTTTCATGCTTAGAACGAAGTTTGCAAGCGATCTGGGTTGTTGGATTGCATTTCCATGGCTTGAATCGTGATATACCATAACTAGGGTTTCCTGTGCCATTTTAGGGTTTCACAAAATAGGAAAAATTGGACCATGAGACCTGTACCAATGCGTTCGGAATGATCACAGGAATCGAACCATGCCTTTAGAATTCATTTATATTATGTATGCTGGATTTTTGATGTTTGCCAGGGACTTATCGTCGAGCAATGGCCGACGCTGGATTTTCAAATATTTGAAACGAAGAAGACGAAGTCTGGCGCGAGAACGAGGCAATCAGGCCGTGACGCGTGCTTGTATTCCGTTCGCTTCCATTTTCAAACACGTGGGCGCGTTGGTTCAGATGGCAAGGGCGTGGGTGCTGTGAAGCCAATGTCTCCAGTTCGATCCCTGGCCATGACATTTCTTTTTACAAGTTTGCAAATCTCATATTTTTTCATATTTTTCTATTTTCTTTTATTCTAATATTTTTGCATCTATTTTAATTCTTTTCATAATTTTTATTCTGCATTAAAAAATCATCAAAAATTATTTTTCTTTTTACATTATTTTCTGAAAATCTTTATTTAATTTATAAAATTAAAAAATATAATTTTGCATGCATATTTATTTTTATTCATAATTTTGCATTTAAATCACTTTTAATTCATTTTTAATTACTAAATTGCATTCAAAAAACCCCAAAAAATTATTTTAGCATATTTATGTTATTTCCAGCATGTCATATTTTTTCCAATCAAAAATTTGCATTTTTCTAACATTTTCTCTTATTCGATTTCATCATATTTTCCGATTTCTCTTATCGTTTCACAGGATATTCCGCTTCAGACGTTTCTTTACCGTTTTCATTTTTTTCCAATAATGTAACTGTTTATGGGATGTAATAGTTTAAATTAGGTTTTATTTTCCGCAAGTTTAAATTATGTATCTGCCCCAAAGCCATGTAATAGCGTAGGACATTTACCTTTCCGCATTTTTACATTCCGCATTTTAATTTCCGCACCCTATCAGCAAGTGGATCTTCCCAACTCCAGATCATGGGCTCAGCAATTGGAAGGCCGAAGACGTCATACCAATCTCCTTTAGTCAAGAGTAATTGCTCTTGTTTTGTTTTGCTTTTCGTATTTCTTTATGTTTGAACAATAAACTTTGAAAGCCTAGTGCCTTGCGGGCATCATGGCTCGTTGCGAGGGTTATTATCCATTGTTTGCGTTTTCATTCAATAAATTCGTTGGACTTTTGCATTCAATTGTTTGTCTTCTTTCTTTTACTTTATCACCTTCAAAAGCTATGTGTTTCTCACACACCCACGTGATACAACAGAATCACTCGAATCTAGTTAATAACACTATGCTATTGCTAAATATGACTTGATAATCCGATCTACCAAGCCGACGAAAGTGTGGAAGATTGTGAAGTGCCGGGAGAACTTGCCGATTGCTCTGACAAGAAGAGCGAGTTATCTGACCACACGAAGAAGCGAGTTGAGGTTGTGAATTTGGAGTCTTGATGAAGGCAGAAAAGAGATCAAGATAGGCGGGTCTTGAGCGATGTTAAAGAAAGGTTGGTTCGGATGCTACGAGACTATATTGAGGTTTTGCTTGGTCATACGAAGACATGCCGGTTTAGACATTGATATTGTGGTACACGATTGCCAACAAAGAGGTTTTCTCGGTGAAGCGAAGGTTCGTCGCATGCGTCTGAGATGTCAAAGAAAATCAAAGCGAAGTTATGAAGCGATTCAACACGGTTTCTTAGTTATTACTTATCCACGATGGGTTGCGAATGTGGTTCTGTACCTAAGAAGGATGGTAAAGTACGAATGTGTGTGGATTACGAGATCGAACAAAGCGAGTCGAAAGCGATTTTCCACTTCCCATATTGATGTTACGGTTGACAACACCGCTCGGCATAAGGTTTTCTCCTTCATGGATGGTTTCTCGGTTACAATCGGATCAAAATGGCTCACGAAGACATGGAAAAGACTACTTTTGTTACGGTGGGGCACTTTACGCTACAAGGTTATGCCGTTCGGATTTGAAGACGCAGGCGCCACTTATCGGTGCTATGGTGACATTATTTCATGACATGATTCATCACGAGATAGAGGTCTCGTCGGCGACATGATAGCTCGATCAGGTGAAGAAGAACATCTTGATCATTTGCGAAGCTGGATTGAAGAAGCAGTTGAGACTTAATCCTAACAAGTGCACTTTTGGAGTCGGTCAGGAAAACTCCTAGGATTTGTTGTCGATAGTAAAGGTATTGAAGTTGACCCGCCAAGGTTAAAGCTATTCAAGAGATGCGACTCCACCGAGAAGGAAGTCGAGGTTTCTTGGGCGATTGAATTACATTGCGATTCATTGCACACCTAGCGCTACTTAGCCGATCTTCAAGTTACTTAAGAAAGATCAAGTAGTGGAATGGAGCGCGATTGCGGATCGCTTTTGACAAAATCAAGGAGTACCTCTGAATCCTCCCATCACGATGCCGCCGAAGGAAGACCTCTTATCATGTACCGGTGCTAGAGAATTCAATGGGATGTGTGTTGGGGCAACATGGCGAGTGCAGTCGAAAAGAGCATGCAATATACTACCTTAGCAAAAAGTTTACCGACTGTGAAACAAGATACTCACAGCTCGAGAAAACTTGCAACGCTTTGGCTTGGGCTGCTCGCCGACTAAGACAATATATGTTGACTCACACTACTTTGTTGATTTCCAAGATGGATCCGATAAAATACATATTTGAGAAACCAGCTCTCTCTGGAAGAATAGCAAGATGGCAAATGATCTTGACCGAATATGACATCCAGTACACTTCTCGAAGCGATCAAAGGAAGTGTGGTAGCCGATCATTTGGCTCATCAAGCCGTAGATGACTATCGATCTATGCGGTTCAATTTCAGATGAAGATGTTTTACTAGTTCTGATTAGAAGAACCGAGGCCAGACGAAGGACACGAACAAGGATCGATGGACCATGGTCTTTGATGGAGCCTCAACGCGCTTGGCAATGGCATTGGCGCCATTATCACATCCCCGCGGACATACTCCTTTCACCGCGGATTATGTTTCGATTGCACTAACAACATGGCGAATATGAGGCGTGCATCATGGGTATCAAAGCGCTATTGATTTAAGAATCAAGTTCTTGCAAGTATATGGAGACTCGGCATTAGTGATCGGTCGATTAAGGCGAGTGGGATCTGAAGCATCCGAATCTCATTCCGTGTCGAGCATGTTACGAGTTTGATCCCCTACTTGAAGAAATCACTTTTATCACATTCCACGAGAAGAGAATCGGTTGGCGGGCGCATTGGCTACTATGTCATCTATGTTCAAGGTCGGATGGGATAACGAGGCTCCCGGATCATCATTGAGAAGTTTGATGAACCCATATTGTTGTGAGCTTGATACAGAGAAACCTTGGTACTGACGTGAAAAGGTATCTTGAGACTCGGGAATATCCAGCGGGCATCATCAACGATAAGAAGTTTTTGAGAAGGTTCGCATCAAATTCTTCCTTAGCAACGACATCTTATACAAAGCGACCACGACACGTGCTTACTCATGTAGATCGGAAAAGCAATACGTATCATGGAAGAATTACGAAGCGCATTTGGTACCCACTCCGGTGGACACACCATGGCTAAGAAGATTTTGAGAACAGTTACTATTGGTCCACCATGGGCGATTGTCACCTTCGCTCGATCTTGTCACAAGTGCGGTTATGAGACAAAGTGCATGTACCTCCGGTACTGAATGTTCTAACTCCTTGGCCTTTTGCAATGTGGGGCATTGACATGATCGGATAAATCAAGCCCACCGCTTCCAATGGACATCGTTTCATCCTTGTGGCAATTGACTATTTCACCAAGTGGGTAGAAGCGACCTCGTTTGCATCATTACCAAGAATGTTGTGGCTCGATTCATCAAACATAATCTTATCATCGATATGGCACTCCGAAAGGATTATCACGGATAATGGCTCCAATCTCAACAATAAGATGATCACCGAACTCTGCACTTCAAGATCAAGCATCACAACTCTTCTCCTTATCGGCCTAAGATGAATGGCACAGTGGAAGCCGCCAACAAGAACATTAAGAAGATTATACAGAAGATGACAGTGACTTACAAAGATTGGCATGAGATGTTACCATTTTCTCTTCATTGTCATCGCACTACAACGCGAACATCAACAGGGGCAACCCCCTTCTCTCTTGTATACGATATGGAAGCAGTTCTACCCATCGAGGTTCGGATACCCTCGACGAGTCCTCCGGGGCCGAGTTAAGCGAAGATGATTGGGTTCGCACGGCTTGACCGATTAATTTGATTGATGAGAAACGACTCGTATCCATTTGCCATGGACAGATCTATCAGAAACCAATGATCAGAGCATTTAACAAGAAGGTCAAGCACCGAGTCTATCAAGTCGGTGATCTAGTAGTTAAGCGCATCATTCTTCCACAAGGTGATCCCAGAACGGGCAAATGGACTCCCACCTACGAGGGACCGTTTGTAGTCAAGCGGTGTTTTCGGCGGAGCTATGATACTTAGCACCATGGATGGTGAAGACTTCCACACCACGTGAGCGGACATAGTCAAAAATACTACGCATGAGAGACCCGCTAGGTCGGTGACCTAGGCAAAAATAAGGGCATCTGGCGAACCAAAGGGTTCGGGCAAAAGTTAAGGATATATACAAAACTATACACCGGCAAGTTGAAAACACGAAAAGGCGGCTTGGGCAAAAAGGGTATCGATGGTGAAAACCGAAAGGCGGTCTAGGCAAAAGTTAGGGATTTAAGCGTCGACTATGTCTCTTCGGATCACACCTTCCGGACTATTATCAACATTCAAGATTCAAATGGCGAAGATCAGTCTACTCACTTTCTACTGACAGCAAGGGGATGAGATAGTTGAAATATATGAGTACTAGCATAGTTGGAACTTAACGAGATTGTTTCCACATAGCTTTTTACTTTTCTTGTGTATAAACTACTTGGCCATACGCCACCTTTCAAATAAACGTAAGCTTCTTTCTCTTTACAATTTTTGTTGTTGTCGTTTGCAATAAGTCCAACGTTTGTTTTGAATGACTACGCATTTGACAATAAGAATCTAATCACAAACATACGAAAAGCGGGCATACAAAAGTAGTTACTACAGGCTCTAGGAATTGAGATGACGACGAAGGTCACCAAAAGCATTCCCCCGCAGAACATAATCCCCGCAGAGGTGTCACTCACTAAACCTCCCCCAGCGGAGTATATGTTAATCTGACGATGATTCCACTCGAGAAATGTTACATCGAGTCTCCAGTAGTAACACTTCATCCCGACTAAGATGTTTATCCCCGGATGTCTCTCAACAATTCCCTTTTCTCCGGCGGTATCGGACTCGAGACTTGGTCGGATAGTACCGGAGAAAATCTACATCTCTGTTCCCGGTCGGAGATTCCAACAGACCCAACCGGTCTCCCAGCAACCATCAAATGCTCTCCATTTCAGTATCCCGATGGCGCCTCCTAATTCCTCCCAACAGGATCTACATGCAAGATCCCCAACAAATTGCCTCCCAGACTCTCCTCAGCAGGGTCTATGTATGAGATCTCCAACAACGAGCTTCTCAAATCTCTACCTTCCTCAACAATATCTAGGCCCAAGACTTGGTCAGATAGTGCATCGGAGGAATCCAGGATATCTTTCTTCTCCTTCAAAAGCGGGGTTCTCACCTACTCAAATTCCCAAGCAGAAGTCATAAATCCTCAAACAGAACATTCGCATCTTCTTCAAGATGGATATGTTTTGAAATACCACAACATCTATCATTCATACATTACTCATAAAGTCATAATTCATGCATATGTCATTCATATACATTGTCATGCATCATACTTTGCATAAGACTAACAAATATTCTATCAAAGTTTCTCTTGTTTTTCCAAAAGCAGTGAAAGTCACTTGGTGGTCGAGATTAAGCCCGAACCGGCGGAAAACTATCTAAAAGACCACCCAGTTGTCCTCCGATGGTGGTCGAGATTAAGCCCCGAACCGACGGAAAACTATCGAAAGACCGCCCTGGTTGTCCTCCGACGGGGTCGAGATTAAGCCCGAACCGACGAGCAAACTATCGAAGACCGCCTGGTTATCCTCCGATAACAGCAATGGATCAACACCGATGCACAAGAGAAGCTATCCACATTTTGCCAACTATTATTCCCTCGGAGTAATCAACACAAAGATTTATTACGAATCTTCTTATTATCAACGCAACTACAGTCGTCGACTCGGTTGCCTTGGATGGCATCTTAAGCCCATCTCCGACTACTTGTCAACATTTCTCCACTTTCGAATCTGCATATTTGGTTAAAATCAATACAAACCAATAACTTCATTCAAAAATGAGCACGAAGTCTAACATACGAATCCTCAGGATGGCATCTTAAGCCCATCTCGTGCTCCTTCGAAGCGTCTCTGAGCCTAGCGTCGGCTCACTCCCGGCATCGATCTTTCCGGATGGCATCCTAAGCCCATCCCGTCAATTCTCCTATCGATATTCTCGAGTCTAGCGTCACGATCCCCAGTAAGTATCCGACTTCTCGAATGGCATCAAGCCCATTCCGCATCATCCACCAACGAGTGCAAATTTTGGTGTATTCGGTGTTCAATCATCTTCTACCTTCGGTCACGAAAGGCAGTGTCAATCTAACCCTTCCAGTACAAGAAGATTGAGCAGGGGGTGTCATACCCAAAATTTTCCCTCCATCCTCTCAAGATATTTCATACATCCATACTCAAGGATTCCTCAAGAGTTGATCAGACAAACTCTCTCCTAGACAATCAACCCAAACTAGGGTTTGGCAATTCTCAGGTCAAGATAGACTCCCAACATCTCCAATGGTCTTCATGCCTCCTCATATGCTTCAAAGATTCTCTATGACAAGATTCAAGCCTTACAAGTCAAGATTGCTCAGATGGTTGAAAATCAGTTGTATTGGACAAAATATCAATTGTGGTCAACATACAGTCAAACTTCATAATTTTTGGTCAACATCCTAATTTTGAAGTTACATTCATCATTTGATCAAGGGTTGATCATGATTCATCAAGAAAACTCAAGATTTGCTCAAAAGTCAAACTTTCTAAATTAGGGTTTCTAGATGAAAAGTCAATGAACTTTGGTGATCATAACTTCTTCATACTTTCTCGAAATTTTTCCACCACCTCTTGTTTTGAAGGAAATTCAATTCTCTACAACTTCATGTCTCACAAGAATGTCCAAAAAATGCTTCATTTGAGTGGTATGGCTCAAAACATTACAGGTCATTTTCAAAGTCAACAAAAAGTCAACTTTTTGTTTTGAAGATATATTGAGCATGGAAACTCCAATTGAGATGAGACCAAAAAGGTTGGTTAGAGGACTCTTAGAGCGTTTCAAAAAGTCCAAGAACACTCAAAAATGTGGAAAAATGAGCAAGATACAACATTCACAAGTTGGGCAATTTCGAAGGAATGCACAAAGAGAGATACTTCTAAAAATCAAATTTTTTGCAAATGGGCTTGCTTTTTCTTCATCCAAACTTACTCCTCATACAATTAGGAATATCCAAGCCCAATGCCACGAGTTTTCATTTTATTTTTCTATTTAATTTGGAATTTATTCATTTAAATACAAATTAAATTTAAAAATAAAGTATAAAATCAAAATTAATTGCAAAATTGATTTTTATTCCTTCCTTGAGATCCAAGCAACTCACAAAGGCCAGCAAATTTCGAAATTGGATCAATATGGCAAGATTGGATTGAAAATTAATCAAATTTTGAAAATTTGATTTTGTACAAAAATCAAATTTGATTTGCATTGAATGTTGATTGATTCTCTCCCAAAACCATTCCAAATCCATCCAGTATAAATGTATGATGCATACCTATCAAGAAAAAAGGAGAAAATTGGCTCAAGAACCCTAACCTAGAACTCAAAAAACCGTGGTACACAAGCAAGTAGCAGTCACTAATCCAGCTGGTTTCAATCGATTTTGAGGATTCCATTGCATTCCTTGAGTTGCTCTGAGTCGATCCAGACCCTTACATCATCCAAAACCATCAAGAATCGTGAAAACACAAATCGGTTTGTTCATACTTTTTTCAAAATCGTGTTTCATTATTCATGCATTATTAACAAGTTTTGATGTTTGTTTCATGCTTAGAACGAAGTTTGCAAGCGATCTGGGTTGTTGGATTGCATTTCCATGGCTTGAATCGTGATATACCATAACTAGGGTTTCCTGTGCCGTTTTAGGGTTTCACAAAATAGGAAAAATTGGACCATGAGACCTGTACCAATGCGTTCGGAATGATCACAGGAATCGAACCATGCCTTTAGAATTCATTTATATTATGTATGCTGGATTTTTGATGTTTGCCAGGGACTTATCGTCGAGCAATGGCCGACGCTGGATTTTCAAATATTTGAAACGAAGAAGACGAAGTCTGGCGCGAGAACGAGGCAATCAGGCCGTGACGCGTGCTTGTATTCCGTTCGCTTCCATTTTCAAACACGTGGGCGCGTTGGTTCAGATGGCAAGGGCGTGGGTGCTGTGAAGCCAATGTCTCCAGTTCGATCCCTGGCCATGACATTTCCTTTTACAAGTTTGCAAATCTCATATTTTTTCATATTTTTCTATTTTCTTTTATTCTAATATTTTTGCATCTATTTTAATTCTTTTCATAATTTTTATTCTGCATTAAAAAATCATCAAAAATTATTTTTCTTTTTTACATTATTTTCTGAAAATCTTTATTTAATTTATAAAATTAAAAAAATATAATTTTGCATGCATATTTATTTTTATTCATAATTTTGCATTTAAATAACTTTTAATTCATTTTTAATTACTAAATTGCATTCAAAAAACCCCAAAAAATTATTTTAGCATATTTATGTTATTTCCAGCATGTCATATTTTTTCCAATCAAAAATTTGCATTTTTTCTAACATTTTCTCTTATTCGATTTCATCATATTTTCGATTTCTCTTATCGTTTCAGGTTATTCCGCAGACGTTTCTTTACCGTTTTCATTTTTTCCAATAATGTAGCTGTTTATGGGATGTAATAGTTTAAATTAGGTTTTTATTTTCCGCAAGTTTAAATTATGTATCTGCCCCAAAGCCATGTAATAGCGTAGGACATTTACCTTTCCGCATTTTTACATTCCGCATTTTAATTTCCGCACCCTATAAACTGTTAGTAATTAGGTGTGTATGGCAAGATAAAATCAACATAGCTCACACTAATTTTCAAGATAAAATACCTGAATCAACACACTCTCTTTCACACATGCACCCCTTAGGGTAACTCTCTCTCGTTGCCTTTACGAATTCAAATGGTCATGTCCCTCGAACGTAGAGGTATCCTAGCGTTGCCTTCAAACAAATCATCATAGTCCCTTCGATACAAAGATCATAAGACCCACGATGTCGCCTCCGAATACATGATCTTGACCCTCGATTGTTGCCTACGAAAAATGATGATAGTCCCTTCGAATGTGCTAGGATACTTCCTACAAGTTGCCTTCTATGACCATCCGATGTCCCTTCGAATGCCCCGTTTACATCCAACGAATGGAGTTACCTACCAACTAATGGTATGGATAACGCTATTCTAAAAGAACGTAAAATAACTCGAAAACGACCAATTCTGAGTAGGTAATAAGACTTTTAGTTGCTTGCTCAAATCAAATGCTTTTCACACCTCACACTTTTGTCAAACTCTTTTCAAAACGAAACATTTCCGAACACTTTGTATACATTCCTACATGAATCATTACAAAGTCAAAGCGAAATGCCTTTTCAAAACATCTTTTTCAAACACACAGAAAGCACAATTTTAAAGTGATCTAAGAGCAACTAAGAGCCCGTAGATAACTACGGATGGAAAGGGGTGCTAATACCTTCCCTTTTCATAACCATTCTCCCGTACTCAGAATCTAACGAAGGTCTTTTTCTGTACTTTTACCTTCCCTTAATTGGATAAAAATAAAAGTCGGTGGCGACTCTTGCTATCCGCACATTTGCGATACAAAAAACTAAAAAGTCAGTTCACCGTATCACAGAACTGGCGAATCTGCTGGGCACACACCCTAAAGAGAGAGTGCCTTAGGGATTTTTAGATCACCTATACTGCTTTTTGTTTGACTTGCTTGCTTTATCTTTAAGGGTTGCTTGGGTATTATATTATTGGGGGATCCTACACCCGGATCCGGGTTTCCTTTTAGGTAAGTAGCAATAAATCGTCGCGACCGTTAGACGTATATCAAAACGATCAACATGATGGCTACGTTAGCGTGACACTTTGGTTGTCCCGATACTCTTCATTCCCAAGTTGAGGATAGTATTTGGCTTCTGCGTGGTGTCATCAAGCGCTAACTAAACTTTTAGAACCTTAATTGACCCATCTTGGCCATTAGAAGGTAGTGAGATGGCCGACTTTAGTGTAGACCGAGGTTGGTTGATACTTGATGCTACACTCATTGAGATCAGACTTTTGGGACATTTTCGGTCGACCACTTGGTAGTCGTATTGAAATAAGAGCCTACGAGAAAGATCGATGATGTGAGATTCCTAGAACCCGGTTACTATTATAGGACAGGATGAACCAACTCAAACTTTTGGTAGGGTAATCACCTATACCTCATGCAAGCCTTAACCCTAGGCTCATTGTGTGAATTGTTTGTGTGTGCTAAACATGACATCATGACATCATTTGCATTGCATATCATTTCTAACTATTTCAAGGACCTAGGGATTTATCTTTGCTCTGTTTTGTAGGGATTATGGCTTCTAGAAAGACTATCCGAATCAACTTCATGGGTATCCCTTCTCAGCTCAAAGAATTGGTTTCAGAAATTCCCGACCATGCTCAGTTCATCAAAAGACATGGTTATCTACTTGATTTGGTTATCTCCGGTTTTGAAGAAGATATGATGCATGTCCTATTCAGTTCTTGACCGAAACACCATTGCTTTACATTCCCAGATTATCAGTTGGTTCCTACCTTGGAAGAGTTCTCTAAGCTACTTGGGGTACCTATTCTTGAACAAATGCCATTCACCGGTTTAGAAAAGGTTCCTAAGTACGAAGACATTGCATCTGCCTTACATCTTAAGCGCTCAGACATTGAAGCCAATTGGGAAACCAGAAGTGGAGTTAAGGGTTTACTTTCCAAGTTCCTAATTAAGAAAGCCTGAGAATTCCTCAAAGTTATGAGTTTCATGCATTTGAAGATATTGTGGCCTTGCTAATCTATGGTTTGGTTCTATTCCCTAACTCGGATCAATTCATAGATGTCAATGCCATCAAGTTGTTTCTTACCCGCAATCCTGTGCCTACTTTACTTGGAGACATCCTACATTCTCTCCACACTCGTACTACTAAGAGACAAGGAACTCTCATGTGTTGTATACCGTTACTTTCAAGGTGGTTTATTTCGCACCTTCCTCCATCAGTATTGAAGAATGAACAAAGGATGAAGTGGTCTCAAAGACTAATGTCACTCTCTCATTCAGATATCCGTTGGAGCCTTTTCTCTCAAAAGGACTTCACCTTCATTGAGCGTTGTGGAGAATTCCCTAATGTACCACTACTTGGTATAAGGGAGGTACAACCCTTCTCTAGCTCTACGTCGGTTTGGTTTTGCTCGAAGAGATGGTCCATGATATGCTTCTCAAGATATTGTGTTCGATTACAATCATGATCTCGAATTCAAGCGAAGGTTTATACACGCTTGGGGCATGGTAAAGAAGGCGATACCAAGACTTTGGGGCACGAACTCCATTCCTTGGGAACCTTACCTCAAATGGGTGCGAGCTCGAGCTCAACACCTCATGATGCCATTCACGCTGTTTTACCGTAATTATGGAACTGTTGCTATAGGTGACATACCTATCTTGTTCTCCATCGACATGCCTACCGATTTTGAAGAGTTGAAGAGATCCGGATTCGCTTAGAAGAGAGGATACCTTTGAAGCTCGATGCAAGTGAGAAGAAAGTGCTAGAGTTGACAAAGCTACTTCACGAGGAGCGAAGCATCAACGCCTACATCGGCACCAAGAGGAAGCGCCCATGGGAGACTTAGAGATTTAGGATTTATTTGTTTTCTTTTATTGTTTTGAACTATCTTTTGTACTTAAAAGGAAAAAAAAAAGAAGAATAAAAAGAGTACTAATAAATGTTTGTTCATTGCTTGTTTAACAAATTTAAGTCTCTAAGGTCCTTGAAAACATTGCATTGCATTCGCATAAACATTGCATATCATAGCATAACATTGCATCACAGGTACATTGAAGATTGGTTTTCTCATTTGCTCGCTATTTATTTTAGCGAAATGGCTCTTGAGCAGTCATCAAAGATCTTCAAGCTCGAATGCTCGGTTTTGAGATGTTTACCGGCTGGTCCAAGGCCAAGAAGATCGAAGAAGCTCATCAAGAAAGAAGAAGGTTGTTGGTCTTCTCAACATGGGCAGACGCTACAAAGGAGGTCCTAGAGTGGTTAGTCGAATTGAGCTCTCTGAAGGAAGTGTCAAGAAGGAGGATGAGCAAAGTAACAAGGGTGATGGTGAAGGCAGTCAGCCTGAGCTTGAGAAGAACTATGATGATGGCCAATACTCTGATGAGGATGACAAGTACAAACAGCTTGAAGACCGTTTGAATGCTGTGGAAAACCTGAAGATGTCCGGGCTGAATTTTGATGATCTGAGTCTCGTTCCTGGTGTTGTGATTCCTCCCAAATTCAAAGTTCCTACTTTTCCTAAGTATGATGGTGTGTCTTGCCCAAAGCTGCATTTGAAGTCCTATGTTCAAAAGATCAACCCCCACACTGATGACAGAAAGTTGTGGATGCACTATTTTCAAGAGAGTTTGTCCGGAACTCAGTTGGAATGGTACTATCAGCTAGAGAATAACCGTATCCGTACTTGGAGTGACTTGGCTGATGCTTTCTACAGACAGTATGAGTACAATGCTGAATTGACACCCACTCGCATGCAACTACAAAGCATTTCTATGGGTCGTGACGAGAAGTTCAAGGAGTATGCTCAGAAGTGGAGAGATTTAGCAGGCAGAGTTCAACCACCCTTGTCCAATAGGGAGTTGGTTGATATGTTCATGGGAACACCGCAGCCCATTCTTCAATCATCTGATTGGAAACTCTTCATCCGGATTCACCGAGCTGATACTTACAGGCGAGCGTATTGAAGCCGGTATCAAGAGTGGGAAGATTTAGATAGAGACATCTTCAAACGCTGCGAAGAGATCTTTTGGTGGTAAGAAAGAAACCAATGCTGTGTACGGTCAGAAAAGCCGAGCCAAGACCGACCGTGCTCAATCTGTGGGGGCCGTTGTGATCTCCAGTCCTGCATCAGCACAACCTCAGCGAGACAGCGCGCGTAACCAGAACATGCAACGAAGAGAGTTTACGAAGATCAACATGCCTTTGTCGCAAGCCTTGCAACACATGTTGAAAGCAGAGCTGATTACCTTGAGGGATCCTCCTCAGAATGCCAACACCTCCTCTCCGAAATACAATCCTAATGCTAAGTGTGCTTACCATTCCAATAGCCCAGGGCACGACACTGACAATTGTTGGGCTCTGAAGAACAAGATTCGGGATATGATTGAAGCTAAGCGATTGAGTTTGATCCTCTGTTGAGACTCGAATGTGATCAACGCGCCTATGCCTAATCACGACAAGAGTTCCAATCTTTGTTGGTGGCGATACTTATGTTTTCAACATAGATGACTTGACCATTCCTCGATGATTGTTAAGAAGAATTTGCTACAAGCGGTGTCAACCAGGATGCCCGAGATCGTTGGTGCCCATCGCTGATGGTTGTGCTTGGTTGAGAAGGCGTGTTCGATGCATGATGGATAACCGTGAGATACTATTCACGAAACCACACTGTAGAAGTTGTGTGAAGAAATGTCTAAGTTGAAGATTGACAATGCAAACGGAACTGTACCATCTGTGTGGGATACCTTGGGGCAGCCAAGTGGAAAGTATGATTACATGGTGAAGTACAATGTTCCTGAGAGTTACAAGATTCCTATTGAAGATGTTAAGGCAACCGGTTGGGGTGACGATTTCCCAGAACACTATGCTGATGTTAACACTATAAGGATTTCCTCTGCTGATCCTGTGCCTAGAGTGGCACCTCTCATTATCACTTCTCCCAGACCAGTTCCATATTCCTCTGACAAGGCTATCCCTTGGAATTATGGAGCTGATGTTTACTATCATGGTGTCAAGCAAGACCCTCTGACCATTGAAGATCTTACAGTTGAAGCCACCATTCCTGACATCGACAACATCACCGGATCAAGTAAGGTGACCAGAACCGGAAGGGTTTTCTCTCCAGAAATCTCTCCTCCAAAAGACGTTGCGACTCCAGCTCGCATTCCATCTATTCCATCAGTTCCCCAAGAACTAGTGACTCATCCTGCTCAACCAGAAGTGCCAAAGGAAGTTGCTGAAGATACCTCCAAACAAGAAATGGAGGAAATTCTGAAGATTATCAAGAAGAGTGACTACAATGTTGTGGAACTGTTGGGACAAACTCCGTCCAAAATTTCCATGCTTGCTCTGCTCTTGTGCTCCGAGGCTCATGCTAATGCCTTGGTGAAGTTTCTGAAGAACGCTCACGTACCTCAAGACACTACCACTGACCAGTTTGAAGTTTGTATTGCTAGCCTGGCTGCCAACAACGGCCTAGGCTTCTCTGATGCTGATTTGACTCCTTACGGAAAGAAACACAACAAAGCCTTGCACATCTACGTGGAATGCAAGGCGTTACATTGTCTCATGTTTTGGTTGACACGGTTCTACTCGAATATCTTACGAACAGATTTTGATCGACTTGATGTCGAAGGGTTGGTTCGAGACCCGTGACATAATTGTGAGAGCTTTTGATGGTTCTAGCGAACAGTGCTTGGAGAGCTCACTCTACTGTCAAAGTCGGTTCCCGGACTTTTGACTCCACATTCTTTGTCATGGACATTCGTCCGGCTTACTCTTACATGGCAGGCCTACATCGTGAAGTCCTAGTATGTGGTGAAGAAGAGTATATGGATCATTCCGATACCTCGAGGTGGAGCGTGAATTTTTGAGATCAAGCTTTTGAAACAATGCCAGCTGACTATCCTCGGAGGTTGTTAAGAGCCTAGGATGTCCTCAGGATGCCTCTTTGTTGAAGAAGGTAGTACTATTTGGGGCCAGCTCACGATCTCCCTTTCAAATCCGACAAGGCGGTTTAGGCTTCACCATCAAGGTCGGAAGATGATACGTGACGTCGGCCAACTTCCTTTCCGCATCGCCAAAGTGGAATCCATGCTATAGAAGGCGGCGACAACGACTTCGACATCGCAAGTGGATCTTCGACTCCGGATCATGGGCTCGACAATTGGAAGGCGAAGATGTCATACCAATCTCCTTTAGTCAGGAGTAATTGCTCTTGTTTTGTTTTGCTTTTCGTATTTCTTTATGTTTGAACAATAAACTTTGAAAGCCTAGTGCCTTGCCCGGGGCATCATGGCTCGTTTGCGAGGGTTATTATCTATTGTTTGCGCGTTTTCATTCAATAAATTCGTTGGACTTTTGCATTCAATTGTTTGTCTTCTTTCTTTTACTTTATCACCCCTTCAAAAAAGCTATGTGTTTCTCACACACACCCACGTGATACACTGAATCACTCGAATCTCGTTAATAACACTATGCTATTGCTAAATATGACTTGATAATCCGATCTACCAAGCCAAGACGAAAGTGAGGAAGATTGTGAAGTGCCGGAGAACTTGCCGCTACAGAAGAAGCGAGTTATGACCACCGAAGAGTTGAGGTTGTGAATTTGAGTGCGATGAAGGCAAAAGAGATCAAGATAGGAGCGGTCTTGAAGTGTTAAAGAAAGGTTGGTTCAGATGCTACGAGACTATATTGAGGTTTTGCTTGGTCATACGAAGACATGCCGGTTTAGACATTGATATTGTGGTACACCGATTGCCGACAAAGAGGGTTTTCTCGGTGAAATGAAGGTTCATCGCATGCGTCCGAGATGTCGAGAAAATCAAAGCAAGTTATGAAGCGTTCAACGTCGGTTTCTTAGCTGTTACTTCTTATCCACAGAGATCTGAACAAAGCGAGTCCGAAAGACGATTTTCCACTTCCCCATATTGATGTTACGGTTGACAACACCGCTCGGATAAGGTTTTCTCCTTCATGGATGGTTTCTCCGGTTACAATCAGATCAAAATGGCTCCTGAAGACATGGAAAATACTACTTTTGTTACATAGTGGGGCACTTTCTGCTACAAGGTTATGCCGTTGAAAACGCGGCGCCACTTATCGTGCTATGGTGACATTATTTCATGACATGATTCATCACGAGATAGAGGTCTCGTCGACGACATGATAGCTCGATCACGATCAAGAAGAACATCTTGATCATTTGCAGAAACTGTTTGACAGATTGAAGAAGTACAGGTTGAGACTTAATCCTAACAAGTGCATTTTTGGAGTCAGGTCCGAAAAACTCCTAGGATTTGTTGTCAGTAGTAAAGGTATTGAAGTTGACCCCGCCAAGGTTAAAGCTATTCAAGAGATGCCAGCTCCCCGCACCGAGAAGGAAGTCAGAGGTTTCTTGGGCCGATTGAATTACATTGCCAGATTCATTGCACACCTAACTGCTACTTAGCCGATCTTTAAGTTACTTAAGAAAGATCAAGTAGTGGAATGGAACGACGATTGCCAGATCGCTTTTGATAAAATCAAGGAGTACCTACAGAATCCTCCCATCCTGATGCCGCCTGCCGAAGGAAGACCTCTTATCATGTACCTGACAGTGCTAGAGAATTCAATGGGATGTGTGTTGGGGCAACATGGCGAGTCAGTCGAAAAGAGCATGCAATATACTACCTTAGCAAAAGTTTACCGCGTGAAACAAGATACTCACGAGAAAACTTGCAACGCTTGGCTGCTTTCACGACTAAGGCAGATATGTTGACTCACACTACTTTTTGATTTCCAAGATGGATCCGATAAAATACATATTTGAGAAACCACTCTCTGAAGAATAGCAAGATGGAAAATGATCGACCGAATATGACATCCGGTACACTTCTCGAAAGCGATCAAAGGAAGTGTGGTAGCCGATCATTTGGCTCATCAAGCCGTAGATGACTATCGATCTATGCGGTTCAATTTCCAGATGAAGATGTTTTACTAGTTCTGATTGCGAAGAACCGGGCCCAGACGAAGGACCGAACAAGGATCCCGATGGACCATGGTCTTTGATGGAGCCTCAAACGCACTTGGCAATGGCATTGGCGCCATTATCACATCCCCTGCAGGCGGACATACTCCTTTCACCGCCAGATTATGTTTCAGTTGCACTAACAACATGGCCGAATATGAAGCGTGCATCATGGGTATCAAAGCTGCTATTGATTTAAGAATCAAGTTCTTGCAAGTATATGGAGACTCAGCATTAGTGATCAGTCAGATTAAGGGCAAGTGGGATACGAAGCATCCGAATCTCATTCCGTATCGAGAGCATGTTCTGAGTTTGATCCCCTACTTCGAAGAAATCACTTTTGATCACATTCCACGAGAAGAGAATCAGTTGGCAGACGCATTGGCTACTATGTCATCTATGTTCAAGGTCAGATGGGATAACGAGGCTCCCCAGATCATCATTGAGAAGTTTGATGAACCAGCATATTGTTGTGAGCTTGATACAGAAGAGAAACCTTGGTACTACGACGTGAAAAGGTATCTTGAGACTCAGGAATATCCCGCAGGGGCATCTGTCAATGATAAGAAGTTTTTGATAAGGTTCGCATCCAAATTCTTCCTTAGCAACGACATCTTATACAAGCGCAACCACGACCTGTGCTTACTCATTGTGATCGAACGACAATACGTATCATGGAAGAATTACGAAGGCGCATTTGGTACCCACTCCGGTGGACACACCATGGCTAAGAAGATTTTGAGAACAGTTACTATTGGTCCACCATGGGCGATTGTCACCGCTACGCTCGATCTTGTCACAAGTGCCAGATTTATGCAGACAAAGTGCACGTACCTCCAGTACCTCTGAATGTTCTAACAGCTCCTTGGCCTTTTGCAATGTGGGGCATTGACATGATCGGAGAAATCAAGCCCACATCTTCCAATGGACATCGTTTCATCCTTGTGGCAATTGACTATTTCACCAAGTGGGTAGAAGCAGCCTCGTTTGCATCTGTTACCAAGAATGTTGTGGCTCGATTCATCAAACATAATCTTATCTGTCGATATGGCACTCCCGAAAGGATTATCACAGATAATGGCTCCAATCTCAACAATAAGATGATCACCGAACTCTGCACGCACTTCAAGATCAAGCATCACAACTCTTCTCCTTATCGGCCTAAGATGAATGGCACAGTGGAAGCCGCCAACAAGAACATTAAGAAGATTATCTAAGATGACGGTGACTTACAAAGATTGGCATGAGATGTTACCATTTGCTCTTCATGGTTATCGCCTAGCGAACATCAACAGGGCAACCCCTTCTCTCTTGTATACGGTATGGAAGCGGTTCTACCCATCGAGGTTCGATACCCTCGACGAGTCCTCGGGGACGCGAGTTAGCGAAGATGATTGGGTTCGCGGCTTGACCAGTTAATTTGATTGATGAGAAGCGACTCGCATCCATTTGCCATGGACGGATCTATCGAACGAATGATCGAGCATTTAACAAGAAGGTCAAGCACCGAGTCTATCAAGTCGGTGATCTAGTAGTTAAGCGCATTATTCTTCCACAAGGTGATCGAGGGCAAATGGACTCCCACCTCGAGGGACCGTTTGTAGTCAAGCAGTGTTTTCGGGAGCTATGATACTTAGCACCATGGATGGTGAAGACTTCCACACCTGAGCGGACATAGTCAAAAATACTACGCATAACGAGACCCACTAGGTCGGTGACCTAGGCAAAAATAAGGGCATCCTGGCGAACCAAAAGGGTTCGGGCAAAAGTTAAGGATATATACAAAAAATGTACACCCGGCAAGTTGAAAACACGAAAAGGCGGCTTGGGCAAAAAGGGTATCCGGTGAAAACCGAAAGGCGGTCTAGGCAAAAGTTAGGGATTTAAGCGTACGACTATGTCTCTTCGGATCACACCTTCGGACTACTATCAACATTCAAGATTCAAATGGCGAAGATCGCTACTCACTTTCTCCAAGGGATGAGATAGTTGAAATATATGAGTACTAGCATAGTTGGAACTTAACGAGATTGTTTCCGCATAGCTTTTTACTTTTCTTGTGTATAAACTACTTGGCCATACGCCACCTTTCAAATAAACGTAAGCTTCTTTCTCTTTACAATTTTTGTTGTTGTCGTTTGCAATAAGTCCAACGTTTGTTTTGAATGACTATACGCATTTGACAATAAGAATCTAATCACAAACATACGAAAAGCGGGCATACAAAAGTAGTTACTACAAGCTCTAGGAATTGAGATGACGAAGGTCACCAAAAGCATTCCCATGAACATAATCCCAGAGGTGTCACTCACTAAACCTCCCCAGTGAGTATATGTTAATCCACGAGCAGTGATTCCACTCAACTGAGAAATGTTACATCAGTCTCCGAGTAGTAACACTTCATCCCCGACTAAGATGTTTATCCCCAGCGGATGTCTCTCAACAATTCCCGTTTTCTCCAGCAGCGGTATCTAGACTCGAGACTTGGTCAGATAGTACACCGGAGAAAATCTACATCTCCTGTTCCCTGGTCAGAGATTCCAACAGACCCCAACCCGGTCTCCCAGCAACCATCAAATGCTCTCCAGTGAGATCCGCACTCAGTATCCCCAGTAGAGCGCCTCCTAATTCCTCCCAACAGGATCTACATGCAAGATCCCCAACAAATTGCCTCCCGACTCTCCTCGGCGGGGTATGTATGAGATCTCCAACAACGAGCTTCTCAAATCTCTACCTTCCTCAACAATATCTAGGCCCAAGACTTGGTCAGATAGTGCATCGGAGGAATCCAGGATATCTTTCTTCTCCTTCAAAAGCGGGGTTCTCACCTACTCAAATCCCAAGCGAGTCGAAATCCTCAAAGCAGAACATCCGCATCTTCTTCAAGATGGATATGTTTTGAAATACCACAACATCTATCATTCATACATTACTCATAAAGTCATAATTCATGCATATGTCATTCATATACATTGTCATGCATCATACTTTGCATAAGACTAACAAATATTCTATCAAAGTTTCTCTTGTTTTTCCAAAAACAGTGAAAGTCACTTGTGGTCGAGATTAAGCCCGAACCGACGGAAAACTATCTAAAAGACCACCCGGTTGTCCTCTAACGAATGGTCGAGATTAAGCCCGAACCGACGGAAAACTATCGAAGACCCCCCGGTTGTCCTCCGACGATGGTCGAGATTAAGCCCGAACCGACGGAAAACTATCGAAAGACCACCCCGGTTATCCTCCGATAAGCAATGGATCAACACCGATGCACAACAGGGAAGTTATCCACATTTTTGCCAACTACTATTCCCCTCAGAGTAATCAACACAAAGATCTATTCTGAATCTCTTCTTATTATCAACCGCTACTACAGAGTCTGGCGTACGACTCAGTTGCCTTGGATGGCATCTTAAGCCCATCTCCGACTACTTGTCAACATTTCTCCACTTTCAGAATGCTGCATATTTTGTTAAAAATCAATACAAACCAATAACTTCATTCAAAAATGAGCACGAAGTCTAACATACGACTCCCTCCGAATGGCATCTTAAGCCCATCTCCGTGTTCCTTCCAAAAACGTCTACAGAGCCTAGCGTACGGCTCACTCCCCAGCATCGATCTTTCCAGATGGCATCCTAAGCCCATCTTCGTCAATTCTCCTATCGACATTCTCAAGTCTAGCGTACGACTCATCCCCCAGCGAAGTATCCAGCTTCTCCAAATGGCATCTGTAAGCCCATTCCCGCATCATCCACCAACAGCGAGTGCAAATTTTGGTGTATTCGGTGTTCAATCATCTTCTACCTTGGTCACGAAGGCAGTGTCAATCTAAACCTTCGGTACAAGAAGATTGAGCAGGGCAGCTGTCATACCCCAAAATTTTCCCTCCATCCTCTCAAGATATTTCATACATCCATACTCAAGGATTCCTCAAGAGTTGATCAGACAAACTCTCTCCTAGACAATCAACCCAAACTAGGGTTTGGCAATTCTCAGGTCAAGATGGACTCCCAACATATCCAATGGTCTTCATGCCTCCTCATATGCTTCAAAGATTCTCTATGACAAGATTCAAGCCTTACAAGTCAAGATTGCTCAGACAATTGCTCAGATGGTTGAAAATCAGTTGTATTGGACAAAAAGTCAACTGTGGTCAACATACAGTCAAACTTCATAATTTTTGGACAACATCCTCATTTTGAAGTTACATTCATCATTTGATCAAGGGTTGATCATGATTCATCAAGAAAACTCAAGATTTGCTCAAAAGTCAAACTTTCTAAATTAGGGTTTCTAGATGAAATGTCAACTGAACTTTGACTGATCATAACTTCTTCATACTTTCTCAGAAATTTTTCCACCACCTCTTGTTTTGAAGTAAATTCAATTCTCTACAACTTTATGTCTCACAAGAATGTCCAAAAAATGCTTCATTTGAGTGGTATGGCTCAAAACATTACAGGTCATTTTCAAAGTCAACAAAAAGTCAACTTTTTGTTTTGAAGATATATTGAGCATGGAAACTCCAATTGAGATGAGACCAAAAAGGTTGGTTAGAGGACTCTTAGAGCTTTTCAAAAAGTCCAAGAACACTCAAAAATGTGAAAACATGAGCAAGATACAACATTCACAAGTTGGGCAATTTCGAAGGAATGCACAAAGAGAGATACTTCTAAAAATCAAATTTTTTGCAAATGGGATTGCTTTTTCTTCATCCAAACTTATTCCTCATACAATTAGGAATATCCAAGCCCAATGCCACGAATTTTCATTTTATTTTTCTATTTAATTTGGAATTTATTCATTTAAATACAAATTAAATTTAAAAATAAAGTATAAAATCAAAATTAATTGCAAAATTGATTTTTATTCCTTCCTTGAGATCCAAGCAACTCACAAAGGCCAGCAAATTTCGAAATTGGATCAATATGGCAAGATTGGATTGAAAATTAATCAAATTTTGAAAATTTGATTTTGTACAAAAATCAAATTTGATTTGCATTGAATGTTGATTGATTCTCTCCCAAAACCATTCCAAATCCATCCAGTATAAATGTATGATGCATACCTATCAAGAAAAAAGGAGAAAATTGGCTCAAGAACCCTAACCTAGAACTCAAAAAACCGTGGTACACAAGCAAGTAGCAGTCACTGATCCAGCTGGTTTCAATCGATTTTGAGGATTCCATTGCATTCCTTGAGTTGCTCTGAGTCGATCCAGACCCTTACATCATCCAAAACCATCAAGAATCGTGAAAACACAAATCGGTTTGTTCATACTTTTTTCAAAATCGTGTTTCATTATTCATGCATTATTAACAAGTTTTGATGTTTGTTTCATGCTTAGAACGAAGTTTGCAAGCGATCTGGGTTGTTGGATTGCATTTCCATGGCTTGAATCGTGATATACCATAACTAGGGTTTCCTGTGCCATTTTAGGGTTTCACAAAATAGGAAAAATTGGACCATGAGACCTGTACCAATGCGTTCGGAATGATCACAGGAATCGAACCATGCCTTTAGAATTCATTTATATTATGTATGCTGGATTTTTGATGTTTGCCAGGGACTTAGCGTCGAGCAATGGCTGACGTTGGATTTTCAAATATTTGAAACGAAGAAGACGAAGTCTGGCGCGAGAACGAGGCAATCAGGCCGTGACGCGTGCTTGTATTCTGTTCGCTTCCATTTTCAAACACGTGCGTTGGTTCGGATGGCAAGGCGTGGGTCTTTGTGAAGCCAATGTCTCGATTCGATCCCGCCATGACATTTCTTTTACAAGTTTGCAAATCTCATATTTTTCATATTTTCTATTTTCTTTTATTCTAATATTTTTGCATCTATTTTAATTCTTTTCATAATTTTTATTCTGCATTAAAAAATCATCAAAAATTATTTTTCTTTTTACATTATTTTCTGAAAATCTTTATTTAATTTATAAAATTAAAAAATATAATTTTGCATGCATATTTATTTTTATTCATAATTTTGCATTTAAATCACTTTTAATTCATTTTTAATTACTAAATTGCATTCAAAAAACTCCAAAAAATTATTTTAGCATATTTATGTTATTTCCAGCATGTCATATTTTTTCCAATAAAAAATTTGCATTTTTTCTAACATTTTCTCTTATTCGATTTCATCATATTTTCCGATTTCTCTTATCGTTTCAGAGATTATTCCGCTTCAGACGTTTCTTTACCGTTTTCATTTTTTTCCAATAATGTAACTGTTTATGGGATGTAATAGTTTAAATTAGGTTTTTATTTTCCGCAAGTTTAAATTATGTATCTGCCTCAAAGCCATGTAATAGCGTAGGACATTTACCTTTCCGCATTTTTACATTCCGTATTTTAATTTCCGCACCCTATAAACTGTTAGTAATTAGGCGTGTATGGCCAGATAAAATCAACATAGCTCACACTAATTTTCAAGATAAAATACCTGAATCAACACACTCTCTTTCACACATGCACCCCTTAGGGTAACTCTCTCTCGTTGCCTTTACGAATTCAAATGGTCATGTCCCTCGAACGTAGAGGTATCCTAGCACCGTTGCCTTCCAAACAAATCATCATAGTCCCTTCGATACAAAGATCATAAGACCCACGATGTCGCCTCCGAATACATGATCTTGACCCTCGATTGTTGCCTACGAAAAATGATGATAGTCCCTTCGAATGTGCTAGGATACTTCCTACAAGTTGTCTTCTATGACCATCTGATGTCCCTTCGAATGCCCCTTTTACATCCAACGAATGAAGTTACCTACCAACTAATGGTATGGATAACGCTATTCTAAAGGAACGTAAAATAACACGAAAACGACCAATTCTGAGTAGGTAATAAGACTTTTAGTTGCTTGCTCAAATCAAATGCTTTTCACACCTCACACTTTTGTCAAACTCTTTTCAAAACGAAACATTTCCGAACACTTTGTATACATTCCTACATGAATCATTACAAAGTCAAAGCGAAATGCCTTTTCAAAACATCTTTTTCAAACACACAGAAAGCACAATTTTAAAGTGATCTAAGAGCAACTAAGAGCCCGTAGATAACTACGGATGGAAAGGGGTGCTAATACCTTCCCTTTTCATAACCATTCTCCCGTACTCAGAATCTAACGAAGGTCTTTTTCTGTACTTTTACCTTCCCTTAATTGGATAAAAATAAAAGTCGGTGGCGATTCTTGCTATCCGCACATTTGCGATACAAAAAACTAAAAAGTCAGTTCACCGTATCACAGTTATATAACTTTTATTTTAGTCTATGAGAATCCTTACTTGCTTTATTTTAGGCTATCTTATTTAATAATGAATAATAATGATACATAATAATTATATTATTTTTACTATTATTATTTTTTATTTGTAATTAAGAGTAATATATATATTTTTTAGTTTCAATGGTAATTAAGAGTAATAATTGATTACGTCTAATATAATTTTAACTAATTGAGCTATGTCTAAATTTACTTTAACAAAAATATGGGTAAAATACTTGATTTTCTTAGTATGTTAATTTATTCTTGGAGTATTTGAATTTCATAAGATATATATTAAACAAATGATATTTTTTTAAGAGTGCAGATCTATTTTAGTCGCTCACAATAATTGGAGAGTCTAAATTATTTTTTAAGAAAAAAAATCTTTGTTTAATCTTTACAAAATTTAATCGAGTTAATCGATTTTTTTCTACTTTTGACCCGTGAAAGTCGAAAGATAAAATTTTGCATCAAGTAAGATTTGAACCAATGACCCCCTTTGCCATTGGACGTTTAGCTCTACCACTAGATCAATATACTCTTTTTTTTTTGTCTTTCTAACTTACAAATAAGAATTATATCAGTATATTTCTTATTATTATTAAATTATTAAGAAAACCATATACATTTTGATCTCTAACAACAAAATCCTTTTTAATTTTTTATAAAATTTAATTGAGTCATATTAGTCACAAATATTTAATCATATATTATAGTAACATCACATTGAAACCAGACAACAAAAATTTTACGTTTTTGTCAAATACGTTATAGATGTATTATCAAATTCAAAATAGTATAGTAACATTAAATTCCAAAATTTCCATCAAGACCTATCAATAGCTCGATTAAATTTTGTAAGGGGTTAAATAGAGACATGTTTTTCTTAGAGACTAATTTGGACTTTACAATTATTGTTGTGAAGAATTAAAATGAGTCTCCACTCTTTTTTTAAAAATATTTGAGAGATATAAAGTAATTGTTAAATTAATTAAATAAATTAGACTATAACCGAGTATAAGTTTGTTGGGAATTTTGATCATTAGATTTAAAGTATATTCTATACTAACTCATTGTCTATACTCTTTTATATGATGACATATATGAGTTGGGATCCTCTTTCTTTGAAGAAATGGAGAGTGACATTACTATAATATTTAAGTATAAAATGCATTTATGTCATTAAAATATGTGACATATATTTTATATACTTTGATTCTTTTATAAAAAAACATTATTAATTATACTCTCCATTTCTTTAAAAAAATGGAGAGGATCTCCACTCGAACACTCGAATTACATAGCATGACCTCCTGAGATGTACCGTGACATGACTACAAAGCTACATCCATTATTTATCTTTTTACAATATTATAATTGTTTAACTTAAACCATACATATTATTGAATACAGCCTAATCTCCAACTTATCATGTTCATCATTCATCATAGTTTCCTATGCTAACTTTCTATTATATTACTACCTTTCAAAATGAGCGTGATTTAAGATTTTGATTAAGAAATATAATAATTTTGTTACAAAACATTACATTTTTACTAAATTAACTTTATAAATATATTGAGATAGTATAAAATGAAATAATTAAAGAATATAATTAAAAAATAGCAATTATTGTTACATTGAAAAATAAAAATGATATTTATTTTAAAACAATTTTTCCGCTCTAAAACAACACTAATTTTAAAACAGAGAAAATATTATTTTATTCACTAATTTTGAAACGGATTTGTTATTAATAAATTAAAAAAACAAATGAGTTACTTGGAAAAGTGCCAAAATTTATGGAGAAATTCTTAAATAATCACAACCATAAGAAATTTGTTTACACGTAACCAATCATAAAATTTTAATTAATTAAAAAATTAAATATTATATTTTTTCTCAACTTTATAATCTCAACCACCCCATAAATTCAATTAAAAAGAAATTAAAATATAATTAAATTAAATTTTTTTCAATTCTTATTAATTGTATATAAGAATGTTGATTTATGGTTGTTTTCATCCAAAAATTCCTCAAATTCATGACCCTTCATGAAAGAATCGTGACGGCTAGATTGTAACAACAGTCAGTTTCTCATTGGCCTACCAACAAGGGTTGCAAAGTGCACTCAAACATTAAAACAATCCCCAAAATCAACCTTCTTCTAATTCTCCTTTCATTTACTCAGATTCACATACAACACACCGCACAAGATCATTTCTCCACTTTACTCAAATTTCCATCTTCGCTCCAATTCCTCTTCAAAACGCGCCACTCTCAAAACCTCTTCCTCTTCTCTTACACAGTAAGTTACACTCCAATGCCATTTTTGTTTCATTTTCCAATCTAAGATTTCATAATTGGTTTCTCTGTCTAATTTTTATCATCGTGCACATTTTTATGGATTTGGGATAGTGGATTCGAGTTCAAGTATATTTGATGGAGTTGAAGTTCAAGAGCCATATGTAGGCTTGGAGTTTGATTCTGAAGAAGCTGCCAGGACATTTTATGTTGAATATGCTAAACGGGTGGGATTTTTTGTACGCGTTATGCAACGTCGGCGTTCTGGAATCGATGGCAGAACTCTTGCTCGTCGACTTGGATGTAACAAACAAGGCTTCTCACCCAATGGCAAGGGGACATTATTGGGGCAAGAAAAAAGACCTAGGCCCAGTGCCCGAGAAGGTTGCAAGGCAACCATTTTAGTTAAGATGGAAAAATCTGGAAAATGGGTTGTCACTAGATTTGTAAAGGATCACAACCATCCATTAATTGCTACAGCTAATGGTTTCAGTACAGAGGTGAATTTTCTGCTTGCTTATTATTTTTTTTACTATAACTTTCCACTCTTTTAAGTATATCTTCATTGGCTCTTAGGCATGGATTTTAGGATATACTTTGAGAACTGCGGGGATGATACATATGTTTTTTATTTTATTTTCATGCTTCTGTGTTGCAACTTTGCAAGTGACTCTTTGGCCCGCAGAAGAGAAGAGTGGGTCAAATTAATAAATTGAACCCGACACTGACCTGTCGACATCCCAAACTACTTTAAGTATTGCCGACTATCCCGACAAACCATTGTTTTAGCGTGTTTTAATCATCTCTCTCACACACTTTTTGTTTTAGTGTCACCCATCCCAAAATTACTTCAAGTCAAGCACACTTAACTATGAAGTTCTTATGGGCTACCAAAAAAGAATAACTGGAAGCAGAAAGGGTTGTAGTATAAATGCTAGGTTCCTTTTCACCCTTGCACTGATGTCTAGATAAGCAACTTAGAGTAATAGTAGTGGATAAGGAGGATGACAATGATGAGCGGAAGTTTCTGACCAAGGATGCAGCTGACGGTGAATAACACTAAACAGGTTAACTAAGGAAGGAAAGGAGAGACCCCAGACTGTCAAGCTGAAGGCAGCATCCATGGAGATTCTGTTTTGGCGATAGTGGACAGTGGTGCTACCCACAATTTCATTTCCCAACAGTTAGTGATGAAGTTGGGACGGACAATGGAAAACAACAAAGATATGAAAATGAAACTGGGTGACAGCTACAATGCCATGACTCAAGGTATGTTTAAAGGCATGAAGTTGAGTTAGGACGATATTAACTAATATTGCAATCGATTCTCACTTGCTTAGAGAGGGAGTAGAGTGGATGTAAATTTGGGAAGTTATTGGCTTGAGACATTTGAGAACATGCTTCTAAATTGGGATTGACAGGTAATGCACTTTTGGAAAGCTGGACTGTGGGTTGTGCTGAATACTTTAGGAGGGAGGCACAGGCATCCGTGTTTACGATGCATTCTGGTAAGTGACCAAGGAAACCTGTAAGGGGAATGCTCTGCTCATTGATGGGGAAAATGAGGAATGACGAGAACACAGAGGGACTACAAAATCTGAGAGAGGGAGGGAGGGAATAGTTCCCACAACTCTGTACTGTGCCTTGAAACAGAAAATAGCTCCCACGACTCTGTACTGCGCCTCTATGACTTCTCTGATCGCGGCCAGCTGCTGTGCTGTTGGGACAATATTTTGAAGTATATAATGATTAGAAGAGTTTAGGACAACTGTTGCAGCAGCGCATATCAATTACTGACCGGCATAAGTGAATTGCAAAATTACTGGGCTATAACTTTGATAAAGCATACAAGGGTGTCGAGAACAGGGGGCTGGTGCCCTCTCTCGGGTCAATGAACCAACTGAACTGAGAGTGTTTGTATATTACCCACAGTTGGAGGTTGGCTCACAGCTTCAGGAAGAAATTCATAAGGATCCTTTGTTACTCAAAATAATTGGGTGATATAAAGGACACAGGAAAGAGGCCTGTTGTTTACATAAAGGCAAGGGGTGTTGCATTATTTGGGACAGTTCGTGATATTTGTCCCAGTCTGATATACTTTCCCATATTACTCCTTGAGTTTCACGCAGCTTCTCAAAGGGGCATTCATGATTTTGCCGAACCTACGCTTGGCTACTAATGTTTATTGGGTTGGCATTTAGGGAAGAGTTCAAGATTATGTGATGTCTTGCGATGTATGTCAAATGCAAAATTACCTTGCCACTTCTCCTGGCAGTCTTCTTCAGCCCCTAGCAATTTCATGAATGTTTTGCAACTTTCTACCAATACCTTTTTTGATAATTTTCTATCTTTTAATTTTAAGCTCTGCTTGATCTGTCGATCCTTACCGTTTTAATTTAATTTTCTCTCTGCTTGTAGGATGATAAAGATAAGAAAATTGCAGAACTTACTATGGAGTTGGAACGCCAAGATGAACTTTGTACTGCATATAGAGAAAAGCTACTCAGCTTCATAAACAATGTTGAGGAAGAAACAGAGGAAATGTCCACAAAAATTCAACTAATTATTGAAAATATTAGGAGAGCTGAGTCTGAAATGCATAAATGTTAGCAGAGCAGAAAGCCTCGGGACTGCACTTGAGTGTACAAAAGAGTAAATCAGTATAGTCTGTTTGAAAAACTTGAAAATCACGGTGAAACATTACGGCCGGACAAAAGTTACACATATTTGCTCCTCAAAATTACGATGAAAAAAAGTCACATGTGGCAGCGGTAACCCACCGTGTTACTAAACATAGGCGTAGATGCTATTATTTAATTTAGTAATCTTGAACATGATTATGGTCGTAGATGCTATTGCATTGTAATTGTTGTAACATTCATAAAGGATGTTACTGCATGAATATCAATTGAGAGAGGTTTAAAATACACAGTTAAAAAATACCACATCATTGATATTGCGACAACAATTATAGATGTGAAATGCAATTTTAAAACAATAAGAAAAGTTGATAGCTAATGTCTAACAAATTCAAGAACCAAAAAATTAATATTGTTTCTCTACAGAACTAGTGGGATAACGCACGGGTCCCGGTCTTGGATGGCTGTTATTTGGTTTAATTAAAAAAAATTAGAATAACAAAAATAAGCTATTAGAATAAAGGGATGTAAAATAAGTGACAACATTTAAGTGACATAACTTAAAATATACAAAATAAAGTGATAAAAAAATTATATGAAATTAGTTTGAAGTTAAAACACATAATATAAATTAAAAACATAATTAAGTTAACTAAATCTATCACTCTTTAATTAAAATCAATCAATAATTAAATCAATCAATAATTAAATTTTAAGAAAAATGACAAAATGAAAAAGGAAAAATAATAAAATAATAAGAAAAATGAAAATAAAAAAAAGACAAAATTTCCTAATAAAAATAATTTATTATTTTTAAAAGAGAAAAAAAATTATAAATATATTTTAATAAACAATATAATTATTTTAAAATGTAATAAAAATGTAAATAGAGTTGGTTTGTATGAGATGGATTTCACAGGTGACTATTATACTTGGTTCAATAAGCATAGTATAGACCCCATTTACTCAAGGATTAATAGAGTGTTGGGTAATGTGGCTTGGTTCCAATTAGGCTACAGCTTGAGTATGCTTCCTCCCCATGTTTCAGATCATGCTCTCTTAGTTGTAACTGGACATGATATGAAGATTTCCAGAAGCAGAAGGTTCAGATTTATTAATAAGATGACTGATATGGAGGGTTATGATGAAACTGTGCAGTAGAGTTGGCAAGAGCCTATAACTGGAAGTCCTATAGTGGTTATGTGGCAAAAGTTGAAGAGAGTGTAGCCTATTCTGAAAAAGTTCAGCAAACCTTTAACACATGCTCAGCAGAATTTGTTAAAGGCTAGATAGAACCTGGAGCTAGCTCGGAAGGAACTTAATGATGATAGAATGAATGCAGAAAAGATTGTGGAAGTAAGAAAATGCAATGAGGAAGTTCTGCAATGGAATGATTATGAAAATGAAGTTCTGAAGCAGAGATCGAAAATTGATTGGTTAAAGAATTGTGATGGAAATAACTCTTACTTTTATGCTTCTATTAGAGTAAAAAACAAGGCACAAAGGTTGAATTGACTCTGTCTTGAGGATGGCAGTGTGGTAACTGATCAGGCGGATATTGAACATGTTATCCTGAAATTCTATGAGAACCTAATGGGGAGTAAGGAGGGTATGCTGGAAGCTATTGATATTGCAGCCATGAGAAAAGGAAAGCAGGTTAGAGGTAATCATGCTGCTGCACTTACAGAACCTATCACAGAAAGTGAAGTCTGGAAAGCTGTTAACAGTCTCAATGACATTAAATCTCCAGGGGTAGATGGCTTTGGGGCTAAGTTCTTCAAAAGAAGTTGGCACACAATTAAAGACGATGTTATGACTGTTATGGAGGAATTCTTTGAGCACGAGAAAATGTACCTCGCTCTGAACTGTACTCTAGTCACTCTGATTCCAAAAAATACAGATGCAAAGTCCATTAAAGAGTATAGGCCAATTGTTGGGTGTACTACTATTTACAAGATTATTTCTAAAGTTTTAACTAATAGGTTAGGAACTATCTTGAGTAGTATTGTGGGTGATAGTCAGGAAACTTTTGTTCCAGGACAGTATATTCAGTCACATATCCTACTAACGTACGAGCTCATCAAAGGGTAGTCTAGAAATAGTGGAGCCCCAAAGTGTATGATTCAAATTGATTTGCAGAAGGCTTATGACATGGTCGATTGGTGTGCTATAGAGAAGATTTTGCAGGAAATTGGAATGCCAACAACGTTTATCAGGTGGATTATGCAGGCAGTCTCCACTATTTCGTACAGATTTAACATTAATGGAACAACCAGTAAACTTCTTAAGGCCAAAAGAGGATTGAGGCAAGGGGATCCAATCTCTCCTTACCTCTTTGTGATTGTTATGAAGTATCTGAGCAGAATTATGCAGAAGATGCAGAAAAATCCTGATTTCAATTACCATGTGAAATGTGAAAAGCTGGCTTTAACACATCTTATTTTTGCAGATGATATACTACTTTTCTCAATGGGGGATAGCAAATCAGTGGAGCTAATGATGCTGGCCTTTGGTAGCTTTACTAGATCAACAGGATTGAAGATTAATTCAACTAAGAGCAAGCTATACTGTGGAAATGTGGATGCTGATATAAAGCAGGAACTACTTTTGTTTACTCAGTTCACAGAGGGGGAGCTCCCTTTTAGATACTTAGGTGTATCTCTTACTAGCAAAAGGTTGTCTATTCACCATTATATGCCTCTAGTTGAGAAGATTGTGGACAGAACTCGACACTGGAGTACCATATTGCTTAGTTATGCTGGAAGAATCCAATTGCTCAAGAGTGTGAGTTTCGCTGTTGCTAACTTCTGGTTGCAGGTATTTCTTGTGCCTCTGTTTGTTATTCACAGGATTAATGCCATTTGCAGAAGATTTTTGTGGACAGGAAGCAATGAGAAGAGCCACAAGAACCCAGTTTCCTAGAAGAAAGTATGTAGGCCTAGAAAATATGGGGGATTAAATGTGATTGATATGCAGGTTTGGAACCAAATTGCCATGATGAAACTTTTGTGGAATATTTGTAGAAAGGTAGAAAATCTGTGGGTAAAGTGGATACATGAGTATTATATGAAGAGCCAAAATGTGATGACTGGGGATGAAGCAACTCGATTTTCAAAAATCATTTAAATTTCTGAAGACTAGTGAAATCGCCACCTAATTTTATTTGTTCTAAAAAGAACGGGAAAATATAGATAAATCCCCACAAATGCGGATAAGGCGGTCTACGACCAAAAATATGGAATCGGGAGTCTGTTATGTAAGGGCAAGGTATTAGCACCCCTTACATCCATCGTACTCGATGGGACCCATTTGGTTCTAAGTGTTTGTGTGTGTGTTTATTGCTAAGTTATGAATAAAAGGAGAAAAGGATTTTATTTATTATTATTTTGAGTTTGGCACGGTTTCGGAACCGTGTGCCTACGTGTTCCCTTGTGCAATGGGAAATTCAAAACTCCATAGTTCCTCTCAAAAAGGTTTTAAGTTTGTTGTATTGATTTTATAATAAAAATCGTGCATTAGACATTTCAAATACTTGAACTTGGACTTGTTTAGTTTGTTTGAAAAGCTTAAGTCCACGTTCGTGTTTGAAATGACTATTGCACACTCTTTGTCGGAAAAGAGTTTTATGATCGCATATGAGCGATAAAAGGGTTGAGTGAATTGAATTGTTTTTAAGTGAGTGAAAAAGTACCGAACAACAGGACTAACGTCTTACGATTCAAATACTAGAAACCCGAGGAGCTAATGCTCAGACGAGTCGTCTATCACCCAAAGAGGTTTTCTTATGAAAAAGTGAGGTGAAACAAGTTCACGTTATTTAGAAGTCTTTAAGAAACTGGTCTAGCGTCCAACGACTTAAAGACTAAGAGTTTATTTAGGGGGCAAGTTTTTAAACAATTGGCCTAGCGTCCAACGACTTAAAAACTTGGATTTTATTATGAAAAAGGTTTTGAAAATGCACTCGACATTGGATCGAGGTTTGTAAATTAATTATGAAAGTGTTTTGAGATACGTGCTGAGATGAAATATGGAATCGGGTTATGATTAACCAAGTATATGGACTTTATTAACCTCGTGAGGATAGGTTCTCCTATCCCCAACCATGAGACCCTGGTGCATGGAAAATTGGTATATAGACCAATGTTATTTTCGGGTTATGATTGATTAAAGCAACAAGGGCTTTAATCAACCTCGTGAGGATGGCCATGCTCATCCCCAACTATGAGACCCTTTAAGAAATCGGCATATGAGCCAATCGAACAGAATCAGATTAATTTTAACATTTTAGTTGTGTGCGAAGTGTACAATGGTGAATAAATAGTGAATGAGTAAATAAACAGACAAATATCACGCAATACAATCGGAAATTTAAATAATTATTAGAAATGATTTTTTCTGTTTGATGAAGAATCGACTAATAGTTTAATCGATAAATCATCAAATAAAAACTATCAGAACCAATTATTATTTAGTACATCGCAACAACAATATTATTCGCATAAAAATAAATTAATTGAAAAGATGAAAGTTTTAGAGTTAGCCTGTATCGCAGTGACTCTGGGAGGTGCGGGAAGAAATCCATCTGATCCTTGTACGACCGGTCATCAAAATCTCAACGCGTGCTAGCAAACTGGATGCGTCAGATCTTTTTTTCTCCAAAATATACCAACGGCCAGGGTAGTGTACTACTTACCAATTATTTTTACTCTTTCCTCTTTTTTTTTTAAAAAAAATTATTTAACAAAAAGAAAAATAAAAGAAATGAAAAGAAAAAATAAAATAAATTAAGAACAAGGTGGTGACACTTGTCACCACCAGATTTAATCACTAAATCAAAAGAAATTAATTTTTATTTTTTAAAAATAGAATTTAAATAAATAAAAAACAAATGAAAACCCAAATGGGCAAAAATAATAACTGTTCTCTCTCTCTCTCTCTCTCTCTCTCGTGAAACACGAACCTCATCTTCTTTCTCTGTATCTCTCCAAACCTAGAAACTCATCTTCCTCTCATGGTACAAGCATCCACACCCCACCCCTCAATCTTTCAATTCCATGGAAACCCAGAAATCCTCGAATCTCTCTTTCTCACTGTTTCACCCAGGAATCCTCGCTTCTCTCTCTCAATCGCCCTCTAATGGAACCCTAATCCTCTTCGATTCTGTATGCTGTTTTGGCTTATTTTTTCGATTACTAACGCTTTCTAATGTTGATTTTGCAGATGTAACAAAATTTGGCCGAAAATCAAAGGGGTTCCTGAAACCCTAGACTTCCGACACGATTCTGGTGACGGTAATGGTACCTGAGTCCTTGGAGACGCGTTTGGAACGACTTCTGAGTTGTACTTCGGGTGAGATCGTTCTTTGCTTCTTCTTTCTTCTTTCTCTGTATCAGAAATCCGATTTCTGAAATAGTTTTTCTGAAGGGTTGTGTTTGGGGGAAATGATGAATGTGTTGGGGTTTTGTATTGTTCTGTGTTTTGGTTATTGTTGCTCTGGGTTCCAGATTATCGTTGCTGCTTGCTCGTTAGAACAGATACACATTTGGTCTTGCTGTGGTTTTGGATTGTTTGGTCTTTTGGCTGTGGTTTTTTTCTGGTGTAGTTTCTTGAACTAATATGGCTTTCTGAAATGATATGGCTTATGGCTTTTGGAATATTTGTTTGTTAGAACAGATGCCTCATTTGATTTTTTTTGCTATGGTTTCTTTTTTGAAGGTTTATAAAAAAACAGATGCTATATTTTATATCTTAGGGTTCTGGTATATTTTTTTCTGGTGTGTATCTTATGGCTAGAGCTTGTCTTTTTGAACAGACTATCCTGATCTTGGTTATCTCAACAGATATTATGCTTGTGGTTATCTTCTGATCCCTTATGATATTTTCCTAATTAGTTTGAACAGACCTTTGCCTTGGTTTCCCTTGCTTAATGTTGGCGCTTTTATTCCTTTTGTGCAATTCCCATCCGTCTCTCCTTGGAAACATACTCTGTTACCTCTGTAGTTGCTTGTAGTTACTACTACTTTCCTCTTTCAGCTATGGTTTACCATGCTGCTCAATTCAAATTTTGGCTTTTTCTGTGTATTTCCCTGCTGCCTGCTGCTGTCACACTGTATTTCTAGGTGAAAACTTTTCACTTATGCTGATAACCATATTTTTCTTGGGTAAAAATGTTCCTTGCCTGCTGCCCTGTTCTGCTAGCTGATATTATATTGACTTCTTGGGCTGAATTGATTTTTTTGGAACTTATTTGACAAACTGATGGGCTGGATTTTGTTTGATTGCTTTAGGAAACCATGATGTTTTCTGATTTTCCACCTCACACCTCCCTTTGTGAACCAACAACAAAGGTTGTTTTGATTTGCAATAGAGGTAGTGGCCGATGAAGAACTTTAGTTCTGAGGCTTTGATCGCTTGAAACAATTAACCTTTCAAAACCTGATTCCCTAACATAACCCTCATGATGAGTCTTTAAAATATTTGTTAGAATTCTTGTTGATGTTCAAACTTATGTTTTGCTAACTATGTTTACTTTCCTTGTTTCATGTTGGCGTGAACGATGGGGATGGCTCAAAGGTGGAGGATTCACCATGAAGAAACGAACGAAGCATAGGAACTAGAAGCCTTTCGAGAAGTATTAATGAACTTGCTAACAATTTCAAGATTAGATTAGGAATCATTGAACTTGCCTTGTAAAACCCCGAATTTAGTTTCCTTGTAAGTTGTAGGAACCTTATAACATAACCATTCCGTGCTTGTAAACTTCGAAATCCTTTGAAATTGATTTGAATATCATTCATGTGAATTTCAAAAAGCTTGAATTCTCTTTGTAGCATAAATGGGAAAAATTCTCTATATAAATTATAATTTTTACAATTTTAACATTCACCTTTGAAATGTCAAATAGAGAAAATTTCCTCACATTTGGACTTGATTCCAATAATAATCAGTGTAGAAAATATACTGAAATCCTGAATGACATAAAAATTAAATTGGCAATTTCAACGAACCATGTATCAATTTGTAACATCTGCTTCAAAGAGGCTCTCAAATGATGATGATAACAATATACCCTTTAAAACAAAGACGATTGCACATGGATTCTCTTGACTTTAACCTCAATGTCTTAAACTCTTGAGCACACGAATTGATAACATGATATCGGACATAAACCTAAAGTTTCCAACCTTCCGACAATTGAACCACCCTTGCAGAACATGTGATCAAATCTGAACCACAAACCGACCTCCTAAATTGCTTATCCTATGAGATGAACCAGATAGCTTAAAAGTTGAACGAACACAAACCTGACCCGAATAAAACTACAAACCAAATATGGTGTGAAATTGGACGATGGTAAGGGTAAATTTTGGGGTGCGACAGTTGCCCCTATTCAATCATCTTAAACCTGATGAGTGAGAAAAAGCGACAACTTTCGAACGTTCAAGGTAGAAGAGGATTGAATACTAAAAGAACCCCAAAAATTTACCCTGCGTGGGATACCAAGGCCACAAAAGAAAGCATATTAAACATCTTGACTACAGAGTCAAGGAAGCCTCCTGAGGAAAGTAAACTTGTTAACCGTCACCAGAATGCCTCAACAACATCAATAACAATTGAGAAAGAATTGGGAGATCTCAACAGCACTGGGGATAACCGAGTAACCGAAATGAGTTTAACAGTAAGTTTTAATAAAAATACTATGAGAAGAAAACCGAAATTCTCAAGCGAAAAGAAATAAGGATTGCTGTGAGAAGAAAACCGAACTTCTCAAGCGAAAAGAAATAAGGATTGTCGTGAGGAGAAAACCGAACTTCTCAAGCGACAAGAAATAAAGATTGATTAAGGATTCGATGAAATCGAGAATTTCTTAGAAAATCCCAGGGAGTTAAGGAATACCCGCAGACCTTAACGAAGATAAAATTGAGAAACTTCCTGAAGATCCCAAAGAGTTAAAGAATACCCACAAAATTTAACGAAGTATGATCGAGAATTTGTCATAAAATCCCAAAGAGTTAAGGAATACCCGCAGACCTTAACGAAAATGAAATCGCGAAACTGTCTGAAGATCCCAAAGAGTTAAAGAATACCCGCAAACTTTAACGAAGATATATGGCTAGAACAATATCAGAATTGTTGGTGCACGAAGGTGCGAGGAGCCATGGCATGCTGAATGTCTTGACTATGTAACTTCTAAGTTACCAGCAGAACAAATTCAATAGCGCACCTGAGAATACACTTCTCTGGGGATAAAAAAATCAATATCCAGCACACTGGTGTGATATAGATGTTTATAAAGTCGGTAAATCCTGTTTCCGACGTTTCTGCTGATGAAAGATCTTACTGAACATGTACATACATGTTGAACAACTTCTGAGTTGACAAGATCTTCAATTTGTATGCAGATAGCTTTACCGGTAATAGAAGAATCAGATTCAGCACCTGTGACTGAAAAACTTCTAGGGTAATGAGCTTCAATTGGCTGGCATTGTATAGACAATGTGTTGTAGCAAGTGGATAAGTGGATCAACGTCTGAGTTGGAAATATCCTAAGATTGAATAAATATCCCACCTGGTGGACATTTATTTGTTGAGTAGTTGATGACTTACTGGGGAAATAAACACACCAGAAGTTCAATGTAGTCTTCTGAGAACAGCTCAGAGAACAAAATTGCAGAAGTCACTGCCAATAGAATTTGCTGAGAAGATTCTTGTCTGAAAGAAATCTTGAAAATACCAAGAATAATGTTGTAGTAATCCTTTCTGAAGGAGACTCACTTGCGAGTAAATTAAGCTTCACTAGGGGAACTTCGTAAGAAAACTGTGTGGAAAACTTCACTGGGGATTCCCGGTTGATAATTTTGTTGACATTAGAGTCCATTGAAAGAAAATGTTTCGCTAGGGAAAAGAATCTCGATTGGAGGAACCATTAGTTGTTGAGATCCATACAAGTATACAACTTGTGTTGTCGAAAAGAGGATAATTATGTCGTCTGAGAACTAATCCTTCAATTTTGATCCTCACGAGGATATTTACAATTTCAGCTGAAAAATCCTGCAAAAGAAATAGCCGAAGCTAATGCATGAGTATGTGTAACACGGTGAACTGACTTTGTAGGATTTTGTATCGTAAATATGCGGATAGCAAGAGTCGCCATCGACTTTTCTTTTATCCAATTAAGGGAAGGTAAAAAGTACAGAAAAAGACCTTCGTTAGATTCTAAGTAAGGGAGAAGGTTATGAAAAGGGAAGGTATTAGCACCCCTTTCCATCTGTAGTTATCTACGGGCTCTTAGTTGCTCTTAGATCACTTTAAAATTGTGCTTTCTGTGTGTTTGACAAAAATGTTTTGAAAAGGCATTTCGCTTTGACTTTGTAATGATTCATGTAGGAATGTATACAAAGTGTTCGGAAATGTTTAGTTTTGAAAAGAATTTGAACTTTGACAAAAGTGTGAGGTGTGAAAAAGTATTTTGTTTGAGCAAGAAACTAAAAGTCTTATTACCTACTCAGAATTGGTCGTTTTCGTGTTATTTACATTCCTTTAGAACAGTGCTATCCATACCATTAGTTGGTAGGTAACTCCATTCGTTGGATGTAAGTGGGACATTCGAAGGGACATCGGATGGTCATAGAAAGCAACTTGTAGGAAGTATCCTAGCACATTCGAAGGGACTATCATCATTTTTCGTAGGCGACAATCGAGGGTCAAGATCATGTATTCGTAGGCGACATCGTGGGTCTTATGATCTTTGTATCGAAGGGACTATGATGATTTGTTTTGAAGGCAACGGTGCTAGAATACCTCTACGTTCGAGGGACATGACCATTTGTATTCGTAAAGGCAACGAGAGAGAATTACCCTAAGGGGTGCATGTGTGAAAAGAGTGTGTTGATTCAGATTCATGTTATCTTGAAAATTAGAGTGAGCTACGTTCAATTTTAGTCTTGCCATACATGCCTAATTACTAACAGTTTATAAGATGCGGAAAGTAAATTGCGGAAATTAAAGATAAATCCTACGCTATTACATGGCTTTGGGGCAGATACATAATTTAAAATGCGGAAAATAAAAGCCCTAATTAAGCTATTACATCCCATAAGCAATTACATAATTTGAAAAAAAGAAAACGATAAAAAGAAATCGTCCGAAACGAGATAACCTGTGAAAAGATGAGAAATCGGAAAATACGAGGAAATCGAATAAGAGAAAAATGTTAGCAAAAATAATAATTTTTAAATGAGAAAAATATTTCATGCTGGAAATAACATTAATATGCTAAAATAATTTTTTGGGATTTTTTGGAGATAATTTAATAATTAAAAACTAATTAAAAGTGATTTAAATGATAAATTAGCAATTAAATTAAATATGCATGCAAAATAATATTTTTTAATTTTATAAATTAAATAAGTATTTTCTGGAGATAATGCAAAAAGAAAAATATTTTTTGGTATTTTTTAATGCATGATAAAAAAATGTGAAAAGAAATTAAAATGAATGCAAAATATTAAATAAAAAGAAAATAGAAAATAATTGAAAAAGCTGAGTTTGTAAAAAGAAAATGCAAAACCGGTCCCTGGCTGATTTGAACTCGTGACCAGGAGGAGCATCTTTGAACAGTCCATGCCTTAACCACTGGGACAAGTGACACTTGGTGTTTGTAAAGTGAAAATCATTGAAATATAAGTGATGACGTCGGTCTTCGCCTGAGTCAGCGCCGGAGCTAGGGATTCGGTCATCTTCTCCGGTTAGCCTGAAATTGAAACTGGAAAAATACATGAAATAAAAAGTTCTAAGGCACCCTACCCCCCTAAATCGAGCATTCCGGATTCAATGGTGGTATTAGTTTCGATTGAAAATGCCTCTAACTACCAGTTCGAAGCTCAACAGTTCAAAAACCCTAAACATGGCATCACGCGATTTTGACGTTCAAGCTTGCTAACGATTGCCCAGATCACGTATAATGAACCTCATGAACACATTAGAACCATTAGAATCAATTAAAACACGCAGAATAATAAAGTGCAAAATCAAGAAAAAATTGAATATGTATGCATGTATATGGCTCAATCCTGGTTGTTTTAATCAATAACAATGATGTATCCTTACTCAATCCTACCACCTGAACACGTTTGGATGGTTAAAAGAGGCTGAAAGAGGCTGCAAATCAAAATTCGATTTTTCCAACTTCTTGAAAATTTTTGACAAAATAAGGGTTGTGTTTTTGGCTAGGGTTTCGTGGCTCTTGCTTGTCATATTGCTGGCTATTTATAGAGTGAGTTAGGAGAGAAAAAACAAGGGAAAAAGATTTGGTTTTGAATGCATTGGATAATTTTCAAATAAAATCAAATTTTTGGAGGAAATTTGATTTTCTCTTTAATGAAGGATCAAGCACGAAATTGGCATGTATCATGGGCTTCCTTGGACCTCAAGTTTGATATAAATCACTTCTTTTGAAAAAATATCTTATTTTCATATTTTATATAATTTAATTTTGAATTAAATGGTTTAAAATTCAAAAATAAATTAATAAAATAGAAAATTGCCATGGCCAAGCATTTATGAGTCACAAATAATGTCATGAAAGAGTTTGGATCATAAGATTATAGGCCCATTTGGAAAATTTTGCATTTTGACCAATATCTCCTTTTGTGCAATTGTCCAAAATTGCCCAAGTTCTGAATAGTGTATCTTGCTCAATATTCCAAATTTTTGAGTGTCCTTGGACTTTTTGGAAAGCTCTAAGAGTCCTCTAACCAACCTCTTTGGTTTCATCTCAATTGGAGTTTCCATGCTCAATATATCTTCAAAACAAAATGTTGACCTTTTGTTGACTTTGAAAAAGACCTGTAATGTTTTGATCCATACCTTTCAAATGAAGCATTTTTTGAACATTCTTGTGAGACATGAAGTTGTAGAGAATTGAATTTCCTTTAAAATAAGAGGTGGTGGAAAAATTTCTGAGAAAGTATGAAGAAGTTATGCTCAGTCAAAGTTTGGTTGACTTTTCACTATGAAACCCTAATTTAGAAAGTTTGACTTTTGAGCAAATCTTGAGTTTTCTTGATGAATCATGATCAACCCTTGATCAAATGATGAATGTAACTTCAAAATGAGGATGTTGACCAAAAATCATGAAGTTTGACTGTATGTTGACCACAGTTGACTTTTTGTCCAATACAACTAATTTTCAACCATCTGAGCAATTGTCTGAGGAAACTTGACTTGTGAGGCTTGAAACTTGACATGGAGAATCTTTGAAGCATATGAGGAGGCATGAATACCATTGGAGATGTTGGAAGTCCATCTTGATCTGAGAATTTTCAAACCCTAGTTTGGGTTGATTGTCTAGGAGAGGATTTGTCTGATCATCCTTTGAGAGTCCTTGAGTATGGATGTATGTGTCATACCCCAGATTTTGACCTAATATACCACCTTACATTTGCATCATTGCATAACTAACAGTTCAGACAACATTAATCGGGTGTACCATTCACAGGTCAAAATTAGGGTTTCATCAGATTTTCGTCTGATTCAAGAGCTAACCAATTAGGGTTTGAGATTTTCTCACTCCATTTGATCTATCTTGATCAAATCATCAGCTTTCAATCCTCAGATATCCATTTTCTTCACAGATCAATCGAGGATCGACCAATTAAGGTTTTGGTCGAGCATAGGCATTCTCTGATTTTTTGAGCAGTGATTGACTTTTTTGGATAGAGATTGGTCATTATATCTTAGATACAACATCTTGACCTAATTCCTGGATTCAAAACATCACAAGAGGTTCACAGACTTCATTAGTCAATTTCAGAAACGTCTGATGAAATTTCATCTGCACAGAAAAGTCAAACTTTGACTTTTGGTCAAATTTTTCAAAACAAAACTTTTTCCATCATCAAAATACTTCAAATGATCCATCATGATCATAAAAAATCAAAGAATTTGAAAAAGTCAACAAAAAGTCAAAAGTTTTCATACTTAGAAATTTTTCTAAGTGTTGAAATTTTTCATTTTTTCCAAACTTCAAGCCATTTTTTCACCTAGTTCCAATTTGAATTTGAAAAAACTCAAAACATGAAAGTTGTAGATCATGGAAAAATATTTCCAAAATGTCCAAGAACTCTCAAATCCATGGAGTCTAGATACACTTTTGAAATTGAAACATAAGGCTCCATGACACTTGATTTTCAAAGTCAAAACATCAAAATTATAGGTCATTTTTGTGTTTCTTCATCTAGAAGCTTTCTAACCTTGCCAAGTGGATGGATGAACTGATAAATATCAGCCTAGAGTGATAATTGAAAGGATTGGATCAAAATGTAAAAATATAGCACATGGTGAAAAAAGGAAGTTTCCTTTTTTGGTAAATTGTCTTTCTTGCCCCTTAAGCTTTCTTTGAATATCCAATTGCCATGTCCTTGTTGCCTAACAATTCAGAACTTGTTGCCTATAAAAGGATCACATTTCAAGCCTAAATGGACACCAAAGCAAATGCAAAAACATGCTTTCACTATACTTTCTCCAAAATCAAGTAATTTAGTGCAAAGTAGGAATTAGTGCCTTTTTGAAATTCAGATAAAATCAGGTGGATCTTTGGTGTCTAACATGTTTCATGATCATAATTAAACTTGTTCCAAGCTTAAAACAACTTGATCAAAGCTAAAATCAGAAATCACTTGCTATACACATAAGCTTCCAAAGCGCCATGGAATTTGAAGCGAAGCTAGGCTTGATCAATTGATGTTGTAATCATCCATACACCTTCCTATACCTCATAGACATGATCCAAAACAAGAACATCTAACTGAACACGATTTACATCATTTTCCAGTTTTGTTTTCAAGCTCGTGCAGGTGGACTTGAGTAGAGTAATCCAAGCATGCTCATGAAGTTCTAAACACTCATACATCATCCCTAGAGGCCGCTGGTGCTTAAGTGATCAAGAAACAGCAACTGGAAACACTCCAGCATCGTTTTCGATCCTCATTTTTCCAGGTAAGCATATGAACTTGGATATCCATATTCTTTGAACCAATTGGAAAAAACTCTTGGCCATTCTTTTTCTACACTGAAAACGATCATTAACCCTCAACAAAATCAAAGAATCATAAACTGTGCATCATTTAATTTGAAATCTTAAGTTTAGGGTTCATCACGTTTTCCAGAAATCAAAACATGATAGACTTAAAATAAATGAAATTAACAAGCATCTTCATGTTCGTGATGAAAAACCGATCAAGTTTGGTTTTTATTTCATTCAATTTGGTTGAGAAATAAGGATTATAGCATGGATTTGGCAAACTGGAAATCAAAAACACGAACCCAGAATACGTGCGTGTTCTTGGTGTTCTTCATTTTTAAAAATTCAAATAATCCAATCTCATGTCTACGCGTGTTTTAATCCACTAACACCTCAAACGCGTTTGGCCTAGTGGTTGTCTGCTTGCCTCTTAGTTCCTTCTGCCACGTGCCCCACCTCATGGTCATGGGTTCAAAACCCACCAAGACCATTCTTTTTTACAAAACTTCAAATTTTTCATATTTTTTTATCAAACTTTCACAATTTTTTTGACCAATCAAAACTTCTCATTTTGAGATGATTTTTTAAAACACTTGTCAATAAATACATCTATTTTGTGATAATGCAAAAATTTTCAGAAAAAACTTTCATCTAATTAAATTTTAATCGAGCCGAAAACGACGTTCTGAACACTTTTCAAACCTCCTTAAAAGGTGAATTTCTCAAGTTTTCGACTTCCGATTTTTTCAAAACTTTTCATAAATGAACCTCACATTTTCAAAACATTTTCAAAACATTTCAAATCATTTTTCAAAACATTTCATTAAACTTGCATCTTTTACCATGATCAATCCGATTTAAAACGATAAAACAAATTCGTTCTTTCTCGAATTTCTCGATCGATCATGGGCCACCCTTATGGTGTAAGTCCCAATCCTTTATGTACATATTTAGTTTTACTTGTACATACTCAAATCATCATTGTTAATATTCAAACGTAAACAAATTTCTTTCGTTTTCATTCGTTTGTTTATCCGAATCCATTGGTTCTAAAGGAAGGTTTCTTCTGAGCGAAATTTCTTTTTGACCAATGGGCCTCCATCATGGTGTAAGTCCCATAACATTCTTTTATGTACATAATATTTATTTGTACATATCAAACTTTCGTCAAATACTTTTTTTACAAAGTTTCATCTGGATAACAGATATTTCAAAACAAAACTTTTCATCATACATAACGGATACTTCTTTTTCAAATACTTTTTATACATAATACAGATACCTTTTCTGTATAAACTTCGATCAATTATTTCCGTTTCATCTGTACATTTTACACTGAATACCATTGACATTGAAAGGAGCATTATTCCCTGTGAAACTACTTTCAAATCAATGGGCCTCCCTTACGGTGTAAGTCCCAACCCTCCTATGTACATCCATCTTTCTCTGTACATAAAAACTCGTTCGTGTACATATTCACTTCCTTGTACACAGTTCAAACTTGTGAATAATCAAGTTACGCTCGTTTTAACGTTCGTTCACAAACACTTGTTTATATTTCATAAACTGCTGTAAATAAACATCATACATTGTTTATATTTCCTTCATAAACTCCTGTGAATACATATCACATACACACACCTGTTTATACAACTGTCTAATAAAAACATAACAAATTAGACTAATCAATAGGTTCCCAGAGTTTAGCCTCCGCTTGGGCTTCATACAAGATAACTCATCCCAGAGTTGGGCTTCGTACAAGACAATCCATCACCAGCATGGGCTAGCCTCCGCTTGGGCTTCATACAAGATATTTTTATCTCCAACAGAGTTTAGCCTTCTCTTGGGCTTCATACAAAGAAACTCTCTCCACAGAGTTAGCCTCCGCTTAGGCTTCATATAAGACAACACTCCCCTGTTGAGTCAGCCTCCTCTTGGGCTTCGTTCAAAAGAACTCCTCATTGAGTTTAGCCTTCTCTTGGGCATCATACAATGAAAGAGATAGGAAGTCTCTTGCCTCCTATTGGGCTTCCAATACAAAGAATCACCGCTAAGATAGAACCCGAAGGATGGTTTCCGGTGAAATCACTTTCAAATTCCCAATGAGTAAAATTTCCGGTGAAATTGCTCTTATTCAGAAAAGGATGATTTCTCGGTGAAATCCCTTTCAAGCGAAAGACAGCCATACCTTATAGCTTCCTCTTGAGCTTCATACAAGGACCCTCGATGACCCTCGATGACCCTCGGAATGCCTCCTCTTGGGCTAACAATACAAGGACCCATGGGCTTCTTAAAAGCATCCCTTTAATCCAATCAATTTCTCCTTGAGATTTAGACATCTATCATCTCTATGGAAGAAGTATCTCATCCATTACATCACATACAGTCAAAAACTTTTCAAAACTTTTCAAACTTTTTAAACTTTTTTTCAAACAAAAAAAACATCTCTTAATTGTAAGTGGTAACGCTTGTACACTCAAGCAAAACACCCAATACTTACAGTTAAAAGATTCAATCATCTTTTTCAAACATCTTTCTTAAACATGTAAGTGGTAACGCTTGTACACTCAAGCAAAACACCCAATACTTACAGTTAAAAGAATCAATCATCTTTTTCAAACATCTTTCTTAAACATGTAAGTGGTAACGCTTGTACACTCAAGCAAAACACCTAATACTTACGACGAAAGATTTTAATCAATCAAACTTTTCAAAAATGTATGTGATGAAATAGATTAGATACATTTTTCATTAAGATGACATTTGTCTGTCTCTTACTAACATCCGTTGCTTTCCACTAGCATAAGTGGAACTACGATTGCTCGACTTTCTCAACATCCTTTTGAGAATACGTGAGGCACAAGGTCTCATCCTTGCCGAGCAAATTTCTATCTCTCGCAGACCAAACAAACCATAGAACCCTGTAGATCCGAGCTACAAATGCTCTGATTCCCACTAGGGGATATGTATGCATAAGATCCACCGATCTTTGCGAGCACAATAATAACAAACACTAGAATCCCACAAAATCTACTGTTTCTTAAAATCCAAAGGAGAAACTTTCCCAATCATAGAAATAGCAATTAAAACATACAAACATATCAAACGTATTCATATATAAAGCTGTAGATAACTACATATATTTAGGGTTCTCCATCTATTCCCTTTATATAACAATCCCCCTTACTCAGAATCTCCCCAATGCGTTATGTCTAGTTTGCGCTAGTCGTTACGCATACCAATATCAATTGAGGGTATTTCAGCTTTCCCCTTTTTCATAATCATTAAATCATCTTTCTTGTGTTGAAAATAATAAAGCTTGATGCTCGCGGCATCTTTATAAACAAATCAAAAGATTTAAATCGTTGCGTACCAGAAGATCCGAACTCACGTTCGCATCCTCAGGCGCGTCACCTTTTAACGCGAACAGTATGAAATGTCTTGAGATGATGGAGGGAAAATTTTAGGGTATGACAGTTGCCCCTGTTCAATCTTCTTGTACTGGAAGGGTTAGATTGGCATGTTCGCCTTTCGTGACCTGGAGGTAGAAGATGATTGAACACTCAAGTACACCTGAAAATTTGCACTCGCGGTTGGTTGATGATGCGTGAATGGGCTTATAGATGCCATTTGGAGAAGTTGGAGACTTCGCTGGGGAATGAGTCGCACGCTAGACTTGGGATTGTTGATAGGAGAATTGACGGGGATGGGCTTATGATGCCATCCGGAAAGGTCAGTGCTGAGGAGTGAGCCGTACGCTAGGCTCTGTAGATGTTTCTGGAAGTGAAAGGGGATGGGCTTAAGATGCCATCCGGAGGGAGTCGTACGTTAGACTTCGTGCTCATCTTTGAATGAAGTTATTGGTTTGTATTGGTTTTTAACCAAATATGCAGCATTCCGAAGGTGGAGAGCTGTTGACAAGTAGTCGGAGATGGGCTTAAGATGCCATCCAAGGCAATTGAGTCGTACGCCAGACTCTATAGTTGCTGTTGGTAATGAGAATGAGTCAGAATAGTTCTTCGTGCTGACTACTCTGGGGGGTAGTAGTTGGCAAAAATGTGGATAGCTTCCCTGTTGTGCATCGCGTATTGATCCACTGCCTGTTATCGGAGGATAACTTGTGATCGTTCAGATAGTTTTCCCATATGGATTCAGGTATTAATCCTGGATCTGTTGTCGGAGGACAACAAGGGCGGTCTTTTAGATAGTTTTCCCGTCTGGATTCGGGTCTTAATCCTGGACCAGTTGTCGGAGGACAACTAGGGGTGGTCTTTCCGATAGTTCTCCCGTCTGGATTCGGGTATTAATCTTGGACCAGTTTGCGTCAGAAGTGATTTTTCACCTGTTTTGTAGAAAACAAGAGAACTTTGATAGAATATTGTTAGTCTTATGCAAGGAATGATGCATGACGATGTGTATGAATGACATATGCATATATGAGAAATGTATGAATGATAGATGTTGTGGTATTTCAAAACATATCCATCTTGAAGAAGATGCGGATGTTCTGCTTGGAGGATTTCTGACTTCTGTTTGGGGACGGAAACCCTGAGAAGAAAGAAAACTTTGATTCCTCCGGTGCACTATCTGACCAAGTCTTAGGCCTAGATATTGTTGAGGATGGTAGAGATCGAGAAACACGTTGTTGAGGATCTCATACATAGGCCCTGCTGGGGAGAGTCTGGGAGGTACTCTGCTGGGGATCTTGCGCGTAACGGTATGCAACACATGAGAGTTCCTTGTCTTTTGATAGTACGAGTGTGGAGAGAATGTAGGATGTCTCCAAGTAAAGTAGGCACAGGATTGCGGGTAAGAAACAACTTGATGGCGTTGACATCTATGAATTGATCCGAGTTAGGGAATAAAACCAAACCATAGATTAGCAAGGCCACAATGTCTTCAAATGCATGGAAACTCATAACTTTGAGGAATTCTCGGGCTTTCTTAATTAGGAACTTGGCAAGTAAACCCTTAACTCCACTTCTGGTTTCCCAATTGTCTTCGATGTCTGAGCGCTTAAGATGTAAGGCCGATGAAATGTCTTCGTACTTAGGGACCTTTTCCAAACCAATGAATGGCATTTGGTCAAGAATAGGTATCCCAAGTAGCTTAGAGAACTCTTCCAAGGTAGGAACCAACTGATAATCTGGGAATGTAAAGCAATGGTGTTTCAGATCAAAGAACTGGAATAGGACATGCATCATATCTTCTTCAAAACCGGAGATAACCAAGTCAAGTAGATAACCATGTCTTTTGATGAACGAGCATGGTCGGAATTTCAAACCAATTCTTTGGTGAGAAGGTATACCCATGAAGTTGATTCGGATAGTCTTTCTAGAAGCCATAATTCCGCAAAGCAGAGCAAAGATAAATCCCTAGGTCCTTGAAATAGTTAGAAATGATATGCAATGCGAATGATGTCATGATGTCATGTTTAGCACACACAAACAATTCACACAATGAGCCTAGGTTTAAGGCTTGCATGAGGTATAGGTGATTACCCCACCAAAAGTTTGAGTTGGTTCATCCTGTCCTATAATAGTAACCGGGTTCTAGGAATCTCATATCATTGATCTTTCTCGTAGGCGTTTATTTCAATACGACTACCAAGTGGTCGATCGAAAATATCCCAAAAGTCTGATCTCAATGAGCGTAGCATCGAGTATCAACCAACCTTAGTCTGCACCAAAGTCGGCCATCTCACTACCTTCTAATGGCCAAGATGGGTCAATTAAGGTTCTAAAAGTTTAGTTAGTGCTTGATGACACCACGCAGAAGCCAAATACTATCCTCAACTTGGGAATGAAGAGTATCAGGACATCCAAAGTGTCACACTAACGTAGCCATCATGTTGACCGTTTCGATATACGTCTAACGGTCGCGACGATTTATTGCTACTTACCTAAAAGGAAACCCGGATCCGGGTGTAGGATCCCCCAACAATATAATACCCAAGCAACCCTTAAAGATAAAGCAAGCAATTCAAACAGAAAGCAGTAAAAATGATCTAAAAATCCCTAAGACATTCTCTCTTTAGGGTGTATCCCCAGCAGAGTCGCCAGTTCTGTAACACGGTGAACTAACTTTGTAGGATTTTGTATCGCAAATGTGCGGATAGCAAGAGTCGCCACCGACTTTTCTTTTATCCAATTAAGGGAAGGTAAAAAGTACAGAAAAAGACCTTCGTTAGATTCTGAGTAAGGGAGAAGGTTATGAAAAGGGAAGGTATTAGCACCCCTTTCCATCCGTGGTTATCTACGGGCTCTTAGTTGCTCTTAGATCACTTTAAAATTGTGCTTTCTGTGTGTTTGACAAAAATGTTTTGAAAAGGCATTTCGCTTTGACTTTGTAATGATTCATGTAGAAATGTATACAAAGTGTTCGGAAATGTTTAGTTTTGAAAAGAATTTGAACTTTGACAAAAGTGTGAGGTGTGAAAAAGTATTTTGTTTGAGCAAGCAACTAAAAGTCTTATTACCTACTTAGAATTGGTCGTTTTCGTATTATTTACGTTCCTTTAAAACAGTGCTATCCATACCATTAGTTGGTAGGTAACTCCATTCGTTGGATGTAAGCGGGACATTCGAAGGGACATCGGATGGTCATAGAAAGCAACTTGTAGGAAGTATCCTAGCACATTCGAAGGGACTATCATCATTTTCGAGGCGACAATCGAGGGTCAAGATCATGTATTCGTAGGCGACATCGTGGGTCTTATGATCTTTGTATCGAAGGGACTATGATGATTTGTTTTGAAGGCAACGGTGCTAGAATACCTCTACGTTCGAGGGACATGAGCATTTGTATTCGTAAAGGCAACGAGAGAGAATTACCCTAAGGGGTGCATGTGTGAAAAGAGTGTGTTGATTCAGATTCATGTTATCTTGAAAATTAGAGTGAGCTACGTTCAATTTTAGTCTTGCCATACACGCCTAATTACTAACAGTTTATAAGATGCGGAAAGTAAATTGCGGAAATGAAAGATAAATCCTACGCTATTACATGGCTTTGGGGCAGATACATAATTTAAAATGCAGAAAATAAAAGCCCTAATTAAGCTATTACATCCCATAAGCAATTACATAATTTGAAAAAAAAACGATAAAAAGAAATCGTCCGAAACGAGATAACCTGTGAAAAGATGAGAAATCGGAAAATACGAGGAAATCGAATAAGAGAAAAATGTTAGCAAAAATAATAATTTTTAAATGAGAAAAATATTTCATGCTGGAAATAACATTAATATGCTAAAATAATTTTTTGGGATTTTTTGGAGATAATTTAATAATTAAAAATTAATTAAAAGTGATTTAAATGATAAATTAGCAATTAAATTAAATATGCATGCAAAATAATATTTTTTAATTTTATAAATTAAATAAGCATTTTCTGGAGATAATGCAAAAAGAAAAATATTTTTTGGTATTTTTTAATGCATGATAAAAAAATGTGAAAAGAAATTAAAATGAATGCAAAATATTAAATAAAAAGAAAATAGAAAATAATTGAAAAAGCTGAGTTTGTAAAAAGAAAATGCAAAACCGGTCCCTGGCTGATTTGAACTCGTGACCAGGAGGAGCATCTTTGAACAGTCCATGCCTTAACCACTGGGACAAGTGACACTTGGTGTTTGTAAAGTGAAAATCATTGAAATATAAGTGATGACGTCGGTCTTCGCCTGAGTCAGCGCCGGAGCTAGGGATTCGGTCATCTTCTCCGGTTAGCCTGAAATTGAAACTGGAAAAATACATGAAATAAAAAGTTCTAAGGCACCCTACCCCCCTAAATCGAGCATTCCGGATTCAATGGTGGTATTAGTTTCGATTGAAAATGCCTCTAACTACCAGTTCGAAGCTCAACAGTTCAAAAACCCTAAACATGGCATCACGCGATTTTGACGTTCAAGCTTGCTAACGATTGCCCAGATCACGTATAATGAACCTCATGAACACATTAGAACCATTAGAATCAATTAAAACACGCAGAATAATAAAGTGCAAAATCAAGAAAAAATTGAATATGTATGCATTTATATGGCTCGATCCTGGTTGTTTTAATCAATAACAATGATGTATCCTTACTCAATCTTACCCCCTGAACACGTTTGGATGGTTGAAAGAGGCTGAAAGAGGCTGCAAATCAAAATTCGATTTTTCCAACTTCTTGAAAATTTTTGACAAAATAAGGGTTGTGTTTTTGGCTAGGGTTTCGTGGCTCTTGCTTGTCATATTGCTGGCTATTTATAGAGTGAATTAGGAGAGAAAAAACAAGCGAAAAAGATTTGGTTTTGAATGCATTGAATAATTTTCAAATAAAATCAAATTTTTGGAGGAAATTTGATTTTCTCTTTAATGAAGGATCAAGCACGAAATTGGCATGTATCATGGGCTTCCTTGGACCTCAAGTTTGATATAAAATCACTCCTTTTGAAAAAATATCTTATTTTCATATTTTATATAATTTAATTTTGAATTAAATGGTTTAAAATTCAAAAATAAATTAATAAAATAGAAAATTGCCATGGCCAAGCATTTATGAGTCACAAATAATGTCATGAACAAGTTTGGATCATAAGATTATAGGCCCATTTGGAAAATTTTGCATTTTGACCAATATCTCCTTTTGTGCAATTGTCCCAAATTGCCCAACTTCTGAATAGTGTATCTTGCTCAATTTTCCACATTTTTGAGTGTCCTTGGACTTTTTGGAAAGCTCTAAGAGTCTTCTAACCAACCTCTTTGGTTTCATCTCAATTGGAGTTTCCATGCTCAATATATCTTCAAAACAAAATGTTGACCTTTTGTTGACTTTGAAAAAGACCTGTAATGTTTTGATCCATACCTTTCAAATGAAGCATTTTTTGAACATTCTTGTGATAAATGAAGTTGTAGAGAATTTAATTTCCTTTAAAACAAGAGGTGGTGGAAAAATTTCTGAGAAAGTATGAAGAAGTTATGCTCAGTCAAAGTTTGGTTGACTTTTCACTATGAAACCCTAATTTAGAAAGTTTGACTTTTGAGCAAATCTTGAGTTTTCTTGATGAATCATGATCAACCCTTGATCAAATGATGAATGTAACTTCAAAATGAGGATGTTGACCAAAAATCATGAAGTTTGACTGTATGTTGACCACAGTTGACTTTTTGTCCAATACAACTAATTTTCAACCATCTGAGCAATTGTCTGAGGAAACTTGACTTGTGAGGCTTGAAACTTGACATGGAGAATCTTTGAAGCATATGAGGAGGCATGAAGACCATTGGAGATGTTGGAAGTCCATCTTGATCTGAGAATTGTCAAACCCTAGTTTGGGTTGATTGTCTAGGAGAGGATTTGTCTGATCATCCTTTGAGAGTCCTTGAGTATGGATGTATGAAATGTTTTGAGATGATGGAGGGCAAATTTTGGGGTATGACAGTATGATATGCACGACATGATTTTTTATGCTTTAATGCAAATAGTATATGATTTCCTGATACTGCTGAGAAAAGGAAGACATCACTGAGGAATCCAATTGAACAATCCTGTTGTCACAAGAATTCACTGGGGAATGATCAATCACTTCTCTGGGGAAGAAACTTCATTTGATAGTCGACACCACAACCACTTATCTTTCACCCAAGCATTCACCTGGAACTGGGGAGAAAAACTAGATTATCATCTAAGAAAAAGTCTTTGGCGCCCGCATTCAACATACTCTGAACAGATCCCAGATTCTGGCGAAGGCTCATGCATGAATGTACCGTGATATGACATGAATGGACGAGTGAATGAATGGATGCGTGAATATACTGGTTGATGTATTGGTTTATCAACTGAACTCCCGACACTGCTGAAAATCGAATGAAAGGCAATGACCATAATCTAAGCCACGAATGTTATTGCAATGAGTTTCTCAGAGGTACTTCCAATTCAAAGGAAAAGGCGCAATACTTAGAGAGTCAATCACCCCCCAACATTCCGTTAGTCAAAGCGATTTTAAGTTTCAAAAACTTCATTGTTTCACCATTTTGAACGAATTTAATTTTATCTAAAACAGCAGCGACATTAAGTTAAACATGCAGAAAAGATAAAAAGTAGGACAAGAAACAAAGTTCAACTGAACAATTCTTTATTTAAAATATGAGAGAAACAACTCATAAGTAGGGCTTTTGTACATAAAGATTCACATTCCTTTCGGAGGAACATACAGGAAAGAGTGAATCTATACACATTTCTTAAAACAACGACGAAATTGAAACTGAACTTCATTGAACCAAAACATGCTATTCCCCCTCCTGACTGCTATTCTTCATCACTTCACTTCTATAGACGGTGATTGAACTAATCCCTTCCATCTGAGCTTCTGTTGTGGCATGGAGGCGCACACTGCAGTATCATGTCTTTACACATTCCCTAACTTTTGCGTGCACCATCTTCAGAAGATCTTGGTTCACCTGGACATTTACCCTTTTTTGCTTAAGCCGCCCTTTCGGGTTTTCAGCTTACCGGGCTTAATTTTTTTCTTTTTTTTTAGACATAATAATTCTTGACTGCGTCTGAGTTGATAGCATGTGCCAAGTCCTCTCCATCCATGTTAGTGAGAATAAGAGCTCCTCCTGAGAAAACTTTCTTTACCACGTATGGTCCTTCATAATTTGGCACCCACTTCCCACGATGGTCTCTGTGTGGAGAGATTATCCTCTTTAGCACCAATTCGCCCACTTTGAACTCGCGGGGACGTACCTTCTTGTCGAAAGCCCTCTTGATTCTTTTCTGGTAGAGTTGATCATGACAAATGGCTGTCAACCTCTTTTCTTCGATCAGATTGAGTTGGTCATATCTATTCTGAACCCATTCCGCCTCTTCCAACTCTGTTTCCATCAGAACTCTGAGAGAAGGAATCTCAACTTCTATAGGAAGTACTGCCTCCATGCCATAAACAAGAGAGTAAGGTGTTGCTCCTGTCGAAGTGCGAATAGACGTTCTGTACCCGTGCAAAGCGAATGACAACATCTCGTGCCAATCCTTATACGTCTTCACCATTTTCTGCAGGATCTTCTTGATATTCTTGTTAGCTGCCTCAACAGCACCATTCATCTTTGGTTTGTAGGGAGACGAGTTGTGATGCTCGATCTTGAATGTGTCACACAACTCCTTCATCATCTTGTTGTTCAGATTTGTCCCATTGTCAGTGATAATCTTGCTAGGAGTACCATAGCGACAAATTATATTATTCTTGATTAACCGGGTAACCACTTGTCATGTCACATTCACATATGAAGCAGCCTCAACCCACTTGGTGAAATAGTCTATGGCGACTAGTATGAAGCGGTGTCCATTAGAAGCTTTCGGTTCAATCATTCCGATCATATCAATTCCCCACATAGAGAATGGCCATGGAGAGGTCAAAACATTCAGAGGTGAGGGTGGCACATGCATCTTATCAGCATGAATCTGACACTTGTGGCATCTCATTGCATAAACAACACAGTCTGTTTCCATGGTCATCCAGTAATAACCAGCCTGAGAATCTTTTTCGCCATTGCATGCCCATTTGCGTGAACACCAAAAGAACCTTCATGAATTTCTTTGATGAGTTGATCTATTTCGTGTCTATCCACGCACCTGAGCAAGACCAAATCAAAATTCTGCTTGTACAACACCCCACTACTCAAGAAAAAGTTGGCAGACAACTTCCTCAAGGTCTTCTTATCAGTGATGGATGCCCCTTGTAACACCCCATCTAGATACCCCGAATATATTAATTAAATTAATATCTAAATCATCTTTAATCAGAGTTAACACGGTATAATACGGGATGTCACAATTAATAATAACAATAAACTTCATTCAAGCAGTAGCCATGCTACACTGAGGATCATCATCCAACAATTCAAATCATCATAAGACCATGTCTTACACAGCGGAAATACCAAAATCAATCAATTTAAATAAACATCATAGTGCTCAAGGAATTCAAACCCAAACTCTTAAACAATACTGATTCTCTTAACTAAGCGTTCCCCAGTGTTACAATCTAATCAGAGCATGACACTGATACACGGACTAAAAGATAAGCTCTAGAGCCATCCTCACCGACTCCTCAGCTGCTAATTCAATCTGAAATGGTAAAGTAAGGGTGAGACTTCTCATAATTAAAGCATATTATAAGTCTTTCAATCAATAATATAATGCAAGCATATTAGTCCACCACTTAACACCATTCAGAATCCAACGCACAACCATAATCATATAATTCATCATGCATAATCAATAAACAATAAAAGAATTGCAACACTGGAAAACATCCTAACATGTTACAATTCCATACAAACACAAATGCAGACTCAATGCATGCGGTACCGACTTCGTGACTAAGTCACCCAACACTGATCCATTACCAACCGGATACAGTACCATCGATTCGTCCATAACCACTCGGACACGAATCCAGCCTAACCACCCATCCTCACTCGGGTATCGGTTATTGGCAATCCAAGTCAAATTCCGCACAATGGGAATTACCTTCACCAAAACAATGCATATGCACGCACATCAATAGCATGCAACATTAATCAGTCTATGTAATACATCAATTCAACATAACTGAAACAATCATCCAACATGATATCTCAACCAATCATGCATACAATCAACATCAGCATAAACATGCAAACCAATTAACATGATACATCAACCAATCATGCATACATCTAACCTTAGCATAAACATGCTATTACACCTACACATTACCAGTGTCCTCATCACCAAGGTTCCTCTACTACACATACATCCCTATGTGTCTGTTAAAATTCATTTATTTCGAAATCCAACCCCTTTTCAAAATAATTTCAAGTTTTCTAAAATATTTTCATTTCATAAGGTAGAGCATAAAATTTAGGAAATAACATCCAAAACGGCGCTCAAAAAGGACTTACGGTTTGAAAGTTATGAATTTTTGAAGTTTTAAAAATTTTCAAAAATAAACAGTGGAACCCGGTTCCTCCCTGGGAGTAACCGGTTCCCAGAATTTCAAAAATCAGCGCCCCTGGAAAAATGTATGGGGAACCCGGTTCCTCCAGGTAGGGAACCGGTTCCCAGAAAATCAAATTTCATGTTTCTGGAAAATTCAACGTGGAACCCGGTTCCTCCCACACAGGAACCGGTTCCTGAGTTCAAAATACCATTTTCACCATTTTAAAAGCTGGAACCCGGGTTCTCCCACTGGGGAACCGGTTCCCACGACCATCAGACCCAAAAATCAGTTTTGACAGCATTATTTTCCCACAACCATTTCTTCTTTATTCCAAAACGTACCCATGTATTCCAACCCATAAAATCACTCATTCACCATCATTAACATACTATATCACAAGTTTTATTCGTCAGTAATGATCATATATCACACAACTCCATTAATCTACACATTCTGACACAATCTGACACCCATAGGAATACATTCATGGAAACCTAGAAATCCCTAAACATAGATTTCCTAACATGCTATGATCCATAATATTAAAATCAAAACCTATAATAAGCGATAACTAATCGAAATCACCCCTTACCTTGTGGTTTCTTCGAGATTCTGACACTTCTAGGTTTTCCTTCTTCTTTCTCCTCTTCTCACTTCTACGTAGTCTTGTTTTCTCCAAAATGATTCTATTTTTCCTCTTTCCTTATTTTATTCCTTTTTATTCCTTTTAACATAAATAAAATAATTATTTATTTCTCATTCTCCAATTAATTCCATCATTAAACTTAATAATCCAATAAACTAAATAAATTATGACCTCAATTAATTTAATAATTAAAAATCATAAGTATTTAATTATTGCATTATTTTGGGGTGTCACAACTCTCCCCAACTTAAAAGAGTTTTCGTCCTCGAAAACATACCTCAGACGAATAGTTCGGGATACGAGTCCTTCATCTGACTCTCCAGCTCCCAAGTAACATTTCCATCAGCTGGTCCTCCCCAAGCCACTCTTACCAATGCAATCTCTTTGCCCATGTTTCAACTTCCGATCCTCAATTCGCAGTGCGCTTCCCATCAAATTCTCCCGCACTGTATGTCATCTACCCGAATCTCATGAGACGGATCAGCAATGTACTTCCTCACCGAGACACATGAAAACATCATGCGATTCGCAAGTGGCGGCAAAGCAATCGATATGCAAGCTTCCCTCTCTTGGTAATCGAAAAGGACCAATAAATCGTGGAGTCAACTTTCTTGACTTCAAGGCTCGACCAATTCAGTCATCGGAGTAACCCGCATAAACACATGCTCTCCTTGAACTCAAGGTCTTTCCTCCTCTTATCATGATAACTCTTCGACGACTCACGAAGTCTTCATCTTCTCTTGAATCATCTTAATCTTTTCCGAAGTTTCTTTGAACAATTCCGGTCCAATCACGGATTCTCTCGGTTTCATACCAACACAATGGTGTCCGACACCTCCTACCATACAATGCCTCAAACGGAGCCATACCAATACTCGAGTGAAAGCTATTGTTGTAGGTAAACTCAATCAATGGCAGATAGCTATCCCAAGTTTCACCCTTCTCTAACACACAAGCTCTCAGCAAATCCTCCAACGACTGAATCGTTCTTTCCGTTTGACCATCTGTCTGCGGATGATAAGCGGAACTCAAACGCAACTTGGTACCTAAAGCTTCTTGCAATCCCTCCGAACTTAGATGTAAACCTCGGATCTCGATCCGACACAATGCTAGACGGAATACCATGCAAACTCACAACCTTTTCGACATACAACTCTGCCAATCTCTCCATCGGATAATCCATTCTTATCAGAATAAAATGAGCAGATTTTGTCAACCTATCCACAATCGCCTAGATAGAATCACAATTCTTAGCTGTCCTCGGCAAACCAGACACAAAATCCATGGAGATTCCATCCCACTTCCATTACGGAACAAACAACGGTTCCATCAATCACGATGGTTTCGATGCTCGATTTTGACCGACAAATCAAACAGCATACACAAACTCGGAATTTCCTTCTTCATTCCAGGCCACCAAAACAACTTTTTCAAATCATGATACATCTTAGTAGCACCAGGATGAATAGTCAACCCGCTACGATGTCCTTCTTCCAAAATGCTCTTCCTAATTTCGGCAACATCCGGAACACACACCCGATCACCAAATCTCATAACACCATTCTCGTCTATTCGGAACTCGCCTCCTTGACCTTGGTTGATCAACGTTAACTTATCAACTAAACCAACATCAGATTTCTGTCCATTTCTGATCTCTTCCAGAATACCACTAGTCAGCTTCAACATTCCCAATTTCACACTATTCGGAGTAGTTTCACAAACCAAACTTAGATCTCTGAACTGCTCAACCAAATCTAACTCACGAACCATCAACATCGACATGTGCAAAGACTTTCTACTTAAAGCATCGCAACCACGTTTGCTTTACGGGATGGTAATTCAACCGAAATCATAATCCTTTAGGAATTCGACCATCTTCTGTCTCATGTTCACTCTTTCGATCGAAGAGATACCTCGAGACTCTTATGATCCTTGAATACCTCAAACCGAGAACCATATAAATAATGTCTCCACAACTTCAAAACAAACAATGCCAACTCTAAATCATGAGTCGGATAATTCCTCTCATGCACTTTCAAGCATCAAGCATAACACTTATCTTGCATCAACACACCACCTAATCCCATTAATGATGCGTCACAATATACCACAAAAGACTTAGTCGGATCGGCAAAATCTAGATCGGAGCACTTGTCAACCTCCTATTGACTCTTGAAATCCTTTCTCACATTCAACATCCCAAACAATTATCGACCCTTCTGGTCAACTTAGTCAATAACGCGGTTTGGAAAACCCCTCAATAAACTTCCGATAATAACCGCAAGACCCGAAACTACGGATCTCGAAGCATTCTTGGCGCTTCCCGAGACACCGCTTCTACTTTCGTAGGATCCACAACAATTCCATTCTTGGAAATTACATGACCAAGAAACTCACCTCCTCTAACGAATTCACACTTGGACAACTTAAAGTTTCTTTTCCTTGACAATTCCAACACAACTACGAGATGTTCGCATGCTCCTCATCGCTTTTGAATAAATCGAATATCATCAATGAACACTACTACAAACTTGTCAAGATATGGGTGAAATATCCACTTCATATACTCCATAAAACTCCGGTGCATTAGTAACCCCAAGCGGCATATGAATATTCATAATGTCCATACCTCGTTCTAAATGCGTTTACGAATATCCTCGACTTCACGCGAATCGATGATATCCGGACCTCGATCAATCTTACTAAACACACGCGCCAGGTGATCCATCAAATCATCAATCCTCGGCAAAGGATACCGATTCTTGATTGTAACTTTATTCAACTGTCGGTAGTCAACACATAACCTCATTGAACCTTCCTTCTTCTTAACCAATAACACCGGAGCACCCCACGGCGACACACTCGGACGGATAAACTTCTTCTCAAGCAATTCCTCTAACTGCTTCTTCAGTTCAGCTAATTCAGATGCCGACATGCGATAAGGCGCCATCGACACCGGATTAGTTCCAGGAATCAAATCTATAGTAAACTCTACCTCTCTCTCAGGTGGCAATTCACTAACGTCTTCTGGAAACACCTCTGGAAATTCATTCACCACTGGCAATCCATCACTCTTTGCCTTTCCCTTCGCTTCAATCGCGGAATACAACATAAACACCACTGCACCATCTTTCACAGCTAGATGCATCTGCTTTACTGACATAATCTCACTTTCGATCTTAACCTCTTCAGGGAAAGTGACTGTCTTCTCAAAACAGTTGATATGAACCTGGTTGAATTCCAACCAGTTCATTCCAAGGATGATATCGAGTTGTTCTAGCGGTAGGCACACTAAATCCATACCGAAACCCTATCAAAAATCACAACAGACAATTCCTACAAACATCTGAAGTAGTCCTTTGAACCCGACGGGAGTATCAATAACCATACTTCCATCCATATTGAAATTTCCAAATTCAATCTCTTAGCACAATCTAACGCAATAAAAGAATGCGTAGCTCGATCAATAATCGCAATCAAAGGTATGCCATTAATAAAACATGTACCTTTAATCACCGATCATGGTTTAGTTCGATCCGGACAATGCAAACACTTTACCACCGACTTGCTCTTTCTTGGGTTTTGTGCGAGGGCGAGTATGACCCTCTTCACCAATTGTAGCAAGTCACCACTTTCACTCTGCGGTCATTGGCCACATGGCGAACTTTCCACACTTGAAACACTTCTTATCATTGCTCTTACAGTCCACCATACGATGTCCTATCTCACCACACTTATAGCACCTAGCGGAAGAACTAGAATCTCCTCCACCCGACTTCTTCCAACCTCCGGATCTCTGATTATTCCTATCATAAGGCTTACCACGATCCATCTGTTGCTTACCTTTCCTATCAACATACCCTCGAGCATTCGACTTAGTGCTAGCAAGATCCTCCTCAAGAATCCTACTACAATCAACGGATCGAAAACCCGGATGCGGCGATACGAATACCGCTTAATCTCGTCACGAAGACCATTCTCAAACTTGATGCATTTGGAAAACTCTCCATCTGCATCGTTGGGGTAATGAGCATAATACTTTGCTAACTCAGAAAACTTTGAAGCATACTCACTGACAGTCTTGTTACCCTGCTTGAGTTCCAAAAACTCAATCTCCTTCTTACCTCGACATCTTGGAAAATACCTCCTCGGAAAATCTCTCACGAACACCCAATTCAATGCAACACCATCTTCTTCTAGTTCACGGGTAGCAACCCACGGTCATCGCTTCCTCAACATGTGAGTTCCATATCTCACCTTCAGCCCCTCTGCACAGTCAATCACTCTGAAGATCCTCTCGATCTCCTTCAACCACCGAGCACCTTCGGGATCATCGTGCCCTTGAACAATGGAGGATTATTCCTCGAAAATTCCCCAATTGCTGTCGGCACCAATCCCTATTTGGTTCCCTCGAGCACTCCAACATTCCCAAAGCCTCGGCAATGGCATCATCATTCCTTCCGTTACCTCTTCCGCCATTGTTACGTAACATAACAAAACAATTTACATCAGCACACAAGTATCGACAGTGTCACTTCACACTAGTCGCATACTAAAGGGATAACGACACAGGACAAGACCGACTATGCTCTGATACCACTATTGTAACACCCCATCTAGATACCCCGAATATATTAATTAAATTAATATCTAAATCATCTTTAATCAGAGTTAACACGGTATAATACGGGATGTCACAATTAATAATAACAATAAACTTCATTCAAGCAGTAGCCATGCTACACTGAGGATCATCATCCAACAATTCAAATCATCATAAGACCATGTCTTACACAGCGGAAATACCAAAATCAATCAATTTAAATAAACATCATAGTGCTCAAGGAATTCAAACCCACACTCTTAAACAATACTGATTCTCTTAACTAAGCGTTCCCCAGTGTTACAATCTAATCAGAGCATGACACTGATACACGGACTAAAAGATAAGCTCTAGAGCCATCCTCACCGACTCCTCAGCTGCTAATTCAATCTGAAATGGTAAAGTAAGGGTGAGACTTCTCATAATTAAAGCATATTATAAGTCTTTCAATCAATAATATAATGCAAGCATATTAGTCCACCACTTAACACCATTCAGAATCCAACGCACAACCATAATCATATAATTCATCATGCATAATCAATAAACAATAAAAGAATTGCAACACTGGAAAACATCCTAACATGTTACAATTCCATACAAACACAAATGCAGACTCAATGCATGCGGTACCGACTTCGTGACTAAGTCACCCAACACTGATCCATTACCAACCGGATACAGTACCATCGATTCGTCCATAACCACTCGGACACGAATCCAGCCTAACCACCCATCCTCACTCGGGTATCGGTTATTGGCAATCCAAGTCAAATTCCGCACAATGGGAATTACCTTCACCAAAACAATGCATATGCACGCACATCAATAGCATGCAACATTAATCAGTCTATGTAATACATCAATTCAACATAACTGAAACAATCATCCAACATGATATCTCAACCAATCATGCATACAATCAACATCAGCATAAACATGCAAACCAATTAACATGATACATCAACCAATCATGCATACATCTAACCTTAGCATAAACATGCTATTACACCTACACATTACCAGTGTCCTCATCACCAAGGTTCCTCTACTACACATACATCCCTATGTGTCTGTTAAAATTCATTTATTTCGAAATCCAACCCCTTTTCAAAATAATTTCAAGTTTTCTAAAATATTTTCATTTCATAAGGTAGAGCATAAAATTTAGGAAATAACGTCCAAAACGGCGCTCAAAAAGGACTTACGGTTTGAAAGTTATGAATTTTTGAAGTTTTAAAAATTTTCAAAAATAAACAGTGGAACCCGGTTCCTCCCTGGGAGTAACCGGTTCCCAGAATTTCAAAAATCAGCGCCCCTGGAAAAATGTATGGGGAACCCGGTTCCTCCAGGTAGGGAACCGGTTCCCAGAAAATCAAATTTCATGTTTCTGGAAAATTCAACGTGGAACCCGGTTCCTCCCACACAGGAACCGGTTCCTGAGTTCAAAAATACCATTTTTCACCATTTTAAAAGCTGGAACCCGGGTTCTCCCACTGGGGAACCGGTTCCCACGACCATCAGACCCAAAAATCAGTTTTTGACAGCATTATTTTCCCACAACCATTTCTTCTTTATTCCAAAACGTACCCATGTATTCCAACCCATAAAATCACTCATTCACCATCATTAACATACTATATCACAAGTTTTATTCGTCAGTAATGATCATATATCACACAACTCCATTAATCTACACATTCTGACACAATCTGACACCCATAGGAATACATTCATGGAAACCTAGAAATCCCTAAACATAGATTTCCTAACATGCTATGATCCATAATATTAAAATCAAAACCTATAATAAGCGATAACTAATCGAAATCACCCCTTACCTTGTGGGTTCTTCGAGATTCTGACACTTCTAGGTTTTCCTTCTTCTTTCTCCTCTTCTCACTTCTACGTAGTCTTGTTTTCTCCAAAATGATTCTATTTTTCCTCTTTCCTTATTTTATTCCTTTTTATTCCTTTTAACATAAATAAAATAATTATTTATTTCTCATTCTCCAATTAATTCCATCATTAAACTTAATAATCCAATAAACTAAATAAATTATGACCTCAATTAATTTAATAATTAAAAATCATAAGTATTTAATTATTGCATTATTTTAGGGTGTCACACCCCTTCTAGGTACTCCCCCTTTTCTATGTATTGCTTGATATCGTAGAACCAGGGTTTACCATTAGTTTCTTTATCAACCATCATACAATAGCCAGGTTCGTCTAGACGCTCGATAGTGATGGAAGGTGCTTCATTAGCCCACTTGACTTTGAACATTGAAGACAACGTGGCTAAGGCGTCGGCTAACTGACTTTCCTCTCTAGGAATGTGATGGAAAGTGATCTCATCAAAGTACGGTATCATCTTCAGGATATGATCTCTATACGAAATTAACTTTTCGTTACGAGTTTCCCACTCTCCTTTGACCTGGAAAATGACGAGTGTTGAATCTCCATAAACTTCCAGGATTTGATTCTTAAATAAATGGCTGCTTCAATCCCGAAGATGCAAGCTTCATATTCTGCCATATTATTGGTGCAGTTGAAACATATTCTGGCGGTGAAGGGAATATGAAAACCTGTTGGAGAAGTTATAATTGCCCCTATTCCGTGCCTTACTGCATTGGATGCCCCATCAAACACAAGCGTCCACCGGGATCCTCGCTCGGGTCCTTCCTCTGGTCCAGGAATGTTGCAATCTCTGATAAACATGACGTCTTCGTCTGGGAAGTCAAACCTCATAGATTGATAGTCCTCCACAGGCTGGTGGGCGAGATATTTTGATACCACACTTCCCTTGATAGCTTTCTGAGTCACATATCGAATATCATATTCAGATAGTGACATTTGCCAACGTGCGATCCTTCCAACCAAAGCTGGCTTCTCGAAGATATATTTGATAGGGTCCATCTTAGATATCAGCATTGTAGTGTGACACACCATATACTGTCTCAAACGACGGGCAGCCCATGCTAAAGCGCAACACGTTTTCTCTAACAGAGAGTACCGACTTTCACATTCCGTGAACTTCTTACTCAGATAATAGATTGCATGCTCTTTCCTTCCCGTTTCGTCATGTTGCCCCATAACACAACCCATAGATCCTTCGAGTACAGTGAGGTACATTATGAGAGGCCTTCCGGGCACAGCCGGTATCAAGATGGGCGGTTCCTGTAAGTACTCCTTGATCTTATCAAATGCTCGCTGACAATCATCATTCCATATAATAGCTTGATCTTTCTTCAACAACTTGAACAAAGGTTCACAAGTAGTTGTCAAATGTGATATGAACCGGGAAATGTAATTTAAGCATCCCAAGAAACCACAAATTTCCTTCTCCGTTCTTGGCACAGACATATCTTGAATAACTTTCACTTTATCAGGGTCCACCTCGATACCTCGTTGGCTCACTATGAATCCAAGTAGCTTCCCGGACCGGACTCCGAAAGTGCACTTATTAGGATTCAATCAAAGTTTGTACTTCCTCAACCTTTCAAACAGCTTTCTGAGATGAACAATGTGCTCCTCTTCAGTCTGAGACTTGGAAATCATATCATCCACGTAGACTTCAATTTCTTTATGCATCATATCATGGAAAAGGGCTACCATTGCTCTTTGATAAGTTGCCCCTGCATTCTTCAGTTCGAAAGGCATGACTTTGTAACAGAAGGTGCCCCACGGGGTGGTGAACATCGTCTTCATCATATCGGCCAGATCCATCTTGATCTGATTATATCCGGAGAAACCATCCATGAAGGAGCGAAGGCGGTGTGCTATCGACCAAGACATCAATATGAGGTAAAGGAAAATCGTCCTTCGGGCTGGCTCGATTCAAGTCTCTGTAGTCCACACACATCCGCACCGTTCCATCCTTCTTGGGGACAGGTACAATGTTGGCAATCCAATCTGGATATACGACACAGCAAGGAACCCGGCGTCGAACTGCTTCTTAACTTCGTCTGTAATCTTCTTAGCCATCTCGGGATGCGTTCTCCTTGGTCTTTGCTTTACGGGCGAACATTCGGGCTTTAGCGGCAGCTTATGCACAACAATATTCGTGTTAAGTCCAGGCATGTCCTGATACGACCATGCAAACACATCTTCAAAATCTTGCAACAAGCGGACCAACTCATCTTTTATCTCCTGCCCCAAGGCGGTTCCAACTTTGACTTCTTTTTGATCCTCTTCAGTACCCAGATTGATCACATCCACTGGTTCCTTATGAGGTTGGATCGTCTTTTCCCCGTGCTCAACCAGACGCGCTAACTCTTCAGGGAGTTCAAAGTCTTCCTCACCATCGTCTTCAGCTTGGTTGATCGGGAAATCAAAGTCAAAAGGGGTTATAGCATGGCTATGTTCAATAAGCTCAATTTCAGGTGATCTGCATAAATGGCTGATTTTATCTTTTAGATATGTCTGTTTATCTTAGCAGGAAAAATAGTGAAAATGGTGTTGTTTTTATTAAGATGCACTGGGAAGCAAAAGTAAAAACAATAAAAAAGGATCTCAAACTGAATAACAAAATGCGCTTTTCATTGAAGATGAAAATTCATTCATTAAACGGAACAAGCCCTTCAAAGCAATCATTTGTGCCTTGGGCAGAGCACATGATTTTTTTTTAATATCCAAGAAATTACTTTGACAATGAAATGAGAGGGGTAATGTCCTTGACGATCCAATTCTTGAGATCCACACCGGGAGGAGTACGGAACACCATCTGAGAAAGTTCCACTGCATGCTCATCATCATCGATGGCATTGATAGCCTTTTCGGAGCGGAAGTCCTTCGCAACAAAAGTATCCTCTAGACGAGGGATCTTTCCTTTTCCTACCTCTGAATTTCCACCGACCTTGGAGGATGGTTGATAGCCGAGTTCTCTCTTGTCCTTCTTCTCTGCCACATTTATCACTGTTCCCCAACCCTCAGGGTTCCCGGCATCGATAAGAGCCTTGACATCCTGCCAACGGGTCATGTTACCCTTAGGCTTTTCAGCAGACTTAACTTCTTTTTGCATATTACCAACAATCTCTAAAGCTTGAAAAAGAGTCTCGTGCACCTCGTCTCCAACATCCACATACTTGAACTCAGACAAGTGACTAACCAGGTAGTCCTCTTCTCCACTAACCTCCACCACCTGGTTATTCAGCAAGAACTTCAATTTTTGGTGAAGAGTTGAGGTGACAGCCTTAGCACCGTGTATCCAGGGCCTTCCCAATAAACAGCTATAAGCCGGAAAGATATCCATCACTTGAAAAGTAATGTTGAATAGTTGAGGTCCGATAAGTACCGGGAGGTCGATCTCTCCCATTGCCATCCTGCGAAATCCATCAAAAGCCTTTACGATCAGAGAACTAGGCTTCATGATTTCCCTTTCTACCTGTAGTTGGGCCAGTGTTGTCTTCGGGATCACATTCAAAGTGAGCACAGATCAGCAAAACTCTAGCAAGAGTCGTTCCACCACAGGTAACAGAAATGTGGAGAGCCATGTTATGATTACCTCCGTTCTGAGGGAGGTCAGCATTGGTGAACGATAAACAACTACCGTCATTTAAACTCGAAATTGCAATATCCAATTGGTTAATTGTGATATCCTCAGCCACGTATGAGTTGTCGAGAAACTTCAATAAGGCCATCTTGTGGGCTTTGGAACTTTTCAACAAGGACAAGATTGAAATTTTTGCAGGAGTCTGACTAAGTTGATCAACTACTTTATAGTCACTCCTTTTGATGATTTTCAAAGTCTCATCACTTGGCTTAAAGATATCCCTCAATTCTTCCGCACTCAAATCAACAACTCCATCTTTGTTCGGAGGAACATCTGACACCTTCTCTGCAGCTCGGTTCTTTGTCGGATCCTGGTGGTAAATACGACCACTACGGGTCATGCCACTCATACCAGTGATGTTCTCAACCGTAGACTCTTCCAAAACTAATGGCTTACCATCCACCATGACTTCAGGTTCATAATTCCAAGGTACCGCTTTTGTATCTTCATAAGGGATTCAGATGGGTGGGTAAACTGTCATTGGTTCTACTGATGTAACAGGTTCTTCCTCTTGGATAGGGACGATCGGAGATACATGGAGTCTCCTATTGTTGATGAGAGGGACCACCACATCTACTTCAATTTCAGCATGAGCTCGACTAAACTGAATCAAGTGTTGACACATTAATCCTTGTAGGTACTTCTTGAACTTTGCACAGTGTTCTGGATTGTCTTGGCAAATCAAACAGCTATCATGACCTCCTTTCAGTAAACCGGCATTCTTCAACTCCTCAATCACCTTCTTTAAAGACATCTTCAATTGATCCACCTCCATAACCAGACCTCCTTCTTCAACCAATGCATTCACTGACGACGACTCATGCCTCGACAATGGATTATTAGCAATGTTGGGGACGTCAACGAAAGTTAATAGCTTTCGGTCAATAAGTTCCTGGACCTTGGACTTAAAAGTGAAACAGTCTTCTGTGGTATGCCCGGGAGAATTAGCGTGAAAAGCGCATCTAGCATTCTCATTAAACCATGGTTTGGGAGGCCCCGGAATAGGCTTTAATTCCCTCAGCACTACTCTTCCATCTTGAATCAAATACGGTAATAGACTAGTGTAAGTCATTGGAATAGGTTGAATCTCTTCCTTGGTGTACTTGTGATAATACGGGCTCTTCTGTTGAACCAAACCCTTGTTTGGACCCTTGACTTGTTGTTGTTGTTGTTGGGAAGCTTGATTCTGAGGAACCTGAGTTGAATATGGCATCGACACCTGCATAGGTTGTTGATATGGCATACCAAGAAATTGCATATCAGCAACATAAGGATACGACATATATGGGACCTGAACGGGAGCAGGCCTAGCTGGTTGTCTTCCTCTTCCTCTTCCCCTCGATTCATACACAGCATTGGCTTCAGCTTCTTTCCTCTTAAAGCCATTGAACAACTTCTTTACTGCAGACAGTCCTGTATTACCTCCAGAAATCTTACTGGTCTTCAAACCTTCCTCGATCTTCTCGCCTACCATAACCAAATTGGAGATATCAGAGAAAGTACTTCCAATCAGTCTTTCATAATATTGCACAGGCAATGTTCCCATGAACAGATCATTTAACTCCCTTTCTGCTAAAGCTGGTTGAACTCTCGAGGCTACTTCCCTCCACCTCTGAGCGTACTCTTTAAAAGATTCTCTCTCATTCTGAGACATATTCTGAAGCTGCACACGATTGGGGGCCATAGTGTTGAAGTGGTGTTGAAGTGTTATTGCTTAAAGAAAGCATTAGACAGGTCATCCCAAGAGCGGATATTCGACTTCTCTAGTTGCATGTACCAATCCAAGGATGCCCCTGAGAGACTATCTTAAAAACAATGAATCATCAGCTTCCTGTTCTTAACATGCACCGCCAAGTGGTATTGCTTAAAGAAAGCATTAGAGTCATCCAAGGCGGATATTCGACTTCTCTAGTTGCATGTACCAATCCAAGGATGCCCCTGAGAGACTATCTTAAAAACAATGAATCATCAGCTTACTGTTCTTAACATGCACCGCCATCTTGCGGCAATACATCCTCAGATGGGTGTCTGGAAAGCTCACTCCCTTATACTTTTCAAAGTCAGGCACTTTGAACTTTGGCGGAATGACAACATCAGGGACAAGACACATGTCCGCAGCACTCATACCGACAACATTCTTCCCCCTCAACTCCTTTACTTGTTCAGGTAGCTCTTTGCACATCTTCTGTGCAGCCATATCTTGGAAAGGAGTTGGATTGCCCACAGGCGCTACATTTTGATAGAACTGTCTCATGTAATCGTCTTGCTAATCCTCCTCACCTTGAGGAGTCGTAGTCCAAATATTCTCCTGCTCATCCTCCTCTTGCTCTTGCTCGTCATTTCCCATGGTCTGGGTAGCGGCATGGGCGGCAACAACATTCCCTTGGTTGTCAGCTCCGTTGAAGAAGTCAGTCGGCATCCCATAAAATGGAGGATTAGGTGCTTGTACCCCTAGAAATGGAGCATTGCCAACACCTCGAAGAGTCCTCACGTTTCCGGTAACGACAGGAGGAACGGTAGCAGTTGCGTTGTTAGTTGTAGCAGCGGCGGCAGCGGAAGCGGCAGTTGCAGTAGCAGTAGCAGCGACAGCAGCGGTGGCGGCGGCTCGCTCTTCATCTCTTGCATGTTGAGCCATGAGCATCTCCATCAGTTGATCCATCTTGGTCTTCAGAGTGTCGATGTCATCTTGCATGGCAGTCTGTCTCGTCTCATATTGATCCATTGCTCTTCTTGCGTTAGCCCTGGTTATGTACGGGTGTCGGGTAGTCAACTTGAATCTGGATGAGATGATACGTAATGAGCTTGGCGTCCCCTTTTTAATAAAGAAAATGCATGATTATGTATGGTTAATTCAAAATGCTTATGACCGTGTTCCTATTCCCAAGGATCTTTATCGGACTCATTCACTTGTAAATAATTAGCGCACACAAATGGATAATCAGCTCCTTCATTCAAACATAACAGTTGAATACAAACATTATTCTTTGTAGATAAAATAAAGAGCAAGACTCATAGGTATGCTTTTAGTTTAACAGATACAATGGAGCTGAAGAAATACATAAAAGTAACAAAAGATCAAAAGTGTTGTCCTCTTTGGGGCTTGAACCCTCTTAACTCTTTTTGGAATCGCTCCACCATGTCTTTGCAAAGATAAATGAAGTACTCCACCGCCGGGGGCACTCAGTCTTCCTCTAGATCCTCGACAGCTGACTGAAGCCTCCATGGGACCTCCACCATTAGCTGTCTACAGAATTCCACCAAGCCTGAATAGTTATCATACAAACTCTTGTTCTGCTCTTCCAAAGTGAAAATGGTTTCTCCTCTATTCACCCAAAGCTCATTCTGACGTCGGGCTTCTTCCTACCATCCCTCACACTGGACTTCCAATTCTCCATATGACGCTTCCCATCGGGCCACAAGGTCTCTCGCAGTGTCCAACTCTTGAATCTTCTAAGCTAGTTCTTCAGAGTCTACATTACGTGCCAAGGGAGCTTCTTATTTGAGGCGAGTTTCGCGCGCCAAACTAGATTCAATGTTTCTTAGTGCAACTTTCAACTCTTGGATCTGAGTGGTAAGAGTTGTTTTCAAATCTAACTTCGCTTGGATAGCTTGTTCTTCATCTGCGTAAGCTTTCCCTCTTTGTTGTTCAGCCTTGGCTAGCTTACGGTGGAACTCCCTTAGCTCAAAGTTGGCAGCATCCAAATTGTCTTTCACACAGAACTTTGCTTTCTTTTCTCTTTCTACCTGCTCTTGACTCTTTAGCAACTCATCATCCCTTTCTTTGAGGCTTTGCATCAAATCTTCCCTTTCTCGAGCAACATGAGTAAGGATGGCTTGTTGTCGACCCTCTTCAGCTTGCATCTCTGTGATAGTGAGCTTGAGTTTGTTGAACTCCTCAATAGGGACGTGAGTGAGTTCAGGTTCTGGCACATCAAATGGAACTTCCACAGTGAATGGCAATTTTACCTCCATCACTCTTCTGAGTATCCAAGACTCGTAAGGTTCTCCATCATAATTTCCTCTTTTTCTGAGCTCTACACCCTTCCTGTGAGGTTGGGTCCAAGCTTTCTGCATCTGTTTCAACAAATCAGGATCTTCCCTTCAGAAGTCTAACAAAATAAATTCTCTCAGAAATTCTTCCTTTGGCGCGGTCTCCATAGGGCAACCCAATTGCTTTAGGACCAACCTGGGATTATAATTGATGCATCCTTGGGATCCGATCAGCGACACATTAGGAAATGCCCCACAGTGAGCGATGACCTCCCACGTATACCAATCTAGAGAATACCAGAAAACACCATTAGCGGTAAGAGAAGCCAACTTCTGAGACCAACTCAAATTCTCTAAGATTTTGACCTAAGGTCCTTGCTGAGGGATATGAGACTTCAACCATGAATAGAGCAAAACGGAGCAACACATTAAAACTCCCCTTTTCTTCTCATATTGGACATGTATGTTAAGGAGCATGTCTACAAGTAATGCAGGCACAAGGTTGTCTGAGAGGAAAACACTAATGGCAGGTTGACTTATGTAATCGTCGTCATTGTTGGGAAACAACACTACCCCATAAATCAGTAAGGCTAAAACAGCGCTGAATGACATCCAATCTTCTTCTGATACTGCCAATTCTCCAGCTCTTTGTTCCAAAAATCTCATAGAAATCCCCTTTTCTACCAACTTTGGCCCTATTTCTCTGATAGGGAGGTGTAGAGCAACTACTACATCCCTTGCATCCAAGCTTTCTCCTAACCTGGTAAAAGGAACATCGTCTTTCAAAGGCCAATTCAATAACCTTTCAAGCTCTTCAATTGTCGGGACTAACTGAAAATCCTGGAACGTGAAACACCATAGAGGAGCATCATAAAACTTCACCAAGGATTTCAAAGCATCATGATCGACCGTTGCATCCAACAGTTCTAAAATCCACCCATATCTGGCATGAAAGTTATTCAACTGAACATATTTCACTTTCCCCTTGAGCTTCAACAGAGTTTGAGTGTCAGGGATCTTGAACTTGAGATGAGGGTTATGCTTTCTGATTAAATCCATGTGGGATCCGATTGTTTCTAAGAACGAGTCCTTTAAAGATACTTGAAAATGGCAACACATATGATGAAAAATGAATGATTAATGCAAAAATGCAATGCAAATGAGTTAAGACGGGATCCAACGAAAGTGTAGCTGTAGATCACATAATAGGTCACTGGATGGTTGGACATGGTTTCGACACCTACCCAACAATTCCCCAAACAAGGTTGGTTCTAGTGTTTTTATGCTAAATGCTTCTCGGAGTCTCAGATCCCCTTTTAGAAATATTATCATCACGCGAGCGGCCTACGTGGGGATAATATTCCAAAAGTATACTCCAAGAAGCGGCTCTTAAAGGGATACTCAAAATCCTTTGAGCGGCCGGTTTCGATTTTGGACATCCTAATACTTAGAGTTATAGGCCCTTTGTCCAAGAATTATCGTCCCGCGCTAGCGTGCGGTGCGATAAATCCCTTAAAAAGACCAACTCTAAGGTGTAGTCTTCATGTCGATCCAAAAGACACGATTGTCTAGTGGACCTAAGCTACTCAACCACTCTAAGCTTAATGTTTCCTAGAAGCCTAGGTATTGGGCTTATCTATGAACCATAACCAACAAATGCCCCAATATCAAAATACATCAACAGGATAGTATACAAATAAATATCAAAGCAAAAAACAAACACACATGCGAAGAACTAAATTAGGGTTAACTCGCTTAGTTAAAAATAACTTAAAATATATTCCCCAGTGAAGTCGCCAACTGAAGCAACTCGATTTTCAAAAATCATTTAAATTTCTGAAGACTAGTGAAATCGCCACCTAATTTTATTTGTTCTAAAAAGAACGGGAAAATATAGATAAAACCCCACAAATGCGGATAAGGCGGTCTACGACCAAAAGTATGGAATCGAGAGTCCGTTATGTAAGGGGAAGGTATTAGCACCCCTTACATCCATCGTACTCGATGGGACCCATTTAGTTCTAAGTGTTTGTGTGTGTGTTTATTGCTAAGTTATGAATAAAAGGAGAAAAGGATTTTATTTATTATTATTTTGAGTTTGGCACGGTTTCGGAACCGTGTGCCTACGTGTTCCCTTGTGCAATGGGAAATTCAAAACTCCATAGTTCCTCTCAAAAAGGTTTTAAGTTTGTTGTATTGATTTTATAAGAAAAATCGTGCATTAGACATTTCAAATGCTTGAACTTGGACTTGTTTAGTTTGTTTGAAAATCTTAAGTCCACGTTCGTTTTTGAAATGACTATTGCACACTCTTTGTGGGAAAAGAGTTTTATGATCGCATATGAGCGATAAAAGGGTTGAGTGAATTGAATTGTTTTTAAGTGAGTGAAAAAGTACCGAACAATAGGACTAACGTCTTATGATTCAAATACTAGAAACCCGAGGAGATAATCCTCAGACGAGTCGTCTATCACCCAAAGAGGTTTTCTTATGAAAAGTGAGGTGAAACAAGTTCACGTTATTTAGAAGTCTTTAAGCAACTGGTCTAGCGTCCAACGACTTAAAGATTAAGAATTTAATTGGGGGGCAAGTTTTTAAACAATTGGCCTAGCGTCCAACGACATAAAAACTTGGATTTTATTATGAAAAAGGTTTTGAAAATGCACTCGACATTGATCGAGGTTTGTAAATTAATTATGAAAGTGTTTTGAGATACGTGCTGAGATGAAATATGGAATCGGGTTATGATTAACCAAGTATATGGACTTGATTAACCTCGTGAGGATAGGTGCTCCTATCCCCAACCATGAGACCTTGATGTATGGAAAATTGGTATATAGACCAATGTTATTTTCGGGTTATGATTGATTAAAGCAACAAGTGCTTTAATCAACCTCGTGAGGATGACCATGCCCATCCCCAACTATGAAACCCTTTAAGAAATCGGCATATGAGCCAATCGAACAGAATCAGATTAATTTTAACATTTTAGTTGTGTGCGAAGTGTACAATGGTGAATAAATACTGAATGAGTAAATAAACAGACAAATATCACACAATACAATCGGAAATTTAAATAATTATTAGAAATGATTTTTTCTGTTTGATGAAGACTCGACTAATAGTTTAATCGATAAATCATCAAATAAAAACTATCAGAACCAATTATTATTTAGTACATCGCAACAACAATATTATTCGCATAAAAATAAATTAATTGAAAAGATGAAAGTTTTAGAGTTAGCCTGAATCGCAGTGACTCTAGGAGGTGCGGGAAGAAATCCATCTGATCCTTGTACGATCGGTCATCAAAATCTCAATGCGTGCTAGCAAACTGGATGCGTCAGATATTTTTCTCTCCAAAATATACCAACGGCCAGGGTAGTGTAATACTTACCAATTATTTTTACTCTTTCCTCTTTTTTTTTTAAACAAATTATTTAACAAAAAAGAAAAATAAAAGAAATGAAAAGAAAAAATAAAATAAATTAAGAACAAGGTGGTGTCACTTGTCACCACCAGATTTAATCACTAAATCAAAAGAAATTAATTTTTATTTTTTAAAAATAGAATTAAAATAAATAAAAAAAACAAATGAAAACCCAAATGGGCAAAAATAATAACTGTTCTCTCTCTCTCTCTCTCTCTCTCTCTCTCTCTCTCTCTCTCGTGAAACACGAACCTCATCTTCTTTCTCTGTATCTCTCCAAAACCAGAAACTCATCTTCCTCTCACGGTACATGCATCCACACCCACCCCTCAATCTTTCGATTCGATGGAAACCCAGAAACCCAGAAATCCTCGAATCTCTCTTTCTCACCGTTTCACCCAGGAATCCTCGCTTCTCTCTCTCAATCGCCCTCTAATGGAACCCTAATCCCCTTCGATTATGTATGCTGTTTTGGCTTATTTTTTCGATTACTAACGCTTTCTAATGTTGATTTTGCAGATGTAACAAAATTTGGCCGAAAATCAAAGGGGTTCCTGAAACCCCAGACTTCCGACATGATTCCGGCGACGGTAACGGTACCTGAGTCCTTGGAGATGCGTCTGGAACGACTTCTGAGTTGTACTTCGGGTGAGATCGTTCTTTGCTTCTTCTTTCTTCTTTCTCTGTATCAGAACTCCGATTTCTAAAACAGTTTTTCTAAAGGATTGTGTTTGGGGGAAATGATGAATGTGTTGGGGTTTTGTATTGTTCTGTGTTTTGGTTATTGTTGCTCTGGGTTTCTGATTATCGTTGCTGCTTGCTCGTTAGAACAGATACACATTTGGTCTTGTTGTGGTTTTGGACTGTTTGGTCTTTTGGCTGTGGTGTTTTTCTAGTGTAGTTTCTTGAACTGATATGGCTTTTTGAAATGATATGGCTTATGGCTTTTGGAATTTTTGTTTGTTAGAACAGATGCCTCATTTGATTTTTTTTGCTATAGTTTCTTTTTTGAAGGTTTCTAAAAAAACAGATGCTATATTTTGTATCTTGGGGTTCTGGTATATTTTTTTTCTGGTGTGTATCTTATGGCTAGAGCTTGTCTTTTTGAACAGACTATCCTGATCTTGGTTATCTCAACAGATATTATGCTTGTGGTTATCTTCTGATCCCTTATGATATTTTCCTGATTAGTTTGAACAGACCTCTGCCTTGGTTTCTCCTTTATTCCTTTTGTGCAATTCCCATCTGTCTCTCCTTGGAAACATACTGTGTTACCTCTGTAGTTGCTTGTAGTTATTACAACTTTCCTCTTTCAGCTATGGTTTACCATTCTACTCAATTCAAATTTTGGCTTTTTCTGTTTATTTCCTTGCTGCCTACTGCTGTCACACTGTATTTCTAGGTGAAAACTTTTCACTTATGCTGATAACCATATTTTTCTTGGGTAAAAATGTTCCTTGTCTGCTGCCCTGTTCTGCTAGTTGATATTATATTAACTTCTTGGGCTGAACTGATTTTTTTGGAACTTATTTGACAAACTGTTGGGCTGGATTTTGTTTGATTGCTTTAGGTAAACATGATGTTTTCTGATTTTCCACCTCACACCTCCCTTTGTGAACCAACAGCAAAGGTTGTTGTGATTTGCAATAGAGGTAGTGGCCGATGAAGAACTTTAGTTCTGAGGCTTTGATCGCTTGAAACAATCAACCTTTCAAAACCTTATTCCCTAACACAACCCTCATGATGAGTCTTTAAAATATTTGTTAGAATTCTTGTTGATGTTCGAACTTATGTTTTGCTAACTATGTTTACTTTCCTTGTTTCATGTTGGCGTGAACGATGGGGATGGCTCAAAGGTGGAGGATTCACCATGAAGAAACGAACGAAGCATAGGAACTAGAAGCCTTTCGAGAAGTATTGAAGAACTTGCTAACAATTTCAAGATTAGATTAGGAATCCATTGAACTTGCCTTGTAAAACCACGAATTTAGTTTCCTAAGTTGTAGGAACCTTATAACATAACCATTTCGTGCTTGTAAACTTCGAAATCCTTTGAAATTGATTTGAATATCATTCATGTGAATTTGAAAAAGCTTGAATTATCTTTGTAGCATAAATGGAAAAAAATTCTCTATATAAATTATAGTTTTTACAATTTTAACATTCACCTTTGAAATGTCAAATAGAGAAAATTTCCTCACATTTGGACTTGATTCCAATAATAATCAGTGTAGAAAATATACTGAAATCCTGAATGACATAAAAATTAAATTGGCAATTTCAACGAACCATGTATCAATTTGTAACATCTGCTTCAAAGAGGCTCTCAAATGATGATGATAACAACATGCCCTTTAAAACAAAGACGATTGCACATGGATTCTCTTGACTTTAACCTCAATGTCTTAAACTCTTGAGCACACGAATTGATAACATGATATCGGACATAAACCTAAAGTTTCCAACCTTCCGACAATTGAACCACCCTTACAGAACATGTGATCAAATCTGAACCACAAACCGACCTCCTAAATTGCTTATCCTATGAGATGAACCAGATAGCTTAAAACTTGAACGAACACAAACCTGACCCGAATAAAACTACAAACCAAATGTGGTGTGAAATTGGACGATGGTAAGGGTAAATTTTGGGGTGCGACAGGGGATATTAAAAAAGATAGCTCTTGGATTCTGAAAAATGTCTTCAGCCAGAGAGATAAAATTGGGAATGTGCAAGAAATCTGGGATAACATGCTAAAGCTGCAGAAGTTCAGTATGAAGACCATCTATAAAGAAATGCTTAAGGGGGGAGATGAGGTAAATTGACAGCACTTAATGTATAACAATATAGCAAGGCCAAGAGCTGTAGTAACTCTTTGGTTTGCTTGTCACAACAAGCTTGCAACAAAAGATCGTTTGAGAAAGTTTGGGATAAATGTGGAGGCAAAATGTAATTTCTGTGATGAAGCGGAAACGCTTAACCACCTCCCTGTTTACCTGTAAGGTTACGAATGATATATGGCAGAAAATGCTCAATTGGGTTGGAGTAAAGCATATGCCACAAGATTGGGAGCATGAGAGGAATTGGATAGTATGTATGACAAAAGGCAAAGGTTGGAAGAAAGACCTCTTAAAGCTGGCTTTCACTGAAACTATTTACGAAATCTGGATGCATAGAAATAGAGTCAGTTTTGGGATGACAAATGATAGTGGGAAGATATATGAGAATATCAATAGTATGATTGTGTATAGGGGTTGGTTTAATAGGAAGCTTAGGAAACACATAGCAACACTTATGATGTAGTTGTGTTGTTTTTTTTTTCCCTCATTGATTGGGTGTTTTGTTGGCTGGATCCATAGAGATCGCCTTGTAGCTAGTGGTTTTTTGAATTAATAAAGATTCTCTTTGATTCAAAATAAAAATAAAAATAAAATGTAAATAAGAGAAAAAAAATATTTTACCAACCAAAACTATTAATTGTAAAAGAAATGTATAAAAAATATAAAAATCCGTGCGTTCGTATTAATTTTGAATTAGTTATCTGTGTATTCATACAGTATTAATGTGTTACATATGTGTTTGCATGGTACTGTGTGTTACCCATAAGAATGCAACGATATAGGTGTGCAATACCCATAAGTATGCAAAGACATAGGTGTGGATTTCACGTTTTGTTTTCAAAATGTTAAATAAAAAAAATATTTTATCAAAATAATTTGTTATTTTCAAAAGAAGATATATTGTATCTTAAATTAAAAATAAGATTTAATAAAAGTATTAATAGTTAAATTATTTAAAAATTTGAGTTGAGTTTAATAGTTAAAATTAGATTTTTAATAGTATTTTTTAATCTTAAGTTAGAATTTTGTTTTATAAAGAAAGTCAATATGAAATTTAATTTTGGATTATTAACGTCATAACTTTTAGATAATATTAATAATTTAGTTAATAATGATTAAAATTAAATACCTAAATTAGAAAAATAATAATATATTAAATTTATGTAACCAAATTAACCTCACCACTAAAATGATTTAGTTATATTTTCCTTTCTCATTCATTTTTTAAGTCTACTTTTCAAAGTATGATTTACTTTCTGGAGCAGATCAGATAAAATATAGTACGTATAGAATCAGTTTCTTTAAATAAAAAAGTCGAGGCTTTTCGGAAAATCGGAATATCGAGTTATTTCGGAAAATTGAAAATCGATTTTTGTCGGGAAAATCGGAAAACGAGTTTTTTTTGAAAATCGAAAAGTTGAGTTTTTTCAGAAATTCGAAAATTCGAGTTCTTTCAAAAAATTAGAAATACGAGTTTTTCAAGAAGATATAAAAGTCGAGATTTTTTGGAATATCGAAAAATCGAGTTTTTTTAAAAAATCTAAAAATCGAGTTTCTTAGGAAAATCGGAAAATTGAGTTTTTCCGAAAAATCAGAAAATCAAGTTTTTTCAAAAAGTCAATTTTTCTTTGGAAAATTGAAAAGTCGAGTTTTTTTTTGGAAAATCGAAAAATCGAATTTTTGCGGAAAATCAAAAGCCGAGTTATTTGGGAAAATCAAGAAGTCGAGATTTTCGAAAAATCGGGTTTTTTGGAAAATAAAAAAAAATCTAGTTTTTTTTCCTGGAAAATCTAGTTTTTTCGGAAAATCAAAAAGTCGAGTTTTTTTGGAAAATCAGAAAATCTAGTTTTGAAAAGTCAAGTTTTTCAGAAAATCGAAAAGTCGAATTTTTTTGGAAAATCGCAAATTGGGTTTTTTCGGAAAATCGATTTTTTTCCAGAAAATTGAGTTTCTTTAAAAAATCAAGTTTTTTCAAAAAGTTGAGTGTTTTTGGAGAAAATCGAAAAGTCGAGTTTTTACAGAACATCGGAATATCCAGTTTTTTCTGGTAAATTGAAAAATTGAGTTTTTTTTCAAAAAAATTAGTTTTTCCAAAATGTCGAGTTTTTTTCGAAAAATCGAAATAGTCCAATTTTTTTGGAAAATCGAAAAGTCGATATTTTTTTTGAAAAATAAAAAATTTGAGTTTTTTCGAAAATCAGAAAGACGAGTTTTTCAAGATGATCGAAAAAACAAGATTTTTTGGAAAATCGAAAAATCGAGTTTTTTGGAAAATCGAAAAATCAAGTTTTTTCAAAAAGTCGAGTTTTATGGAAAATCGAAAAGTCGAGATTTTTCAGAAATTTGAAAAATCGAGTTGTATGGAAAATCGAAAAATCGAGTTTATTCGGAAAATAAAAAAATCGAGTTTTATGGAAAATTGAAAAATCGAGTTTTTTCGGAAAATCAAAAAGTAGCATTTTTTTGGAAAATCGGAAAATCTTGTTTTTTCAAAAAGTCGAGTTTTCAGAAAATCGAAAAGTAGAGTTTTTTTTCAAACATCGCAAATCGAGTTTTTTCGGAAATCGATTTTTTTTCCAGAAAATCTAGTTACTTCGAAAAATCAAGTTTTTTTTCAAAAAGTCGAGTTTTTTTGGATAATCGAAAACTCGAGTTTTTATGGAACATCAGAATATCGAGTTTTTTGGAAAAATTAAAAATAGAGTTTTTTTTTTTCGAAAAGTCTAGTTTTTTTGGAAAATCTAAAAGTCGAGATTTGTCAGAAAATCACAAAATCGAGTTTTTTTTTTTGAAAAATCGAAAAATTGAGTTTTGTCGAAAAAATTGGAAAACGAGTTTTTTCCAAAAAGTCGAGTTTTTTTTGGAAAATCGAAAAGTTGAGTTTTTTTCGAAAATCAGAAAGTTGTTTTTCAAGAAGATCGAAAAGTCGATATTTTTCGAAAAATTGAAAAATCGAGTGTTTTCGAAAATATGAAAATCGATTTTTTTAGGATAATCGGAAAGTCGAGTTTTTCAAAAAGTCGATTTTTTCCGAATAATCGAGTTTTTGCAGAAAACCAAAAGTCGAGTTTTTTCGAAAAATCGAAAATTCGAGATTTTTCGAAAATTGAGTCTTTTGAAAAATTTAAAAATCAAGTTTTTAACACCCCCACACATACATTGCCTAGGATATATGCACATGGTATTAAAATGGTACATAAAACAATCATACATACGCAGCGGAAGTACATATTACAACAAAAGCCGAAACTGTTATGGCAAAGATACAAGTCTCAAAATAATAATATTGATACATCATCCAAAAGAGTACAACACAGAAAGATATAAAAGAGATCATCACCGATGAAATGCCACCGCAAGACTAAGCCATCTTACCATTGCATTTGTCCTGCCTCGAAGATCCTGAAAAATAATAATTGGAATGGGGTGAGATTACTAAATCTCAGTGACCCTCCATATCTTAGCGGTTCACTCAGTTCTACAAGGTGCATACATCAAAACAGATTAACCTAGAATTCGGGGCTCGCCTCACGGATCGGTACAAGTACATACTAGGGATAACACCACCACCGGAAGTCCCATGATAACCCAATGTAGTGATAACACAAAAGCATCAAACACAATATGCAGACCCACATCCATATGTGAGGAATCTAGGATTCATACCTATCTGTCCAGGCTACCAAAACTACACCCTCAGTGAGTCCTTGTGTACCTTGTTGTTGAGGGACTTGCACAAGCAAATTGCTAGACAACGTGTAACACCCTTTTTCTAACCCCAAATAATCATGGTAAAAATCAGAGTAAAATAAAATGCACGCATACAAAGGGTGTCACATGTTATTTTCCATACTTAGGAAAACCAACAAAACAAACATTAACACGCACCTGGTCATACTCATAACACATATTTGAATTTTATGCTTTAAAATAAAACTATGCATTTCATAGCAGAGTATTTAATCTCTCAGATACTATCAATGATTACATCCCATACTATTATCATTGGATAAACAACAATGAATCCATAACATAATCAAGCCATAAAGATTCATACATCAGTACCATGACCACATCAACATAGTATCTCAACATACAAATACAAAATATATGAGAATACATAACAAACATCTCATAAAAGCAGAAATCTAAATAATCCCCGTGTTACATGTCCAGAGCAATGACTCACTACCTAGTATAAGGAATAAATAGATAAACTCCTCAACTAGTCTCGTGCGAAGCACCGCTATTCTTGGAACCTACACGTTATCCACATAGAGGCAACATCATAACAGAAGGGTGAGAATTCACATCATTATCCAAATATATATAATGGGAAGCAATATATAAACGACATCTATTCACGAATTCCACACACTTCAAGTGATATTCCAACATAAGATGATTATACAAACATTCCAAGTATAACATATTCACATATATTACAATTAACACAATTTTCGTCAATCCAAACAATTCAATTGTTCACATAATCAAGTATCACAATGCCAATACACATAATTCATATTCATTAATGACTCATGTGACAACAATGCAATGTGACTCAATATGCAAGTGGTACCATTGGAACATTTCTTTCACCCCGCTTCCGATTCATTATCTTAGAATGAAAGCCACACTTCCGATCCGGACAAGACCAAAGCTACCAATGTGAATTCAACGTTTCACTACTACTTATCCTTTCAAGAATCGAGCCAATTATGAACCCAAAGTTTCACCACCTAAATTTTCAAGGTCAACCAATGTATGTATGTGCAATTCATCAAACAACATATGCAAATTAAGATTATCCATTAACCTCAATTATTCAAGCATATCACCATAATTCAACTCATGTGAATTATCCACCAATTGCACAACATCATGTTTCATCAACAACAACAACACGTGTTATTCACAATATTCCATCCGAAACATAACATACATACACTAATTCAAGTAGCATGTAATCGACGAAATCGCATCCAAACATGATCCAAAACTCATCAATACAATTATTAGAAATCATGTAAATTAAGGATAAATCATAAGCAAGCAATCCCCTAAACCATTCATGCATAAAACATAATTATGATTTTTCTGCGTTCAGTAAGCTGCGCTCAGCGCCACCCCGCGCGCTCAGCGCCCTTGCTATTATGCAGAAAAATCTGCTACGGACCTGCATCTGTCCAGCCACAAATTCCACTACCAAAACATGTTTTAATGCTAATTTAACACCAAATAAACATCATCTAACATGTATACACTATAAGGAACCTACTCATATCATCAAATCTAGCTCTAATCATCAAAATCCCCATATTACAACTTCAATTTGAGAATTAAAAACCTATAATTAGAGATGCCCAATCCAATAGAATGTTACTAATCACTACCCAACAACATATAAATGCATAATAATGAAGATTCTCCCCCTTACCTCTTGAAGATTTGACTTCCTAGGGTTTCACCTTCTTTTCTCTTGTCCTCTTCTCTTCTCTTCTCTTCTTTTTCTTTCTTTTTCTCTTTTCTCTAAATGATAACACTAATTATCTTTTTCCTTCTAACCTTTACTAACTAGTAATGTCTTATTGGGCTTAATACTTAACACCTCCCTATTACTTATATTCATAAACTTAGGCCCAATACCAAATAACCACAATTCTACTTATAAAACCCAATTAATTAAATAATACACATATTCAAATAATTCAAATATTCATTTAAATCGCCCAATTAAATTAATTATCACATAATATAATATATAATAATAATAATTAATAATTAGCTATTAAAAATCGAGATGTTACAACTCTCCCCCACTTAAAAGATTTTCTCCCTCGAAAATTACCTCAAGCGAACAACTCGGGATACGAATCCTTCATCTGACTCTCAAGCTCCCAACTCACATTACCATTACCAGGACCTCCCCAAACCACTTTCACTAAAGCGATTTCCTTCCCTCGAAGTTGCTTAACTTCTCGATCCTCAATACGCATCGATAAAGTCTCAACCGTCAAATTATCTCTAACTTGCACATCATCTAGCGGCACAACATGAGACATGTTTGGCATATATTTCCTCAATTGAGATATATGGAATACGTCATGAAGATTAGCAAGTGATGACGATAAATGAATTTGATAGGCTACTTCACCAACTTTCTCAACAATCTGATACGAACCAATAAAACACGGAGTCAACTTCCTTGACTTCAATGCTCTACCAACACCAGTTATAGGAGTAACTCTCAAAAACACATGATCCCCTTTATCAAAGCTAAGATCCCTCCTCCTCTTATCATGATAACTCTTCTGACGACTCTGGGCAATCTTCATCTTCTCCTGAATCATCTTAATCTTATTCGTAGTTTGTTGAACTATTTTAGGTCCAACCATAACACTTTCACCAGATTCATACCAACATAAAGGCGTCCTACACCTTCTTCTATACAAAGCTTCAAACGGAGCCATTCCAATTCTTGAATGAAAACTATTGTTATAGGTAAACTCAATCAAATTCAAATAACCATCCCAAGAACTTCCATGCTCTAAAACACAAGCTTTTAAAAGATCTTTCAATGATTGAATCGTCCTTTCAGTTTGACCATCAGTTTGCGGATGATACGCCGAACTCGAACGCAACTTAGTACCCAAAGCACTTTACAAACCTTCCCAAAAATGAGAAGTAAACCTCGGATCTCTATCCGAAACAATACTCGACGGAACACCATGCAAACTCACAACCTTCTCAATATACAACTTAGCAAACTTTCCCATAGGATAATCTATCAAAATTGGAATAAAGTGAGCAGATTTTGTCAATCTATCCACAATAACCCAAACAACATCATGACTACTCAGAGTCTTCATAAATTGAGAAACAAAATCCATAGAAATGCTATCCCACTTCCACTCAGGAATGGATAACGGCTGCAATAAACCAGATAGTTTCTGATGTTCAATCTTAGACTTCTGACAGATCAAACAAGAATACACAAATTCAGCAATATCCTTCTTCATACCAGACCACCAAAATAACTTCCTAAAATCTTGATACATCTTAGTAGCTCCACGATGAATACTCAATCCACTACGATGTCCTTTATCAAGAATTCTCTTTCTCAAATCACGAACATCGAAAATACAAACTCTATCACGACACCTCATGATACCATTCTCATCAATCTAAAAATCACCACCGCGACCTTGATTGATCAACAACAACTTATCAACCAAAACCAAATCAGATTTCTGACCTTCTCGAATATCATCTAAAATACCACTAGTAAGCTTCAACATACCAAGCTTAACACAAGAAGACAACACTTTACAAACCAAACTTAAATCTCTGAATTGCTCAATCAAATCCAACTCTCGTACCATCAACATCGACATATGCAAATACTTCCTACTCAAAGCATCATCTACAACATTTGCTTTACCTGGATGATAATTCAAACCAAAATCATAATATTTCAAGAATTCCAACCATCTTCTTTGCCTCATATTCCAACCATCAACTCTAAATTATGTGTCGGATAATTCCTCTCATGAACTTTAAGTTGCCTTGAAGCATAAGCTACCACTTGCATATTCTGCATTAACACACCTCCTAAACCCATCAATGAAGCATCACAATACACCATAAATGGTTCTGACGGATTAGGCAAAATCAAAATAGAAGCGGTTATTAACCTTCACTTAAGCTCTTGGAAATTAGCTTCACACTGCAAAGTCCAAACAAAATCTTGATCTTTCCTTGTCAACTGCGTCAAAGGTAACACAAACTTAGAAAAACCTTCAATGAACTTACGGTAATAACCAACCAAACCAAGAAAACTTCTAATCTCAGAAACAGATTTCGGAGCTTCCCATCGAGATACAACCTCAACCTTTGAAGGATCCACATAAATAACACCACTCGAAATCACATGCCCAAGAAAACTCACTTCCTTCAACCAAAACTCACACTTAGAAAGCTTAGCATACAACTTCTTCTCTTTCAACACAGATAATGTAACACCCCATATTTTCAATTATTAAATAATTTGAATTAGAAATATTTATTTAATTAAATGTTGAATTATTGGTATTTTTGGAATTATTGGAAATAATTAAATAAAGAAAAAGGAATTTGGAACTGTGGTGTGGTTAGTAGATGTGAGGGGTGTATGGAGTGAAAACCTCTAGTTATAATTTTATTATTATTATTATTATTATAATAGAGGAATAGAAAAGAAAAAGAGAGAAGGAATTGGAGAATCAGATTGTACGTGAGAAGAGAAGAGGCAAAAAGGAAGAGGAACACCCAAAGCTCTAGGAATTCAAGAATTTGGCTAAGGTAAGGGGTGACTTTCTCAGATTATTATGCCTTATGGATTTTGGGAACGATAGGATTGATTCAGTCGTTAGGAATCCCAATTTAGGATTTTCTAGGTTTATGAGTTTAAACCCCAAATTCATGAATTTTGATGTAAATTGATGTTATAGGGTTATTGTATGATGTTATGATGTGTTATAATTGCATTGAAATCATGTATTGTAACTTGTTTTGGTGTTGTTGGGTGATGGATTCATCTTGGTATGAATTGGATTGTATTGGAAACCATGAATGCTGTCAAAATTAAGTTTTTTGCTACAGACGTCGCAGGAACCGGTTACCCTCTGGGAGGAACCGGGTTCCACATATAATTTCTAGCAAAGTGATTTTTATGAGTCTTGGGAATCGGTTACTCCCTGGAAGGAACCGAGTTCCTAGTACATTTTCCAGAAAAATGTTTTCCTATAAATCGTGGGAACTGGTTACTTCTCTGGAGAACTCGGGTTCCCCATACATTTTCCAGAACGTGTTTTCACATGATTGTGGGAACCGATTACTCCCCTGGAGGAACCGGTTACCACTGTAACTTTTTGAAAAACTTAAACTTTGAAAATTCATAACTTTTAAACCGTAAGTCCTTTTTAATCGCCATTTTGGACATTATTCCTTAAATTAAATATTCTATTTTATGAAATAAAGAAAATAATGGTAACTTGGTTTTATTTTGGAAAATGTTGGTTTTCCAACTTTGTGGTTATTCGTACCTTGCATACTTGGTGGGTAGGCAATGGTGTGTGGTTTGTGATGATGTCTGTGTGTATAATGATGACTATATGTGTATGTTGGTGATATCATTACTAATTGATGAGTAAGTGCTTGCATGTTTATGCTATTGGTGATGTTCATAATAGTGGATTGATATCATGTTTTGGTGAGGATGTTGCAGTAACTGCTTGTGCATGCTTATGCTGTTTGATGATGTTCATGACAAATGATGGTTATCATGTTTTGGATTGATGATGGTTTATGATGTATGATGATATCATAACCTGTGTTGAATGTTGCATGCTTTTATAATGTGTGTAACGCCCTGTTTTTAATTAATATTATATTATATTAATATTTTCGAGTTACCGATCGATATTTATTTTGCGACGAGAATAAATATATTAATCGATATATATGATAATATATTTGGGGACATTTCGTTCGGTCCGGTTTTTATTCCGTTCGGTTCGATAAAATATTATTTGGATCCGATATTTAATTCCCCGGAATTATTTGAATTAATTGAATTAATGATATAATTAGATAGGGGTGTGGGAAGCATTTTGTTAGAATTGGGTTTTTCACCCTTAACCTTACTAGTAAGGCACACCATAAATACATTCCCATTGTTTTCTTTCCATTTTTCATAACAAAAGCCAAAATAGAAACATAGAAGCTTGGAGAGAAAATGAAGGGTTTTGGGAGAAGAAGAGCATGAGAAGAACAAGAGTAGAGCTAGAGCTTGAGGTTGGATTTGTTGAATCTTCATGGATCATCCAATCTCTTGAGGTAAGGGGTTTGATTTCTCTATCACATATGGTTAGGGTTTGATAGTTATATTTTGGATTTGTGGGAAAAATTGATAGGTTGATTTATGAGTTGTATGTGTGATTGTGGAATGATTTAGAAAGTTTGAATTAGGAGTATGGATTGTGGGTGTTTTAGGTGCTAGCTTGTAGGAATTAGAATTGTTAAAAATGGAAATGAAGAAGAAATAAGAAAAACTGAGAAACTGTTAAAAAAACACAGTCTGATATAAAACGCAGGGAAGAAGAAAATGGATGGAAAGTGATGCATGGGGGAGGCGCCTACCTCCATGTGTGGGGCGGCCACCCCCTTCCCTAAGGTCCTCGCCTCCATTTGTATACAAGGCAGGGACGTTCGTCCCTTAGGAACATGGAGTGTGCAACGAAATTGTGTTTTTTTTTTCTGTTTGCTGTATGTCTGTTTCCTGCATAACCTGTTTCTGTCTTCTGCATAATTCCATTTTGGTTCTGTTTGTCCCAATTTATACAACTTCACATAGTAATGATTTATATTAATAAAATATAATTAGGACATGAGTTAGCCGATTAAATTTGGGACCCGATTATGTTCCGATTTTCTGATTCCGGTAATTTCAGCGACGGAGCAAGTTGCTCCGAATTCAACAAAAATTGACGTGCTAGCTAAGTTCGACGTGTAGAACGTAGTGGTGAGGTTAGTTTTTAGAAATTACGAGTTTTTACGAGATGACCCGAAATAAGCCAATTTACGGTTAAATTGAATCGGGTTGCATTTTCATAGATTTAAGGCACGTATGGACAATTCGATTATGATGTTGACGAGTATAATTAATGCCGGTTATTAGGAATGGCTTTCACGACGATTATAGGTGTTTGACTATTTTTCCGTATTTGGAATTTAGTGAATGAATCGATAATGATGTGGGATGATTAAACATAATGTTTGCGACGACGTATTAATTAACGAATACTTGTTGATATGCGATGCGATGATATATGTCTTTGTACATGATGATGTGATAATTATATAGATGTTGTTAATAAATACTTCCGATTTGTGAATGCATGATTTTTGACGATGATGAATTGTTTGGTGATGTTTTGCATAATGCAAATATGATGCGATGATATATTTATCTTGTTGTGGATAAATTATGGCGATGTGGGCTTTATGCCAATTTTGATGAGCGATGATGATGTTTTGTTGTGTTGTTTTATTGTTGAGTCACATACATTGCATTGGCGACGATGGGCTTTTATGCCAAGCGACGGGGTTTTTATGCCAAGTGTTCCTATTTATGGACAAAGCGACGGGTACCATATGCATAACATAGTCGTGTCTCATGGAGTCGGTTATGTTTATGTTTGAGTTGTTTGGCGTTGGGTTTTAATTGATGGATGATGTTGGATTGCGATGATATATGATGCTTTGTTTGGTGATATTCTTTATGATGAACATGAAATGAATATAACTTGATAATTTCATGATAACTAGGCTATGAATATAAATTATGAGTTTTGTGATGATTTACTTTTGATGAAATGCTTAATGCGAATATGATGTGATGATATTTGTGACGATGGGCTTTTATGCCAAGCGACGATGGGCTTTAGCCAACTTGTGATGATTTTATTTATGTTGCTTATGTTATTAGCATTGTTTGATGTTGTTGTTTATGATTGTCGTATTAACTTGTGACGATTTCGTGGTGAGAAACGTTTATGCGTTGTTGTGACGGTTTATGCCAATGAGGTTATGGAGATAAAGTGTAGATTATACACATTAGAATGACGATTAAAGTAAGCGAGTTTTGGTTATGTGTTGGAATTGCACTTATTAACTTATATCCTTTATAATTCCGAAACTATATATATACTTTATCATGCCTTTTAATTATATGTTTTGGATTATCTCACCCTTTACTTGTTTCACCGTTGCCTTTATATTGGTAACGTGCAGGTTATGAAGATGGAGTTTATAGCTGCTGTTAGTCGAGTCAGTGTCGCTCTGATACGTAGCACTCGGGGGAAAATTTATGTTCTCTTTGTGGTTGTTCTTTGGTTGTTTTCCTTTTGTAAATAAGAATCATACTTTATGAAAATATGATTGGTTAAGGAAGTTTAATAAAAAAGATGTTTTGATTTTTATGAATCAATTTATATTTTTCGACGATGCTATGTATCCGAGATTTATACTTTAAAGCAAACTGTTTAAAGTAATTTGGTTTTGAAGGTATGATGCCTCAGTATTGAATTTATGAAATTTTAATTTACTCTGATTTTTACATATAAAATCTTGGGTAATATTGGGGTGTTACATTAGTGGTATTAGAGCAGGTCGGTCTGTCGGTCAGGTTATTAATGTGTTTAACCCTGTTGTATGCGACATGTGTGTGAAGTAGTGTCGGTACTTGCTTGTTTCTAATTGTTTGTCTGCAGAGATGAGTTGGAAATAAGTGGGGGAGAAGTTTTACTTCTTGGAGGCACTTGTGGCTTAGAGTTGGAGCCTCAAGCGGTGTTACGCTTTGGTAACTTGAAGTGTAAGTTTGAAGACGCTGTTGTAGTTTGGTAAAGATGGTTTATGTCACCATCATGAATGTCGACTGTCTATTGACAAATTGAGGAACTGATCACCCTTAATCTCTTGTTGATAGTATTCGGGATTTGTGTTGGTTGGGATAGACTTGTCTTACCAGCTTAATAGTGTATGAAGCAGATGTGTTGGCACAAGGTGGTGCGTGGTTACTTGAGTTGTGGGCGAATTTGGATTTTGGTGAGGAGCAAGATTTTGGCAAGCGAGCTTCTTGTTGTGATTCTTCCGAAGCATATTGTGAAGATGTGAGTGTATTACCGCAGTAGTGCGAACTGAAGTTTTGATGGATTTAGTTTCTAGAACTAGTTGTTATTTGAAGTATCCTTAAGGGATGTTTGCTTCTGAATTAGAGTTGAAGAGTCAACTTGAGGATTGGTCTGAGCAGAGTTTGTTCATTCTAGCGGGTCAACGTGGAGAGCTACCGTTGTGTTGTTCGAGAAGAACAAAGGTTGCCCGAGTTGGTGTGTCGTTTGCATTCAAGGAACGAAGTGGATATTGAGGATAAGTGTCTACTTCTGAGGATTGATATTTGGATGAATTAGTCATTTGGAGTTTATGTGTTTAGTGAGATCGATGTGAAGTCTGGCTGTCTACGGGTTAGTGTGAGAGCTGAAGATGTTTAGACAATGCTTTTCAAGATAGTGTATGGTCCTGACGAGTGTTTGTTGATGTCATTAGTGTGACTAATGCGTCGATTATATTTTTGAAGGATTCAGACAGTACTCTCATGAGTAGCTGTAAGAGTTACTTCGTGTTCATGGATATTATTTGGTTCACATCAAGTTAAGGAAATTGTAGCAAGCATCCGAGCTTTGCGTTATCAGTATTGAAGTTAGACCAGTGCATGTCGAGTATTTTAGAGATAAAGTTTTGAACTGTTGGACGTGAGTGCCTTAAGTAAGCGACTTGGACGGTGATATTTTGGACAGTTCCGCGAAGACTTATTTTGTATCTTGAAGAAGACTTTAAGGGGTTATTTCAGAGCTTAGAAGTTCTTTTGTTTTGGATGGTTAGCTTTGTGAGTTTGATGGAAAATCTTTTTATAAGTTGGTATTGATCGTGGGTACTTTAACTCGAGATGGTTGAGTCACTATTTGGACTTCGCAATGGGAAGCGAATTCGTTTGAGCCAGTGAAATGTTTAGCGAATGCTTTGATTTTGGTCTTGGTTAGTACTAAAGAACCTTGTGCGGTGTATTGTGATATTTCATTTTGGACTTAAGATGTATTTCTCCATAAAGTTGAAAAGGTTATTGCTACCTTGGAACAATTTGATTTTCATAATGAAAAATTGTCGGACACGTGAGTTAGAGTTTAATGCGGTTGTGAGCATTTGAAATCTTAAAGGTGCAGATGTTAACAACGAGGAGATTGGAATTGTTGAAGACAATTCAAGTTTGAGTGTGATCTATAAAGAGACTTCGTCTGTTGTTGAGTTTAGTATGTTGATATCGTGGATAACCCAAGAAGATCTAATTTGAGGATTAGTTATTTTGAAGAATGTCGCATGTTTGTTTTGAGACACTTGTTGAGATTAAGCTCAGAAGGTTATTAAGGATTTGTTCACTACTAACATATGGATTTCGTTGAATACTAATGGTCGCAGTGGATTATTAGATTACGACTAAGATAGGTCTTGATGGTAAGGAATTTTGTGACGGTTTGGTAGCCACGGGTACCTTAAGATGATTGATGTGTTATAAAAGAAAGTATTCTATTTGGGACTGAAGTCGGTCGCGACGGTGTTCTTGTTGGATTCCAGAAAATTTATGTTATGGTTCTAAGTCTAACCTGTTTTTTAATTACAGGAGTATGAGACGACGTTGATGAGTAGAGTTCTTGAGAGAGTGTTTTGGTTTGAATTACCACTTTGGAAGATTGAAAGTTTTGAAAAGTGTTTCGATTTAAAAAACCTGTGTATTGATCGTTGCGACGGTGCGAGGATGGTGATTACTTAATACAACTTTTGGAATTGAATTGTTATAAGGGAAGACTTCGTTGAAGTCTAGTGTATACGTCGAAGTTTCACAAGTGAAATATTTGGGCAGTATTTTAACCTCCTATTGTGAACCAAGAACTAGTTTTTCTTGTGATTTGTAGTAGAGAGTTTTTAGCCAATGATTGGAATAGTTATTGTTTATGAGGCTTGTATTGTTAACATGATAAAAAATTGACCCTAAATTCTGATTCCTAACACACCCTAATGATGAAATTGAAAGAAATGGTCTCTTGAAAATCTTTGTTTTTGTCTCCTTACTTTGGAATGTTTTGATTGCACAATAACCACTATTTTTTTTTTGTTTCATGAGTTACACCAATGGTGAGGCAAAGGAATCAAGGCTTGAAGGTGTGAAGAAAATAATTCATGGACTAAAGTTTGGAAGCATAAGAAAGTGTTGGAGATAGAGATTAAGAATAAACTCATTTGGATTTTTATGTAACTTTGTAACTTATTGTTTTGGACATATAAACGAAATGGAAGTGTCATTTTTTTTTGAATTTTTGTCTTGTAGATTGGAATTGGTCTGTAGTTTAAGCTTTGAAACTTGATTTTTGAATGATGATGAAAGATGTTGAGATAATCTTTGAATGATTTGAATGGTGTAGAACTTAACTTGCAATTCTAATTAGTTTTCTTAGAATTTAAGTTAGACTTGAAAGATGTGAAAATCGAATGTCTTCTTGAATTGAATGAGATTTTTATCTTTGAATGATAAGGTTTGAAGTAATGAATTTTGATGAATATTTGAACGCACTTGTGAAGCATCAACTCAAGAAGCCTTGATTCAACTTAGCTTTTACATCCTTGATGTGATTTTGTATCAATTCATTGGAATTTTCTTTCATGCCAAAAACTTGTAGTTTAGACCTTTAAGTTCTCTTTGAATACTCTTTCGAATATTTTGAGAAATGCCTTGAAAATAAATGTAGAAAACTTGTAAAGTTCTTTGTATCATTAATTGATAGAGACTTGAGTGCAAAAGTAATTGAAGTCGTGGACAAGAAACTTGAATGCGGCTTGTGAATTTAAGGAGTAATGTGAGTTTTGTTCAAAAGAAAAGATATAGAATTAAAGTTGAATGCTTGGTATTTTGAATCTTTAATTTAGTACAAATGGTAAAAATCTCGTAATCTTGAACCTTTTCTTTGTAATGAATTTGAAAACCTATGGCAATTTGAGCCATCTTTTGTAATCTTGAATGCCATTTTAATTTTGCTAGTAAACACCTTGAAGTATCTTTGTAACATGGGTGGTACAATTTGAAAACTTGCATAGAACTTGCATTTGCAATACAAGAGGATAATGATATGGCTTGCAAATTAGAACAAAAATATTATCTTGAATAACCTTAGTAATGCAACTTCCATGGGAAATTCACGTCGTAGTAAGAATGGGTCATCAAAAGACATAGGCTTCACCAAATTAGTTATGGATTCACACTAACTTAATTTCAAGTTTGAACTCCAAGATAAAGGACAAGATTCTCATTGAAACCAGAAAACTTCCCACGAATTATGACCATATTCCGCATCAAGCTTCACCATGAATTAAATAATGGACTGAATTCTCTAGCAAATGCTAATAAAGACAAATTATCTGCTCAAACAATGCAAACCAAGTGATTATCCACTCTCTCTAATTTTGAACTTCATACTTAATCCACAAACGGATGCCCCTAGATGATTAATCCTCTGAGATCCAACTAGATAACGATAAAAAATGAAAACTTGACCTGATAATACACATGATACCTATGCATCCATGATCTTACCTAACAATGAAAGATCAATGGTAATGCGAGCGCCTGAATAAGAGGTTGTAAGCTAATGAATGAGGGTGGGGCAAATTTTGGGGTATGACAGCTGCCCATATTTAAATATATTTAACCAGACTATTTGAAGAAACATCTTTGAATCGTCGGGTAAAAGATAATTTAAATACAACAGACCCAAATTTTCTGTGAAAAAACAAAAATGGGTATGATATGCATGCAATTGAATATGATGATACGAGAATACAATGAACCAAAAAGCAACAAAGATTTCTTGGTTATGCAATATGAATGAGTGCGAGGGAGCAAGCTCATCAAGGTGATAAGAAAAAAATATTGACAATGGACTAAGTCTTTCAAAAGTTCTGGTGTTCCGCCGAGAACAGGTCTCAACTTCTTCTTTAACCAAGATATTTCATCTGGAAAGGGTGACAAAGCGATCATTCGACAATGAACTAAAATTTCATCCATTGAAGTATTTGGCAGATCAACAACGAACTACCTTCCATAATGAAGAGATTACCATCCATCGGAATAACAAATCAACGACGAACTATCTCTTATCATGAAGAAACTTCCATCCATCGGGATATCAAATTAACGACGAATTGTTTCTTATCTTGAAGAAACTATCATCCATCGGCATAATAAATCAATGAAAAAAATTGTCTCTTATCATGAAGAAACTGACATCCATCGACATAACAAATCAACGACAAATTGTCTCTTATCATAAAGAAATTGCCATCCATCGGGATAATAAATCAGCGACGAACTGTCTCTTATCGTAAAGAAACTACCATCCATATGGATAACAAATCAGCGACGAACTGTTTCTTATCATGAAGAAACGGCCATTCATCGGGATAATAAATCATCGACGAGCTGTTTCTTATCATGAAGAAACTGTCATCCACCGGGATACTCAATAGCAACACAACATATAACTATATGTTGAAATATCAATGATCTTCTACTAACCGCCATTAATAGTCGAATATAAGAACGCACATAACCATATGTGAAACTTCAGTTGATTTTATCATTATTTTTCGCTATTAACCAATAGCAACACAACATATAACCATATGTTGAAGCTTCAATCATCTTCTGTCAATCACCATCAGCACTATAATGCAGCAATGGACATAACCATACGCAAAACTTCAATGATAATCATCATTTTCCGCTATTAACCAATAGCAGTTGTTACTTGAAAATTCCTAAATATGTTTAAAGGTGTGTATCAAAGGCAAATGTCCTTATAAGTTAGGGGTCGATCCTTAACGAATATAGGTTCCTCAGGAGGATTTATGAAACCAAGTCAAGGATGTCAAAAAGAAGTGTGTGGACCAAAAGAATGAATTGAGAAATTGGTCGACTCGACCAAAGTATCAAATAAACATGGAAAAAGTCAAGATCGAAGGCCAGAAGGAAAAGGGTCAAGACGAATGTGTCAAAAATGAACCACATCGACTGGATGAATATAGGATTTTGGTCGATTCGACATATTATGGGCTAAGTGAAGGAGTCAATCGAAGCTCATATATTGTCGAAGATGTATTCTAGGGGACTTAGAGAAATCTCGTTCTTTATGAGACGTATCAAAGCTAGGAGCGGTTAACCCTTTTGAAATCACGAGCGGGAAAAAGTCAATCTCTGAAGACCGTGGGCAGTTACTTCAAGAGATCGTGGGTTTTAGGCTCCAAGTGGATGGCGAAATCTTATATAGAAGTTACATTTTAGTTTCAATTTCATCCATAGATTGCCTTAAGCAGTTATCTTATAAATTATTATAAACAGGTCATTTCGCTGTAATTTTTAGGCGTGTTCACTTGTATTATCAAAATGCTTACCAAAACTCTGCCCAATTCCACACTCTAGGAAGAAAGAGTCGTTAAGCTTTTGATGTACGTGAATCACCACCTTTATTTCAATGCAATCAGTTTATCTTTTCACGTTATCCTTTTAATGTCTTTACTTTTTCGTCTTCATTTTTGAGCAACTTTGCATGAACTTTTCAACACTACATGTCGGTCACGAGTCACCAACTAGTTAGTTCATTGAGTCTTATTTCGTCCGGAATCTACTGTCAGTCACGAGTTACCAGTCTGTCGGTCGAAGTCTTTGTGTGGAAAGTCGTTGTACTTGTTCCCTTGGTCTTAGAAAACTGTTTCTTGACTAGGGCGTTTCTATAGAACCAGTACAATATAAAAAATCTTAGCACGTGTAAGATCAACTGGTCGATCTTGCAAGTAACCCTTAGTTTTAGCACATAGGGAGGACCATCGCTTGTTTACCATTATCCATAGTAAACAAATTGGAACACCTGGTGGGACCAAGAGCTAAGTTTTAGAGTTTGTCGTTAGATGTCATAGGTGCATGAGACTTAGGAGTGTAAATTTAACCAATAACAAACCACCTACTAGAAAGCGTATACATAGGATGACAAACACTACTTCTGCGTCAAACATGGATGAAATTCCACCGCGAACCATGGGAACGTTCGACCCAGTTGTTACGCAACTTACACCATGTCCCCCATTACACGACACTACTGTATCAAGGTCAACTACGCTAGTATCAGTCCCTCTTCCCCAGGCCACCCTAGTGAGTCCAGGGCCTGTGGTGGCCACGAGTACCATTCTGAACACAACGATACCTCAATTTGGTACTGCTACGAATCCCCTTTATGGAATGTTGTATTCCTTAATGGTAGGATATCAATCAACCTCAAGTGCAGCGGTGATGTCCGATAATGCACAAAATATGAATGTTCCTTTGCGAGGGTCTGCAGTAGGGGAAATAGAGCAGTGCCTGCGCAACAGTTAATGCCACCCTTAAATAGTACATATGTGGTAGTGTTAAGGCAACAAATGGATGACAGTAACCATGAGTTGGTTAATATGCTAACTCACCAAATGGGTAATGTGTTTAATCCTATAGTACAAGAATCGGTTGAGACTAATAGGAAGTCCATTGAAACCAATCGACAAGTGATTGCATAGTTGACACGTTTGTGTAACTTCTTGGGCGCTCCCCAAGCACCTCCCCGACAGGGTCCATTAGTTTGATAGGTCATACTTGCTCATGGGGACATGGGGGCAATAGAGGAAGAGATTGTGTATCAAGGTCTAGCTGCAACGCCTCAAAGAAATGTTATTGTCAACCCACCTAGGGTATTAGTTCATAGACAACAAGAGGCTGACCAGGTTCTCGATCAAATTCGACAAGAGGAATTAGTTGTCAAAAATAACTTGACAAATATTATCGAGAAAATTATAGCCAAAAATGGTATGAATACCACAATGCAAAGGCCAACGTACTCTTCCCCATTATCTGAGTATATTTTGTAGACTGAAAACCCTAGAGGATGGAAAATGCCTAAATATACTATGTTTGGGGGAGAAATAGGGGAATCGATAGTTGAGCACATCGCTAGGTACTTCACTGAGTTGGGGGCATGGAAGATAATGAAAGCATGAGGGTAAAACATTTCCCTTCATCCCTTACTAAGGCAGCCTTCACGTGGTTTACCACCTTACGCCCTAATTCTATTGATTCATGGTCGAAGTTAGAGAAACGTTTTCATGAACCATTTTATGAGGGACATTCAAAGATTAGTTTGGTCGAGTTATCCAACATTAAGAGAAAGTTTGCTGAAACAATAAATGATTACCTAAATAGGTTTAGATCATTAAAATCAAGGTGCTTTACCCAAGTGCCTGAACATGAACTTGTTCAAATGGCTGCTGGAGGTCTAGACTACTCCATTAGGAAGAAAATACACCCAACTTTCGTCAAGAGTATGCCATAACTGGCTGACAGAGTTCGACACCTCGAGCGTCTTTGACTAGAAAAAGTTAGACATACTAAGGCTAAGGCTAAGAAAGAAAAAGTAGCCTACGTTGATTATGATGACACAAATCCCATATATGAAGCTGACTACATCTCACTGACTGAGGCAGGTGTCGATGTGGCTGAATTGAAATCAGGGCCTACATACGAGTGCAAGTCATTGTTTCCTGCAAAAGGAAAAATCCTGCTGTTGAAACTAGTTCAAAATTCCCTGCAAAAACTTATACTTTTGATGTTAGTAAATGCGAAGAGATTTTTGATGTGTTAGTAAAAGATGGTAAAATCTTAGTACCCCCAAATGCTAAATTACCACCATTAGAACAAAGACAAAAAAGAGGTTTTTTGAAAATATCATAACTACCTTGGTCACACAACCTCTCAATGTTTTATTTTCAGGGATCTGGTCCTGAAATCACTCCAAGAGGGTCGACTAAAGATCGTAGTAATGAAGCAGAAAATCGACACTAACCCTTTGAGACAAGAAGAGGTTTTGTTTGTTGAGCCTGTCGACATCAATATGGTAGATATTACTGAATTTCCTGATGACAACATGGTCGAGGAAAGCACTGATGAAAGCCCAAATGTTAAGCTAGATGATGTCTACCCAAAAGACGATGAAGATTTGCTGGGATTTCTTTATCGTTGCAAGAATAAGGGCGCCCAAGTCGGTTTGTGCCCCAGATGCAGTGCTCAGACTGATAGGGTTGCTGCTGATAATTTCTAGAGGTTACAGTTGGAGAAAGGGAGAGCCCAATGGAACAAAAGGGATCCCAAGAAGGTGTTTCAGGCCAAGCCAAAAACTTTCATTTCGTCAGGTGTTGCGCCCAAGGGCACTTGGATTAAGTCCCAAATGGCTGTGGGGGCATCCAATTTCGTTGATGCTGTGAAAGATGTAAAGGGGAAAGCTCAAATGAGCTACCGTCTCGAAGTTAGATCTAAGAAGAGGATCCATATATCTGAAAAATTACATGGGAAGAATCCTATGAGTCCAAATGAAAAATTACTACACAAGCCAACTTGTTACTTCGTGATGAACAATGGCTCTATTGAGAGCCAGGATGCCTTTTTTGAGATGCCTTCTTGCATAAATGACTTTCACCAATAGTTTCCTCAACCATATCTTCATTTGGAAATTCTATGATCTCCACCATATTATTTTTGACAGGTTCAGCAAACAAAGCTTCCTCTTGCCTGAGAGGATCAACATCGATTTTCATTTTTCTGGAAACAAACTTCAGTCGACCTTCTTGTAGTGATTTATGAACAAGATCCCTAAAAAGAAAACATTGAGAGGTTGTGTGACAAAGATAATTATGAAATTTGCAAAAACCTCTTTTCTGTCGTTGTTCTAATGGTGGTAATTTAGCATTTGGAAGTACTAATATTTGACCATATTTAACTAACAAATCAAAGATTTCTTCACACTTCCTGACATCAAAAGTATAAGTTTTTGCAAGAGACTTTGAATTGTTTTCTACATTACTTTTTCTTTTGACAGGAAATAGTGATTTACACTAATATGCTGGTCCTGGCTTCATTTCAACCACGTCAACTTCTGCTTCAGTCGGCGTGATATAGTCGACCTCATATATGGGATCAGTATCATCATAGCCTATATATGATACTTTTCTTTCTTAGCTTTAGCCTTAGTATGCCTGACCTTTTATAATCGCAACCGCCCAAGATGTTGAACTCTATCACCTAACTGTGACATGTGACACCCCGATTTAATTCAAATATTAAATAAGTGAGAATTAATTATTTAATTGATTAAAAGTCTTAAATATTTAATTCATCTGGATTAATTGGATCATTTAATGAGGAAAGGCCTGGAGATGTGCAGAGTAAATAGGAGGTGTGAGAGTAAATCACTCTACTAATTACTAGGTATGAATTAATTATTTTATTGTAATATTAAAAGGAAAAGAAAGGAAAAAGAGAAGGTTTTGGAGAAATCATTTCACGTAGAGTTGGAGAAAGAAGAGAAGAGAGGAAAAGCCGACGCCGAGAGAAACCGAAGAATCATCGCGGGGTAAGGGGTGATTTTGTTTGATTAATATGTCTTATGGGTTTTGGGAACCAATGGGATGATTGGGTATGTTAGGAAATGGAATTATAGATTTATAGCATAAAACCCTAAGTTGTGTCAGTGTATGGAGGAATTGATCAGTAGTGTGTCAGATGACTGATAGGAATGTGTAAATTATGTTGTTTGATGTTAAAATGGTGTAAAATGGCTTTAGATTAGTGTTCCCAATATTACAATTCGTGGTTGAAAGTTTGGAAGAGGTAATGGATGCAAAATGCTGTCAAAAAGTAGCAGAAATGCTGTCACAGGTCGTGGGAACCGGTTCCCTGTGGGGAGGAACCGAGTTCCCAGTGTTAAAATTGGCAAAACTGGGAAAATTACACTCAGGAACCGATTCCTGTATAGGTAGGAACCGGGTTCCCATTCAAAAACCAGGGGCGTGATTTTTAAAACTTTCAGGAACCGGTTCCTGTATATGTAGGAACCGGGTTCCATGTGTATTTTTCCAAGTTTTCTAAAACTTTAAAGATTCGTATTTTCTAAACCGTAACTCCGATTTGAGTGCCGTTTTCGGTGTTATTTCTTAAATTTAAAATAATACCTTTTGAAAAGAGAAAAATATTATTTTACTAAATTATTTTAAAAATAGTCGCGCTCCCGATTTTTGAAAAGAGTTAGTAGATAAGGACATTGGAGAACTATTATGGATGGTCTGAGTTACCGAATGAGATATTAATGTTTACAATGCCGTATTTGATATTCATGTTGATTGAATGAGATGCATTGATGAATTGACATGATGTGATTTGTATGGATATCATGATCTGAGAATTTATGTTGCATGCTTTTATGATGCATGCATAAACATTTGTTGATTTGATTCATTCCCATTCTGCGGAAGTGAACTGGTTGAGCCAATAGACTTACCCGGAGGTTGAGGTAGTGAGGCTGGATTCTTGACCCAATAGCTATGGGCGAATCATGAATTTACACTGTCTTTCCACATGTAAATGGAGCGGTGTGTGTGAACTCGGTTCACGTTTTGGTACCACATGCATAGAGTCTGCATTGCATATGGGATTGTAACATGCTAGGATGGATTCCAGTGTTGCAATTTCCATTGTTTGATTATGTACATGTTCATTGTGTGAACTGCTTTGTGATTTGATTGTGACTTGTGTTTGGTTAATGGATTAATGTATCGGTTTATTCCGTTGTATTCTAAAAACGTATAATACATATTATATTGAATTGAGATCTCACCCTTACTTTAACCATTTCACATCCGAAGTGATTAGCCGCTTGGAGTTGGTGAGGATATCTCTCTAGATTCGAGTCAGTCCATTAGTCCGCGTGTCAGTGTCGTGCTCTGGTAGATGTAGCACTGGGAAACGATTGTTTGAAATCCTTTAATGGATATTTTAAATAGTTTTGAGTTATGTTGATTTATTATCCTAGAATGACTATTGATTGATATTCGGGATTAAATTATGTTTCATTTCCGCTGTTAAACATAATTTTGAGTATGATTTAATGGATGAATATTTTTCAGTGAAAGCATGACGCTGTTTGGTCAAAATCTTACGTTTTAAATTGTGACGCCTCTTAATTGTGGATAAACTCTGATTATTTAATTCTATAAAAACGCGGGTAATTAGAAGGGGTGTTACAATAGTGGTATCAGAGCATAGTCGGTCTTGTCTTAGTGTCGTTATCCCTTTTAGTATGCGACTAGTGTATGTAACACTGTCGATACTTGTGTGCTGATGTAGATCATTTTGTAATGTTACAGAACAATTGATGGAAGAGGTAACGGAAGGAATGATGATGCTATTGCTGAGGCTTTGGGAATGTTAGCTGGAGTACTCGGAGGGAATCAACAGGGAGCTGCGATTGGTGCTGACAGACAATTGGGGAATTTTCAGAGGAATAATCCTCCATTGTTCAAGGGTGCACATGATCCCGGGTGCTCGAAGTGGTTGAAGGAGATCGAGAGGATCTTGAGTGATTGATTGTCTTTGAAGGGTGAAGGTGAGATATGGTACTCACATGTTAGCAGAGGAAGGCGATGGCGGTGGGTTGCTACCGGACGAATGGAAGAAGATGGAATTGCATTGACTTGGGTGTTCGAAGGGCTTTTAGAAGGTACTCAAGACATTCGGGGTAAGAAAGAGATTGAGTTTCGGAGCTCAAGCAAGGCAATAAGTCCGTGAGTGAGTATCGACCAAGTTCTTGAGTTAGCAAAGTATTATGCTAATTATCCTAACGATGCGGATGGAGAATTTTCCAAATGTATCAAGTTTGAGAATGGTTTGCGTGATGAGATCAAGCAGGGTATCAGGTATCAACGCATTAGAAGGTTCCCTGATTTGGTTGATTGTAGTAGGATTCTGGAAGAAGATCTTGCTAGTACTAAGTCGAATGCTCAGAGTTATGCTGATCGTAAGGGCAAGAGACACATGGATCGTGGTAAGCCTTATGATAGGAATAATCAGAAATCTGGAGGTTGGAAGAAGCCTAGTGGGGGAGACTCTGGTTCTTCTAGTTCTTCCGTAAAGTGTTACAGGTGTGGTGAATTGGGTCACCGAGCTCCTGAATGTAAGAATGATGCAAGGAAGTGCAACAATTGTGGAAGATTTGGTCACTTAGCTGCTGAGTGTAGATCCAGAAGGATAACATGTTACAACTGTGGTGAAGAAGGACACACTCGTCCGCAGTGTACTAAACCAAAGAAAGAGCAAGCTGGTGGGAAGGTGTTCGCTCTGTCAGGATCAGATGTTAAGCCTGATGATCGGTTGATTAAAGGTACATGTTTTATTAATGGCATACCTTTAATAGCAATTATTGATACTGGAGCGACGCATTCTTTTATTTCTTTGGATTGTGCTAAGAGATTAAATTTGCAAATTTCTAATTTGGATGGGAGTATGGTTATTGACACTCCTGCGTCGGGTTCAGTGACTACTTCGTATGTTTGTAGGAATTGTCCTATTGTTATTTTTGATAGAGGTTTTGGTATGGATTTAGTGTGCCTACCATTAGAACAACTTGACATTATCCTTGGAATGAACTGGTTGGTCTTCAACCAGGTTCATATCAATTGTTTTGAGAAGACAGTCTTATTCCCTGAAGAAGTTAAAGTGGAAGATGAGACTATGTCAGTTAAGCAGATGAATTCAGCTGTTAGAGATGGTGCAGTGGTGTTTATGTTATATTCTTCGACGGAAGTGAAAGGAAAGGCTAAGAGTGGAGAATTACCTGTTGTGAATGAATTTCCAGAGGTGTTTCCGGAAGATGTTAGTGAGCTACCACCTGAGAGAGAAGTGGAGTTTGCTACAGATTTAATTCCTGGAACTAGTCCGGTGTCGATGGCGCCTTATCGCATGTCGGCATCTGAGTTGTCAGAGTTGAAGAAGCAGTTAGAGGAATTGCTTGAGAAGAAGTTTATTCGGCCTAGTGTTTCACCGTGGGGTGCGCCGATATTGTTGGTTAAGAAGAAGGAAGGTACAATGAGACTGTGTGTTGATTACAAGCAGTTGAATAAAGTGACAATCAAGAATCGGTATCCGTTGCCGAGGATTGATGATTTGATGGATCAGTTTGTTGGAGCTTGTGTATTTAGCAAAATTGATCTGAGGTCTGGATATCATCAGATTCGTGTTAAGGCGGGAGATATTCAGAAGACTGCATTCAGAACGAGGTATGGGCATTATGAATATTCTGTTATGCCATTTGGAGTTACTAATGCACCTGGTGTGTTTATGGAGTATATGAACAGGATATTTCATTCGTATCTTGACAAGTTTATGGTGGTGTTTATTGACGACATCCAGATCTATCCAAAGAATGATGAGGAGCATGCAAAGCATCTTAGAATTGTATTGGAATTGTTGAAAGAGAATAAGTTGTATGCGAAATTGTCTAAGTGCGAGTTTTGGTTAAGCGAAGTAAGTTTCCTTGGTCATGTGATTTTTGAGAATGGTATTGCTGTTGATCCTACGAAAGTAGAAGCGGTGTCTCAGTGGGAAGCGCCGAAGAATGCTTCAGAGATTCGTAGTTTTCTTGGTCTGGCAGGTTACTACAGGAAATTCATTGAGGGATTTTCGAAGTTAGCTTTACCGTTGACTAAGTTGACGAGAAAAGGTCAAGCATTTGTTTGGGATATAGATTGTGAGAAAGGATTCCAAGAATTGAAGAGGAGGTTGACTAGTGCCCCGATTTTAATTTTGCCGAATCCGAAAGAATCTTTCGTGGTGTATTGTGATGCATCCTTAATGGGTTTAGGAGGTGTTTTGATGCAAGATAAGCAGGTTGTGGCTTATGCTTCAAGACAGTTGAAGAGTCATGAAAGGAATTACCCGACTCATGATTTAGAGTTGGCGGCTGTTGTGTTTGTGTTGAAATTGTGGAGGCATTATTTGTATGGTTCACGATTTGAAGTGTTCAGCGATCATAAGAGTCTGAAGTATCTCTTTGATCAGAAAGAGTTGAATATGAGGCAGAGGAGATGGTTAGAGTTTCTCAAGGATTATGATTTTGATTTGAATTACCATCCTGGTAAGGCAAACGTTGTGGCAGATGCATTGAGCAGGAAGTCTTTGCATATGTCAATGTTAATGGTTCGTGAATTGGAATTGGTGGAACAATTCAGAGACTTGAGTTTGGTCTGCGAGACAACTCAGAATAGTGTGAAGTTGGGCATGTTGAAGCTGACTAGTGGTATCTTGGAAGAGATTCGAAATGGACAGAATTCTGATGTTGGTTTAGTGGACAAGCTGACATTGATTAACCAAGGTCAAGGAGGTGAGTTCCGAATTGATGAGAATGGTGTTATTAGATTTGGTGATAGAGTGTGTGTTCCAGACGTTGCTGAGATCAGAAAGAGTATCTTGGAGGAAGGACATCGAAGTGGATTGAGTATTCATCCCGGTGCTACTAAGATGTACCATGACTTGAAGAAGTTATTTTGGTGGCCTGGAATGAAAAAGGAAATTGCCGAGTTTGTGTATGCATGTTTGGTTTGTCAGAAATCAAAGAGTGAGCATCAGAAGCCGTCAGGATTGATGGAGCCGTTGTTTGTTCCAGAATGGAAATGGGATGGAATTTCAATGGATTTCGTGTCTGGTTTGCCGAGGACGACGAAGAACTGTGATTCTATATGGGTGATTGTCGATCGATTGACAAAGTCTGCTCACTTTATTCCGATAAGAATGGATTATCCGATGGAGAGGTTGGAAGAATTGTATGTCGAGAAGATTGTAAGTTTGCATGGTATTCCGTCTAGCATTGTGTCGGATAGAGATCCGAGGTTTACTTCTAAGTTCTGGACAGGATTGCAGGAAGCTCTGGGTACTAAGTTACGATTGAGTTCTGCATATCATCCACAGACAGATGGTCAGACGGAGAGGACGATTCAGTCGTTAGAGGATTTGTTGAGAGCTTGTGTGTTAGAGAAAGGTGGAGCTTAGGATAGCTATTTGTCGTTGATAGAATTTACCCACAACAATAGTTTTCATTCGAGCATCGGTATGGCTCCGTTTGAGGCATTGTATGGTAAGAGATGTCGGACACCGTTGTGTTGGTACGAATCTGGAGAAAGTGCTGTGATTGGACCGGAGATTGTTCAACAAACTTCAGAAAAGATTAAGATGATTTAGGAGAAGATGAGGACTTCTCAGAGTCGTCAGAAAAGTTACCATGACAAGAGGAGGAAGGATCTTGAGTTTAATGAAGGAGACCATGTGTTCATGAGAGTTACTCCGATGACTGGTATTGGTCGAGCCTTGAAGTCAAAGAAGTTGACTCCGCGCTTTATTGGCCCGTTTCAGATTACCAAAAGAGTTGGGAAAGTTGCTTATCAGATCGCTTTACCGCCGTCACTTGCGAATTTGCATGATGTTTTCTATGTATCTCGGTTGAGGAGGTACATTGCGGATCCGTCACATGAGATTCAAGTAGATGATGTTCAGGTGCGGGATAATTTAACTGTTGAAGCAGTGCCTGCGAGAATCGAATATCGGAAAGTGAAGCAACTACGTGGTAAAGAGATAGCACTGGTACGAGTAGCTTGGGGAGGACCAGCTGAAGGAAATGTAACTTGGGAGCTGGAGAGTCAGATGAAGGACTCGTATCCCGAACTTTTCGTCTAAGGTATGTTTTCGAGGACGAAAACTCTTTTAGTGGGGGAGAGTTGTGACACCCCGATTTAATTCAAATATTAAATAAGTGAGAATTAATTATTTAATTGATTTAAAGTCTTAAATATTTAATTCATCTGGATTAATTGGATCATTTAATGAGGAAAGGCCTGGAGATGTGCAGAGTAAATAGGAGGTGTGAGAGTAAATCACTCTACTAATTACTAGGTATGAATTAATTATTTTATTGTAATATTAAAAGGAAAAGAAAGGAAAAAGAGAAGGTTTTGGAGAAATCATTTCACGTAGAGTTGGAGAAAGAAGAGAAGAGAGGAAAAGCCGACGCCGAGAGAAACCGAAGAATCATCGTGAGGTAAGGGGTGATTTTGTTTGATTAATATGTCTTATGGGTTTTGGGAACCAATGGGATGATTGGGTATGTTAGGAAATGGAATTATAGATTTATAGCATAAAACCCTAAGTTGTGTCAGTGTATGGAGGAATTGATCAGTAGTGTGTCAGATGACTGATAGGAATGTGTAAATTATGTTGTTTGATGTTAAAATGGTGTAAAATGGCTTTAGATTAGTGTTCCCAATATTACAATTCGTGGTTGAAAGTTTGGAAGAGGTAATGGATGCAAAATGTCAAAAGTAGCAATCTTGTCACAGTCGTGGGAACCGGTTCCCTGTGGGGAGGAACCGAGTTCCCAGTGTTAAAATTGGCAAAACTGGGAAAATTACACTCAGGAACCGGTTCCTGTATAGGTAGGAACCGGGTTCCCATTCAAAAACCAGGGGCGTGATTTTTAAACTTTCAGAACCGGTTCTGATATGTAGGAACCGGTTCCATGTGTATTTTCCAAGTTTTCTAAAACTTTAAAGATTCGTATTTTCTAAACCGTAACTCCGATTTGAGTGCCGTTTTCGGCGTTATTTCTTAAATTTAAAATACTACCTTTTGAAAAGAGAAAAATATTATTTTGCTAAATTATTTTAAAAATAGTCGCGCTCCCGATTTTTGAAAAGAGTTAGTAGATAAGGACATTGGAGAACTATTATGGATGGTCTGAGTTACCGAATGAGATATTAATGTTTACAATGCCGTATTTGATATTCATGTTGATTGAATGAGATGCATTGATGAATTGACATGATGTGATTTGTATGGATATCATGATCTGAGAATTTATGTTGCATGCTTTTATGATGCATGCATAAACATTTGTTGATTTGATTCATTCCCATTCTGCGGAAGTGAACTGGTTGAGCCAATAGACTTACCCGGAGGTTGAGGTAGTGAGGCTGGATTCTTGACCCAATAGCTATGGGCGAATCATGAATTTACACTGTCTTTCCACATGTAAACGGAGCGGTGTGTGTGAACTCGGTTCACGTTTTGGTACCACATGCATAGAGTCTGCATTGCATATGGGATTGTAACATGCTAGGATGGATTCCAGTGTTGCAATTTCCATTGTTTGATTATGTACATGTTCATTGTGTGAACTGCTTTGTGATTTGATTGTGACTTGTGTTTGGTTAATGGATTAATGTATCGGTTTATTCCGTTGTATTCTAAAAACGTATAATACATATTATATTGAATTGAGATCTCACCCTTACTTTAACCATTTCACATCCGAAGTGATTAGCCGCTTGGAGTTGGTGAGGATATCTCTCTAGATTCGAGTCAGTCCATTAGTCCGCGTGTCAGTGTCGTGCTCTGGTAGATGTAGCACTGGGAAACGATTGTTTGAAATCCTTTAATGGATATTTTAAATAGTTTTGAGTTATGTTGATTTATTATCCTGGAATGACTATTGATTGATATTCGGGATTAAATTATGTTTCATTTCCGCTGTTAAACATAATTTTGAGTATGATTTAATGGATGAATATTTTTCAGTGAAAGCATGACGCTGTTTGGTCAAAATCTTACGTTTTAAATTGTGACGCCTCTTAATTGTGGATAAACTCTGATTATTTAATTCTATAAAAACGCGGGTAATTAGAAGGGGTGTTACATGACATACTCTTAACAAAGGTCGAATCTGTTTTCTTCCTAATGGAATAATCTAAACCCCCAACAGCCATTTGAACAAGCTCATGTTTTGGCACTTGAGTTAAGCATCTTGCTTTCAATGACCTAAATCTATTTAGATAATCATCAATCGTTTCAACAAACTTTCTCTTAATGTTTGATAATTAAACCAAACTAATTTTTGAATGCCCCTCATAAAATTGTTCATAAAAAATCTTTTTCAACTTAGTCCATGAATCAATAGAGTTAGGAGGCAAAGTGGTGAACCACGTGAAGGCCACCTTAGTGAGGGATTAAGGGAAATTTTTTACCCTTAGGTTTTCATTATTCTCCATATCACCAGATTTTGTCAAGTACCTAGCAATATGTTCGACTGTCGATTCCCCAGACTCTCCCCCAAATTTTGTATACTTAGGAATTTTCCATTCTCTAGGGTTCTCAGTCTGTAAAATATACTCAGACAAAGGGGAAGAATATATTGGCCTCTGAAGTGTGGTATTCATTCCATTCCTAGACATAATTATTTCGACAATAGTAGTTAAGTTATTCTCTACAACTAATTCCTCTTATTGAATTTGATCGACAATTTGATCTACAACTAAATTCCTTTGAGGCGTTGCAGCTTGTCCTTGATGGAAAGTTTCATCTTCTATTGCCCCCATGTCCATTTGACCAAGAGCAGTTAGTCGAACATGTGGCGTCTCTCGAACAGGCGCTGGGGGGAACCCAAAAAGTTACACAGACGTGTTAATTGGGCAATCACCTATCGATTCTTTTCATCGGATTGTCTATTAGTCTCAGTCGACTCTTGTACTATAGGGTTAAATATATTACCCATTTGGTTAGTTAACATATTAACAAACTCATGGTTACTATCATTCATTTTTTGCCTTAATACCTTTACTGAAGTATTAGTAAGAGGTGGCACTCTAGGCTGAGAAGGTGCTCCTCTATTTTGGTTGCCTCAATTATTTCCTCCTGATGCAGATCCTTGTAAAGGAGAGTTCACATTTTGAACATTATCTGACTCTACTACTGCATTTGAAGTCGACTGATAACCTGACATTAAGGAATATGACATTCCATAAAGAGGATTTGTAGTGCCAAAACGAGGCACTTGTGGGATTTCAGTCGTAGTCATCGTGGGCCCAAGACTCACTGACTGAGTTTGAGGAATAGACACAGTGACTGTAGCTAACACCGGGACAAGTGGAGGAGGTAATGGTGCAACCTGAGAAACTACTAGATTTGTTGAACTTAATGTTTGTGACAAAACTTCGTCTATGTTACAGTTAGTCATCTTTGGTATACGTCTCCTAGTTGGTGGTTTATTATACTCTTTGGTTAAACTCCTACTTCTAAGTTTGATACACTTATGACATATAACAACATACACTTAGCACAGGTCCCACCAGGTGTGCCAATTTGTTTACTGTGGAAAATGGTAAACAACCGTTGGTCCTCCCAAAGTCCTAAAACTAAGGGTTACTCGCAAGATCGACCATTTGATCTTAAGACATGTGCTAAGATTTTTGAAATTATACTAGTTCTGTCGAAATCCTTATTTAAGAAACGATTTTCTAAGACTAAGGGAACAAGTATAACGACTTTCCACACTATGATTAGACTCGAGTGACTGGTGACTCATGACTGACAGAAAGAGCCTGAGTGAAATAACTAACAATCTGATTGCTCACAATATGATTTGACCAACTATGATGACTCGTGACCGACATAAGGCTGTGAACTTCAAACTTGTTCTAAACGAAGTAAGTGTCGACTGACTCCTTTGTTAACTCGAAACTTGTAACGAAAAGAGAATCAACATAAATGATAACACAAAGAGATTGCTGAAAAGTAAATAAAATGCAAGTAAAAGTTTCAAAAGAGATGACTGAAATATAAAGGTTTTGCATTGAAATAAAGATGGTGATTCACGTACATCAAGCACTTCCCAACTCCTTATTTCTAGACGCTCGCAATGGACAGAGTTTTAGTAAGTGATTTGAGTATAGAAGTGAACACCTAGAAATTACATTGAGACTACTTATTTATAGTATTTACAAAGTAACTGCCTAATCATAATCAACGAATGACATTTGAATCCTAAGGCAACCACTTCACCAGTTGTTGCCACCTATTTGGCACTTAAACGAGTTAAAAACTACTGGCAGTTGCTTTGAGGTTTTGAATTTTGAATCTTCCCGCTCCTGCCTAAAAATCAACTGCTTTTGACTTGCTTCGACATGCTTCCCCTTTGATAAAAGAAAAACAATAAAATTCTTCTAAGTCCAGAATCATCTATGATCGACAAGACTACATTTAACCAATTTCCACATTTTAACATGTTCTCCTTCTGGTCGACATGACTCCACTTTGACATTTTGGCTTAATATTCTCCTTAATCATTGATTTCTTTAATTTGTTAAAACCAAACTTTCAAACACTTTGCTCTCAATTTCCAAAGGTCCTTATTTCAGAAAGTCACCCTTAACTTATGAGAACATCCTCATTTAATACGCGTGCTTGAATCCCTTGAGATTTTTCAAGGTAACACCAACCCCTTATGCTCAACATCACAAACTAAATAAGTAGTGAAAAATAGCATTGAATTGGGATGCAATCAACACAAGTATAAGAAGATCATCAATGATAGGATCCTAAAAATGAACACACATCTTATTCTGGAGTTAGCAATACATTATAATAAATTTTCATAACCATATTAAAAGAAAATTTATATTCAAAAATTAACACACATTTGCTTTTCCTAATACTGTCATAGAACAATCACGAAGCAATGATATTCAAATAATGAGAGAAATTAACCCAGAAAACATGGTTACCATGGTTTTGAAGAGTCTTGATTAGCGACCCTGTCATAGGCCGAGACAAGGAAACCAGAATCAGAAGAGAAGGTGAAGTCGGAAACGCCATGTTCGTGACCTTTCTATTGTTGCATGGGAGGTTAGGTTAGGGTGTTGGAAACGAAATCGTAATTGGTGAAGGCATAGGTGAGGGTGGTTTTGTCGGCGAAAGAGGAAGCAAGTATACGACCGTTGGAGGAGAATTTAACGACGGAGATTGCATGTTGGTGAGAGGTTAGGATTTGTGAAAGTGTGTAGAACTTTGAATCACTCACTCATGAAGCAGCTTAAACGCGAATGTGTCGTCGTCGCTGTCAGACTCAGTACCACGCTGCCTAAACAAGAACAGTTGTTGTTGCAATCGACTTTGACATTATCTCCTCCCGTAATAGAAAACTCAAAATCAACGATTGGAGATCCATGAAGATTCAGAGAAACGGGAATGGTGATTGGGAATTTCAGAATTTCGAATATGAATCATCGAGATGAAGTTGAGAGAAGAAAACAAGAAAAGAGTAATTTAGGTTTCTATCTAGAAAGTGAGAGTGTTTTTTTTTTTTTCCTTTGAATTTTAATTTTAGATTAACATAATAATAAAAGTATATATTAAATAATAAAATTAGTTTTAGTGATGGCCACATGCATTCTAGAACTTAAAAACACTTGCATTTCATAGCTGCTTTTTTTTCTTTCATTATCAATTCTAGTTCTTCTCTTGGAGACTAATAAACTATTTATGATTTCATAACCTTTTATTTCTCCAACTAATTTTCAGAGAAGATGTCTTTTTTCTGTTTACTAGAAAAAAAAGCTTCCAATATTTGGATAACTAGGGCTTCTAGAATTTAAAGACGATTTAAACGATTTGATCAATATGGAACTTTTCTTTTTTTGCGTATACATCTAAACTAATTACATCCTTTTATAATATTACTTTGTTTTTATTTAATGCATGTTTAAAATATTTGTTGTAGGGTGACAAGAAATTCAATCAATTATCTTGACGAAAAAAGAAAAATTTTAAATTTTAAATTTTAAATTTCTACAAAAGAAATAGAATAAAAGATACGTAATAATTATAAACCTGTATAAATTAGGGTTTATAATTTATGAAAGAAAGAAAAATCTGGGATCAACTTTTCTACAAACTGTGTTAAATTAGGGTTCAAGTTTTCTGCTACAATTCTCAAACTGCAAAACCCCCCACACAACCACATGAGTCTCCTCTCGGGGCGTCCTCCCAAGTCGCCGGTATATCTCCCTAGCGAACTCATCGCTGACGTGCTTTCCTTCCTTCCCGTTAAATCCATAATTCGATTGAGATGTGTGAGTAAGACATTGAATTCTCTCATCTCTGATCCCATCTTTGTCAAATTGCATCTTAACCGATCCGCAAACGAATACCATCTCAATCTTGTATACTCTTTTGAAACGAATACCATCTCATTCACCGTTACAGTTTTTAGTATGTTTGAAAACCCTCCAATCATTTTCAATCTTCCCGAAGATACTTATCATCGATTGAAGGACGAGGATTGGTTTGTACTAGTTGGATCCTGCAATGGTTTACTCTGTTTGTACCATCAACGTTATAACCATAACTATACAGTTCGAGAGACATGTCTCCTTATTTGGAACCCCGCCACAAGGATATCAGAAAAAATATGGTGTAGTAGTGACACTGACACCAACTATTCTCTTTTGAGATTTGGTTATGATAATTCAACCAACACTTATAAGGTCTTGCATTTCATTATTGGTAAAAAACAAGTAAGAGTTCTCACTTTGGGTAATAATGTTTGGAGAAATATTCAAAAGTCTCCTGTAACACATAATGACTCCATGAATCTTGTCCATATGAGTGGTAGCGTTATTTGGTTAGCTATCCGCAAACCCTACTCGGTTAATGATTGCTACTATGATTGTGAGAGTATTACTATTGATCAATTTGTGATTATTTCACTTGATTTGGGCACAGAGACGCATACTCAGTTGCGGCCTCCTTCTGGTTTCTATCAAGTTCCATTTGCTGAACCACATCTAAGTGTGTTAAAGGATCGTCTTTGTTTTTCTCATGATTTCAAACAAACTCATTTTATAATATGGCAAATGAAGGAATTTGGAGTTGAACAGTCTTGGACTCAATTCCTTAAAATCCGTTATGACAATATTTTAATATACAATAAGTCTAGTTACCTTGGTAAGTTTCCATTATGCTATTCCGAGAAGAATGATACACTATTTTTGATGGACTATGATGAAAGCCAAGCAATTATCTATAACAGTAGATATAACAAAGTAGAGAGAATCACTAGATTAGAGACAATCCATGAAAGCATGTTGATGAGTGGCCATAATTATGTTGATAGTTTGGTTTGGTATTGTTGAAAAGTAAGTTTCTCTAGAATGATTTATTCGTTTGAATTTGATTTACTCATGATGGTTTTGATTTGATTGTATTATTGAATTACATGCATCCATGCTGATTAGGGATACATGAATACTTATTATTTACTTATTTATTTCTTGTATACCGTTATTGCTACATATTCTAATCTCTAAGTTAAAAGTTGATCAGCTCCTCACCAAGCATTGATTAATGAAAATTTATTAAATTTCATTATCTTTTTAGTGATTGTAATTGATAATTTGTTACTTAAAATATATGTAACAGTGTTGAATTTTTTTAGAACACTAAATTTATATTAACAAAAATATAATAAATTTATAGTTATAATTTTCACCTACAAAAAAGTTTAAAATATCTCCAACAATCTTAATATCAGTATCATGGTTGATTCCATAGATCCTGGTTCTACTCCTACTCTTATTAACTACCATTTTATCGTATGTAATTATATAAATTTATTATCATAACGATGCTTCTGTTTGACAGTTAAATTCCACTTCTATAATTAGAGAATCTTACAAAATGCAAAAATCACAACTAATTTCAATAGTTTTTACTAATTACAAATATAATGATACTTGTAGTATTTTTCATATTTTACTTACAATTTTTTCAACAACAGCTTGTGTAGACTTTGATGTGTATTCTCCTCCTTTCTTTTGTCGTGCTCTCTTTCATAACTCATGGCGCGACGGTAGAGATGAACTACCATTATCATCTAATGTGAAATTATCTCTCGATGATGTCTTTTCATTCATAATTCTCTCCTCAAGCAAGTGATACCCTCCACGAGATAATACGTGTGGGTATACATTCTTAGCCACACTTTCCATACCCTTTTTACTTTTTTCCTATTATAAACTCAAAAAAGTTATTAATCAATAAACATAAACTGTTATACACAACAAAATATATATAACTCCTACTAACTTTAAATTCAGTGGTCTCTCGAGACTTCAGAAACTCCTTCCATGTTTCTTCTTTGATAAAGTGATACTTGACATATGGAGGAGTGCGCTCTTCTAAGGGATATGTGATACAATCGTGTGTGAGTTGTGCCTTAAAACCTCTCCATCACTATCCCACATATTTAATCCATTCTTTCTTCAACGGATCCTTCTTTGGATCTTTAGGTTCTGGAATAGTGAAATGAGCCTACACATATAATAAATGACATATGTTGTTAATTAGTATATGATTATATAATAAATGACATATGTTGTTAAAAGTAATAAAGTGTTGAATTTAAAATACCTGAATATCAGTCCAAATAACATCTTTTGTGTCTCCATCTATGTATTTCCACTCATCTTTCAAAATACTACAGTATTGCCGAGCCAATGATGCTATATAACTCTTAAAATTTGTAGCATTTTCTTTATCAACACCAATACATTCATAGGTTCTTGGATCAAACTCGACCTTGATCTTTTCACCCGTTTGATGAACCTTCTCAATTTGTGCCATACATGTTGGGCCTCTAACTCTTTTTTTCTTAGTGTTACTAGATGAAGAAGGATTTTCAGTTGAATCACCCATGTCTCTGTTTACACAATACAAAAATAATTAGAAATCACATTAAGCACAAAATAAAAACAATTAGACATCAAATTAAGCACAAAATAAAAACAACTAAACATCAAAGTTAGTGTCAAATTAACTTATAAAAAAACCTTACTATTTCTCCCATATCCCTTCTTCATCATCTACGCGAATAACATGCACGTCATCCTCTTCATTTTCTTCAATGAAGGTAAGCACATTTGTTGAGAAAGGAGGATATGTGACATAAAACACTTGTTTTGCTTGAGATGCCATGATAAAAGGTATGTCTGTATAAGCTAACTTGCTAAGATCAACCAGAGTAACTCCAAATTCATCGATTCTTACGCCACTGTTGATATCAATCCATTTGCATTTAAATACAGGTAACTATAAACACAACATAATTAACTTCCCAAATCTCTTCAATCACCCCAAAGTAGGGTGTAGATGCCATAACCAGGTTTTTATCTTTAGCACTAGAAAAGTGCATGGACTCGGAAACTATAACACCCCAATATTATCCAAGGTTTTATATGCAAAAATCAGAGTAAATTAAAATTTCACAAATTCAATACTGAGGCATCACACCTTCAAAACCAAATCACTTTAAATAGTTTTTATTTAAAGTATAAATCTCGGATACATAGCATCGTCGGAAAACATAAATTGATTCATAAAAATCAAAACATCTTCTATATTAGACTTCCTTAACCAATCATATTTTCATAAAGTATGATTCTTATTTACAAAAGGAAAAACAACAAAAGAACAACAACAAGACAACATAATTATTCCCCCCGAGTGCTACGTATTAGAGCGACACCGACTCGACTAATAGCAGCTATAATCTTCGTCTTCATAACCTGCACGTTACCAATATAAAGGTAACGGCGAAACAAGTAAAGGGTGAGATACTCTAAAACATATAATTAAAGGCATGATAAAATATATATATAATTTCAGAATTATAAAAGATATAGATTAAAAAGTGAATTCCAAAACATAACCAAAACTCACTTACTCCAATCGTCATTTTAATGTGTATAATCTACACTTTATCGTCATAACCTCATCGGCATAAATCATCACAACAACACATAAACTTCCATCACCACGAAATCATCACAAGTTAATACGTCACTAATCAACACGACAATCATAAACAACAACATCAAACAATGCTAATAACATAAGCTACATAAATAAAATCATCACAAATTGGCTAAGGCCCATTGTCGCTTTTTGGCATAAAAGCCCATCGTCACAAACATCATCACATCATATTTGCATTAAGCATTTCATCAAAATTACATCATCACAAAACTCATCATTTATATTCATCGCCTAGTTATCATGAAATTATCAAGTTATATTCATTTCATGTTCATCATAAAGATCATCCCAAACAAAGCATTATATATCATTACAATTCAACATCATCCATCAATTAAAACCCAACGCCAAACAACTCAAACATAAACATAACCGACTCCATGAGACACGACTATGTTATGCATGTGGTACCCGTCGCTTTGTCCATAATTAGGAACACTTGGCATAAAGCCCATCATTGCTTGACATAAAAGCCTCGGCATAATAAATGCAATGTATGTGACTCGACAAGAAAACAACACAAACACAAAAACATCATCATCGCTCATCAAAATTGGCATAAAGCTCACATCGCCATAATTTATCCGAATCAAGATAAATATATCATCGCATCATATTTGCATTATGCAAAACGTCACATATAATTCATCATCGTCAAAAGTCAAACATTCACAAATCGGAAGCATTTATTAACAACATCAATATAATCATCACATCATCATGTACAAAGACATATATCATCAAGTATTCATTAATAAATACATTGTCGCAAACATCATGTTTAATCACACCACATCATTATCAATTCATTCACTAAATTCCAAAAACGGAAAAATAGTCAAAACACCAATAATCGTCGCGAAAGCCATTCGTAATTACCGACATTAAACATAATCGTCAACATCGCAATCGGATTGTCCATACGTGCCTTAAATCTACTAAAACGTAATTCGATTCAATTTAACCGTAATTTGGCCTATTTCGGGTCGATTCGTAAAAACTCGTAATTTCAAAAAACTAACCTCACCACTACGTTCTACAAGTCGAACTTAGCTAGCACGTCAATTTTCGTTGAATTCGGAACAACTTGCTCTGTCGCCGAATTTACCAAAATCAGAAAATCGGGACATAATCGGGTTCCAAATTTAATCGGCTAACTTATGTCCTAATTATATTTTATTAATACTAACTAGTAGTATATGGAATTGGGAAAAAAAAATTGAGAAACAGAAGTAAACTGCATAATTATGCAGAAAGCACAATTATGTAGAAAACATAATAATTTACAGAAAACCAAATACAACAAACCAATTTCCATTGCGTGCTCCACAGGGAAGTGGGACGTTCATCCCAAGTGAACCAAGGGAGGGCGCGGGCGCCTTTAGGGGAGGGACGGTCGCCCTACATGGGAGGTGGGCGCCTCTCTTGCCCCACGGCTTCCATTGGCTTCTTCTCCAAATTTTTACAGCATTTATAGTTTTCTGGTTTTTTAGGTTTTCTGCAACATTTTTCCATTTTTAACACTTCAAGTTTCTACAAGCTAGCACCAAAATACCCTCAATCCATACTCCTAACTCAAACTTTCTAAGTCATTCAACAATCAACCAACCAAACTCAAGAATCAACCTATCAATTTCTACTAAATCCAAAATATATCTATCAAACCCTAACTATATGGAAAGGAAATCAAACCCCTTACCTCTATTGCTTGGATGTTTGCAAGATGCTCCAACAAAATCCTAACCTCATGCTTGTTCTTGCTCTTCTTCTTCTTCTCCCAAAACCCTCTCTTTTCCTCCAAGCTTCTATTTGGCTTATGGTGTTGGAATGGAAGGAAATGAGGAAAAATGGCTTATATGTATTCTTACTAGCAACAAGGGTGTATACCCAATCTCTTCAATAACTCCCCACACCCCTAACTTATTTTTATAAATTAATACCTTAATAATATCTAATAATATTATTAACTCAATTAACTAAAATAATTCTGGGGAATTAAATATCGGTCCGAATAATATTATACCGAACCGAATGGAACGTCGCCAAATATCTTAATAGATATATCGATTAACATAACCATTCTCGTCTCAAAATAAATATCGATCGGTAATTCGAAAATATTAATATAATATAATATTAATTAAAATGGGGCGTTACAACAACAATCATAACCCCACTATTTTGTATGGTACTACGGTCATCCTTTGACTTTGTATAAAAGGATGTTTTATTAATATCATATCCACTCCAAATTATTATGTTACATTTAGGCTCATAGGAAAACCACTTAGGTGTTTTAGAAGCACTATCATCATTAGCAATTTTATCTTTAAACCACTCGGAGAAACTATTATTATGCTCTTTTAACAACCCTCTTTCATTCATCTTTGGGTACTTCTTCTTTATGATGCTTTTATGAGCAGATAAGTAAGGTAAAACTTCATCCGTGTTATTCAATATATAAAAATATGCTTGAACAACCACATCAATACATAAGCTCTTGACCTTTAAACCTTGTGTACCCACACCCTCACATCTTCCATCATGATGAGACTTGGGAACCCCTACAGCGTCCACTTCTGACAAATAGTTAGAACAAAACTAAATTGCTTCTTCTGCAATGTACCTCTCAATAATCGATGCTTTCGGACGGTGTGGGTTTTTTTATACCCTTTTAGGATCTTCAGGTAACGCTCTATTAGATACATCCACCGTAAAAAAATCGGACCACATAATCTAATCTCCCTTACTAGATGAACAATCAAGTGAACCATAATGTCAAAAAATGAAGGAGGAAAATAAATCTCTAATTGGCACAAGATAACTGCAGCCTCATTTTCCAAATCGTCTAACTTTAACGGATCATTGGCTTTACAAAAAATTGCATTGAAAAATAAGAACAGCCTAGTTATCGTCTTCCTAACATTGTTAGGCAATATCCAACGAATAGCCACTGGTAGTAGCTATTGCATTAAGGCATGACAATCATGAGATTTTAAGCCAACTAATTTGAGATCTTTAATTGTTACAAGCCTCTTGACATTTGATGAGTAACCACGCGACACTTTGATACTTTGTAAACACTCGCAAAAACTCATTTTCTCTTTTTATACAAAGTGTGGCAGGCAGGAGGAAAATATGTCTTGTTACCTACATATTGTGGAGTTAAATCTTCTTGTATACCCATCTGTTGTTGTTGATAAACTTCCTCTCCAGTTAAGGGCTTTGGAGCAACACCATGCTCTTGTTCTCCATTGAAAGCTTACCGCAATCTACAATATGGATGATAACGATTTAGAAATTTTCGATGCCCGAGATAAACAATATTTTTTCCCTTTTCAAGCTGATGGTATCATGTGTCTTTTTCACATATAGGACACGCTTTATGCATTTTAACTTTATACCCAAACAAATTTCCATATGTCGGAAAATCGTTGATGGTGCAAAACAACATAGCACGTATATTGAACTGTTCACCAGAATACGGATAAAAAACATCAACCCCTTCCTCCCACAAGACTCTTAAATCATCAATCAGTGGACTTAGATAAATGTCTATGTCATTTCCTTGTTTTTTTGGGCCCGATATCTTCATTGATAACATAATATACTTACGCTTCATGCACAACCTAGGAGATAGGTTGTAAATAATCAAGAGAACAAGCCAAGAAGAATGGTTAGTACTTAGGTTACCAAACAAATTCATTCCATCAGTAGAAAGTCCAAGTCTAAGGTTTCTCGACTCTTTGCCAAAATTTGGAAACAAGGAGTCTATTTTCTTCCATTGCAAAGAATCAGCTACATGGCAAATTTGTCCATCAAATTTTATTTCTTTTGCATGCCATCTGAGATTCTTTGTGTCATCTTCATTAGCGAATAATCTCTTGAACCTTGAAATTATTGGTAGGTACCATACCACTTTAGCGGGAGGACCCTTTTTGACCACTTCATCATCACTTGATTCACCATCTTTCTTTTTGTAGTGACGCCTTGCACTTCGGACAATGATTACAGTCCACATACTCTTTTCTGTATATTATGCAATCGTTAAGGCATGCATATATCTTTTCATACTCCAAAACCATCAGACACAATATTTTCTTCGCCTCATAATAACAATTTCGCATTACGTTACCTTCTGGAAGCATTTCTGTCAATAATTCAAGCAACTCGGTAAAACTTTTGTCAGTCTACTCGTTCTTTGCCTTCAGATTAAATAATTTTAACATGGCTGACAGACGTGTAAAATTTGTGCATCCCGGGTACAAAGGTTTATCCTTGTCACTGCATAAAGTATCATACGCATGTTCCCTCTTAAACGAATCTTGTCCAATATCATGCATCATGTCTTCCAGACGATCATCCATTTCTACACTAACATCATCTCTTTGGGGAACATTTGACTTTCCTACTACTTCATCGTGCCATATCCATTCTGTATAACTTTGAGAAATCCCTACATAAATTAGATGATCCATGATTTCTTTCTTACTACGTTTTGACTCTTTATTTGCACAATGAACACATGGACAGAGAAAAAGCACAGGAAGACTTTTTTATCATTACTTTCAGGAAGAGGGAGATTTTTCTTAGCATTACTTTCAGCAAACTGTAGAAATTCCACCACTCAATGTTCATACTCATCACTTAACCAATTAGCTCTCATCCAAATACGATCCATACCTATGTTCCGAAATTAATGCATACCGAGTTATATATATTCAAACCATTAAATCCCTAATTCCAACCATTATATCATAGCTCTAAATTAATTAAGGATAATGTTACCTTCTCTTTTCCAAACTGAATGTTCTGGCAAGCTGCTCTTTCTCACATCTATCCATTTATCAATCCTTCTCTAACACGATTATATGATTATATGATTATCAATCCTATCATCTACTCAATATAATCATTATATTATTATCAAAGGTTCCCAAAACAAAATACGGTAAAAGGCATCAATGCATGAATAAAATACTAAATGTCAATTGTCATTAATGAAGCAACTTTTACCTCTTAAAAATCCAACGTGGAATCATGGAAGATATACTCAATCAGCCTACTCAATCATGGAAGTGATGAAATGACGATGAAACGATGAAATAGTGGTTTTCGCAAAAGACTGGCGTGAGTGTAGCTTTTGGAATAGAAGGTTACTGTAGCTTGAATAGGATTTATAATTTGTTGAATAATTTTTCCTATCGGTTTAATATTGAAACCGATGTGAAATCCTTTTTGAATAATTTTTCCTATCAGTTTAATATTGAAACCTATGTGAAATCCTTTTTGGGCCAAGACTTTTCCCATCGGTTTTGGGCCAGAACAGATATGAAAACGTTTTTAATTTTTTATTTAATTTTCATTAAACCTTTTTGGGCCAAGACTTTTTCCATCGGTTTTGGGCCAAAACAGATATGAAAACATTTTTAATTTTTTATTTAATTTTCATTAAACATTTTTGAGCCAAGACTTTTTTCACCGTGTTTTTATTTTTTTTCCATATTGTACTTTTCACTTCGGGGGAAATTAAGACCCGAAGTGAAATATTGTTATAACAAGTTTCATTTTATTTACAAAACTGTCACGGTGTTATATTTTTTCATAAATCAAATAGTTTTCATATTATTGGAATTAAATACCTGATGTAAAATATTTTGAAAAATATTCTTCAAATCATATATTTTGAAATCTGATGTGAAATCTTTTTCTGAAATGTCATTTTTTTAGTAGTGATTTTACCTAACAATGAAGGATCAATGATAATGCGATCGCCTGAATTAGAGGTTGTAAGATAAATGAATGAGGGTGGGGCAAATTTTGGGGTATGACACATGTCTTCAAACTTCTCAACATATACAGAAACAGACAAGTTGTCTTGTTTGAAGAGTTGGAATTCACGCTCCTTTTGAGCACGAATGTTATTGCGAAGATACTTCTCCAGAAAAGCGGTCTTGAAGTGTTTCCAATATTTTGGAGTGGCCTGGGAGGTAAAGTGGGTAGATGTAGTGTCCCACGACCTACCAGCCGGACCCTTCAATTTCTGGGCGGTTAAGAAAACACTTAGAGGGGGGGGGGTTGATTAAGTTTTTCCTCTTTTTGATTTTCTTTTTTTCTAAACAACAATATAAAACACAATTATTTTTATCCTAGTTCGTTTGAAACTCAAACTACTCCAGCCCACCCGCCAAGGTGATTTTTCCTCTCTCAACAAGGACTTAATCCACTATAATAAATACTGATTACAATTGCACAAATAATTGTCGTGACTTACAATACAGTGCACAAGCCAACTGCAAGTGACTAACACCTCTAAGACTCTCTAGTTCTAGCCCTCTTGAGAAATCTGACCCAACTGGTCTCTCAAAGAACAATTACAAAAGTAACTTCTAATAGTGTATTAGTTTATTTCTAAAAACTTTATCACAACTGTGATTTTTTACACTACGGTTAAGCTCAATAAAAAAAATGATAAACGTAAAGTATTTCTTTGCTTGATTTTTGTTCAGCGTAAGTTTTTTAATGATAGCACATTTTTAATTCTTTAAATGTTTGAACTTATATGTAGCTTCAGAATTTTTCCTTTGCGTGTCTTGAACAAAGAGAGTGCATTTAATGTTGCTTGTCTGCTTGTACTTTGTGTTTTCCATGTACCTTGAACTTTTTTCCTGTTGAGTACTTCAGTCGTCTTAGCTTTAATAAATTAACGGTATTGTAGTAGAACTTGACTTAGAAGATGACATCTTGATAACTCATTTTTCTTTATCTTCTGTAAGCCTTTGTTACCTTAGCTTCTAACAGAGGTTGCTTTAACTTTCTCTTATTAGAGGTTGCGTTTGCATGCTTCTTTCAGAAGTTACTTTCAACGTGCGTGTTTAGAAGTTCCTTTCATCTTTAGAACTTCTAATTCTTTATCTGCTCAGCATAACTTGATATTTCAATTTTTAGAGTGCTTGAGTCAGAACATCATCTGAAATGAAAACAATACTTCTTAGAGTATCATATTTACTATACAAAATTTATTTTACTTGTTATCATCAAAACTCTAAGATATGATTAGAACCAAACTACGTTATAACAATCTCCCCCTTTTTGATGATGACAAAAACGTTTTTATTTTGATTAAATTTTTTTGTATATATGTGAAAATCTCCCCTTGAGATAGATAATCTCCCATGAGATAAATACTAGAAAAGAGTAAATACAAGGTAGAACTTCCCTGAGTTTGTTCTTTTCTTTCAGAGTTTACTTTCTAGAATTTTCATTTCAGAGCTTGGAGCTTAGAGCTTAGATTTTTCCGTTTCAGAGTATTCTTTCAGAGCTTAGATATTCCTGCATAGTTCAGAAGAAAATACACTTGTATTTTTGTTAGAAATATTTGACACTTAGTCCCAATAACTATTATATTTAGTCAGATCAAAATCACAAGTTTCTCTCCCTTTTTGTCATAATCAAAGAGCATAAAAAATAATAAAAACAGTTTAAAATGAGCCAAAATATTTTTAATATTGATGCCAAAACTGCATGGTTATAGAGGTTTCGAAAAACAAGAACAAAAAAATAGTCAAAAAGAGATGCATAGAAGTTTCATGGAGATTGAGACGAAGTTTGATGAGAGACTAGGGATAGAAGAAGATTCTTTATTTCATTAGAGGATTCTTCTTGCTTCATCATCCAAGATTTGATATCTTTGTTAGTATCGTCTTGCTTGTCCAGACGTTCACGAACAACTTCATTTTCCTTCTTCAACTCCTTAAGAGTTTCCATCACAACAGAAGTTTGAGCAACATCTTCAGAAGAAACAACCTTGGAAGTAAAACCAGCAGCTCTAGGACATATGGCACTTGAGAAAAGTGTGTCAAGATCAATCATAAGTGTTGGCACCTTCTTACGGGTATCTCTGGGATGAAAAGTAGGTGAACGATACAAAACCATTGCTAAAGAGTTTGGATCAGCAACTTCTGAGTAAGAAGATTCATCATCTGAAATATCCATAGGGTCAGAAGATGGTTTCCAAGGAGCATTGTCAAGCTGCAGTAGAGGCTTCTTATTCCAGATATCCAAAACTGTTGTCTTTAGAGCATTCAGACACTCAGTGACTTTCTCATGAATACGAGAGTAGCACAGTTCTTTGAGTTTGAGGGATTCAGCGTTGAATCTCCTTCTAAATGTTTGCCATAGAGCATCAGATGCAACTGGGTTCAGGTTTCTGGCACAATATTCCTTCAGCATTTCTAACCAACCCTATGGTCTTCTTCTTCTTCTTCTTCTGAGTCTTGTTGGGTCTTGTAGAAGTACCCTCTCCATCTGCTTTTCTTTTCTTTGTTTTCTTGACTGGACTTGGTGAATCTCTGCCTTGAAGCCATGCTGGATCAATGGGAATGCCCTTCTTTTTGCATCTTCTGATGTATTCTTTAATATTTGCAGCATGATCACCTGCATTGAACAAAGGAAAATTGTCTAGACGGATTCTCCTTTTCTGGACATCTCCCCAGACGTAAGGAGTAGGTTCAACCAGAAGTTTATCAATAATCTTCCTTTTCACCAGATTTTTCCCAATCAAAGCTTTCCCATAGATGGGGTACAATTCTTTAAGTAAATTGATATCATCTAAATAAGCTATCAGACCATTCTCAGTCCGAATATCTGATATCAATCTGGATAGAGGGATCCATTTCTTTTGGCCTTAGGATTTTTGGTTCTTGCTTCTTCCCTGGTTTCTTTCACATGCATCCATATATGGTTGAATAGAAGATAGGGCAAATCAACTTTAACATTGGTTCCAAGACAGAACAGAAGGTATTGTTGGTCTGCATTGATCTAGTTAGGAGAACTTGTTTCCTTCCTATGATGAATACAATTGTGAATAATCTTCGCCCAGATCTTGTACTGATCCTTTAAATCTTTAATTTTGTTGGAGACTCTTCCAGAAGTGAAGATTTCAACATATACTCCAGACATATCAAATTGTCCATCAGGGACACCCATAACAAATGACAAAATTGCTTTAGGGGTAATAATGGTGTGAAGCCAAAATTCTTTAACAAGGTGTGGGAACAGAGGCCCAACTATACGGTCAAAGAATTTGGTCCATCCTTGAAATGACACCGTTGGAAACAAGTTAAACCATGATCCCTTAGGTTTTTCAAATCAATCATCATTTCACAAACAACTTCTAAGCTATCAACAGGAATCAACGTCGTTCTTACTGGAGTGATGTACTTGTCTGATTGTTGGGGGTTCTTTGTAATAGTGGGTTAAGGGTTGTTTGTAACAGTTGCATCTTGGTTGTTTGTAACGGTAGTATCTTGGTGAGAGAATGAAGATGAAGCCATTGTTGAACTTTTAGGTTTTGGGTTTTTGAATACAGAGAAGAGAGCGCAAAAGTGCCTAAACGTTTGAAGATGAAGAGAGTGAAAAGTGAAAAAGGAATTTTGAAAGGGTATTTATAGAGAAAATGCATGCAATTTGAAAGTTAATTTGAAATTAAAAAAATAATTAAAAATAAAATTAATCATCACAAGCATTTAATAACATCTGACGTTTGAGGAATTTCGTGTCATTTGAAAAGATTAGAACAGTTACCTAGGGACGGCGTGTCAATAGCTTGCACGCATGCATGACCTCTCAGAAGTTTTGAACATGTTTTCAACATCTAGGTTAAGAGCGTTACAACTATTTGATGTAATGAACTTATGAACCATATTCGTAATGAAACATTTAGAAAATAATTCAGAACTTCTAGATATGGTTTCTGATTTAACTTATCTTCTAACTTCTGAAGAGATGTTAACCAAAACTTTCATTTAAGAATAGAACTTCTGACAATAATAATAATAAACACAATTTCATTCAGGACAAAATTCCATACTAATATTCTTTAGAATGAATTTAAATTTATCTTCAGAAAGAGGTTTAGTAAAGATATCAGCCCATTGATGGTCTGTGTCTACAAAGTTTAAAGTTAAAATACCTTTTTGAATATAGTCCCTTATGAAATGATGTTTAATTTCTATATGTTTTTCCTTAGAATGTAAAATACGATTTTTAGATAGACATATAAAATAAGTGTTATCACAGAAGATAGAAATATTACGCTCATAGAGGTGATAATCCTCTAGTTGGCTTTTCATCTAGAGCATCTGAGTGCTATAGCCTACAGCAGCTACATACGCTGCCTCTGTTGTTGATAGTGCAATGGTGGCTTGCTTCTTGGTGTACCAAGAGATCAAGTTTTCACCCTGAAACTGACAGCTTCTAGAGGTTCTCTTACGTTCTACTCTATCTCCAGCAAAATCAGCATCACAGTAACCTACTAATTTAAAATCTTTGGATCTTCTATAAAACAGTCCAACATTAGTAGTACCTTTCAGATACCTCAGAATTCGCTTAATAATAGTTAAGTGAGATTCTCTAGGAGAATCTTGCACGTAAATAAACACTAAATAATATATCTGGTCTAGACATAGTTAGGTAAATAAGAGATCCAATCATACCTCTGTAGAGCTTCTGATCTACTTTCTTACTTACCTCATATTTTCCCTGAATATATGTAGGATGCATTGGTGTTTTTGCTTCTTTACTTTCTGATAGCTGGAATTTCTTCAGAAGTTCTTTAACATACTTTGCTTGATGTATGTAATTACCTTATGGAGATTGATTTATTTGAATTCCAAGAAAGAATTTAAGTTCTCCCATCATGCTCATTTCAAATTCTGCCTGCATAGACTTAGCAAATTCTCTTCCAAGAGAGGCATTAGAAGTTCCAAAAATAATATCATATACATATATTTGACAAATTAAAATATCATTTTAAACGTTTTTCGAAATATGGTTGTGTCCACTTTCCCTCTGGTAAAATTCTTTTCTAAAAGAACGTTACTTAAAAGTTCATACCAAACTCTGGGAGCTTGTTTTAAAACGTATAAAGATTTTTTCAATTTAAAAACATGTTCAGGAGATTTTGAATCTTCAAAACCAGGAGGTTGACAGACATAAACTTATTCTTCTATGTAACCATTTAAAAATGCACTCTTAACATCCATTTGATATAAAGTGATGTTATTTCGAACAACAAAAGAAATTAATAATCTAATAGATTCTAACCTGGAGACTGGGGAAACGGTTTCATTATAATCAATTCCTTCTTGTTGACTATAACCTTGTGCAACTAGTCGTGCCTTGTTTCTAAGAACTTCTCCTTGCTAATTTAGCTTATTTATGAATACCCATTTTGTTCTAATGATATTGAATCCTTTAGGTCTTGGAAATAGATCCCATACGTCATTTATGGTAAATTGATTAAGTTCTTATTGCATAGCTATTATCCAATCATTGTCTTAAAGAGCTTCATTTATTGAGTTGGTTCATCAGAGACACCAATCCAAACAGTGATTCTTCACTATTTCTAAGAGAGAATCCTGTTCTTATGGGGTCATCTTTCTTTCCTATAATCACATCTTCTGGATGTGCTGAAGTGATTCTAGGAAATATTTTTGTGAGGGTTCCTCAGAAATTCTTAAGTCTTCCAGAGCATTGTCAATAGGAGGATCTTCTGAGTTTTCTTCAGACTTTATAGAGTTTGCTAATTGAACTTCTGTACCTGCAGAATTTTCAGTCTGCTTTGGCTTTTGTTGGACAAGCTTGTCATTAAATCTTACTTTGATTGATTCTTCAACAACTATATTGCCTTTTGATCGAGTATCCAAGCAGAATACACTTTTGTGCCTTAGAATCAAACTTGTTTAGATGATCTTTAGTATTTAGAATATAACAAGTACATCCAAAAGGATGGAAATATGAAATGTTGGGTTTCATGTTCTTCCATAATTCATAAGGAGTCTTTTCAAGAATAGGTCTTATAGAGATTCTATTTTGAATATAACATGTTGTGTTCACTGCTTCTTCCTAGAAGTGTTTAGCCATATTAGTTTCGTTAATCATGGTTCTGGCCATTTCTTGCAATGTTCTATTCTTTCGTTCTACAACTCCATTTTGTTAGGGAGTTCTAGGACAAGAGAAATCATGAGAAATGCCATTTTCTTTAAATAAAAATTCATAAAATTGGTTTTAAAATTCTCCTCCATGATCACTTCTAACCTTTATGATCCTAAACTCTTTTTCATTTCGAACTTGGTTACAGAAGCCAAAGAACACAAAATGTGACTCATCCTTGTGTTTTAAGAACTTAACCCATGCCCATCTATTGTAGTCATCTACAATGGCCAATCCATACTTCTTGCCTCTAATGGATGCAGTTTTCACTAGTCCAAATAGATCAATGTGTAGAAGTTCTAATGGTCTAGAGGAAGAAACAACATTTTTTGATTTGAAAGAAGGTTTTGAAAACTTTCCTTCTGACATGATTCACACAAAACTTTTGAGTTGAACTTCAAATTAGGAAGTCCTCTGACCAGATTGAGTTTGTTAATTTGAGATATTTTTCTCATGCTAACATGTCCAAATATTGTGTGCCAGACCCATTGTTCATCGTTAACAGACAGAAGGCATTTTATATTTTTAGTTTTAAGGTCAGAAATATCAATTTTATAGATGTTTTTCTTTCTCTTGCAAGTAAAAAGGATTGACCCATCTTTTTGACTAACAACTCTACATGAATTTTGATTAAAGATTATGTCATAACCATTATCACTTAATTGACTTATCGACAATAAGTTATGCGCTAATCCTTCTACTAACAAAACATTAGAAATATAAGGGAGGTTATTGTTTCCAATGGTTCCAGAACCAATAATATTTCCTCTCTGGTTACCTCCAAACTTTACATCTCCTCCAAATTTAAGCTCCAGACTTTGGAACATAGACTTTCTTCCCGTCATATGTCGTGAGCATCCATAGTCCAGGTACCATGATTGGTGTTTCAAATTTGCTGTTAAGGACATCTACAACATATATTATTTTCTCCTTAGGTATCCATATCTTTTTGGGTCCCTTTTGGTTAGAGTTTCTAAAGTTCTGTTTGAATTTTGGTTTAGCATGAAATTTTTTAGAGTAAGATGTATATTTGATATCATGTGTGTGACCAAGACTAAATTTTTTGTGTAGTGGTTTATATGTGATAACCATTTCATCAACAACTTTAAGTTGATATGTTTCTTTCCCTCTGGGAGTTTCATATCCAATTCCTCTACTGTTGTTTCCACTAACACCATAGATCATTGAAGCCATTTTGCTTTTATGCTTTTAGCAAGAAATTTTTGAAAACTGGAGTCATATTCTTTAAGAATATCTTTTGAAATAGAAGCAGTATCTAAACTAGAATATTTTTGAACATTTTGAGATTCCTCTTTGAGTTTAACATTATTTTCTTTTAGTTCAGAGTTTTCTGCTTTACGTTGCTCAATTTTAGATACAAGACTCTTTTTGAGTTTCTTGTATTTGATTTTGAGTTGACTGTGGTTTTCAAGAAGTTCTGATAAACTATCTACAAGTTCAACTCTAGTAAATTCAGGGAATACCTCTTCAAATTCTGATTTAGAGCCGGAGTAATTTGTTGTGGTAGCCATAAAGGAGAAGTTGGCGAGTTCATCCTCTGAGTTAGATCCAGCTTCAAAAGATTCAAAATCATCACAGGTGGCCATCATACCTTTCTTTCTTCCAAACTTTTTCTTTGGCTTTTCTCTTTGCAGCTTAGGACAATCACTTCTGAAGTGTCCTGGTTCTTTACATTCATAGCAGATGATATCTCTTTTTTTAGACTTCTTATATCCAGAAGATTCTCCTCTATCTTTTGATCTTTTGTAGTTTTTGAACTTGTTTTGTTTGTGTGAAATCACCTGGCTGAACGTCGACTAATAGGAATATATCAATGGAGTCGCCATCGAACATTTTTTATCTCGCGGAGGAGAAAGGAAAATATCGAGTAAACCTGAGAGGAAATAAATCATGGTCTCACGACCGAGAAATCTGGGTAAGGGAGTTTTTTACGCGAGGGGAAGGTATTAGCACCCCACACGCCCATAGTTCTCTATGGTATCCACTTCTATTTTCTATCAAAGGGGTGTGTTATATCTATCTATCACTTAATTGCTATGATGTATGAGAAATAAAAGGAAAATAAAAAAACCACGGGGAAAAGAAGAAAGTTTTTACAAGTTGTGTTCGATCGAGCCCCTTGACAAGATGCCTACGTATTCCCTCGTGCAATGGGAAAGTAAGAGCACCGTAGTTCGACTCACTTGTTTTGGTGGGTTTTGTGTTTTTTACTTATGAAAAAGGTTTTAAACACAAAAAGAAAATGTGCCCGTAGGAGAAAAAGAGTTTGTCTTGGTTGGTCGCGTTTACCTTTAAGAAAGGAGTTTTGAACCATTATTAGGTGTGTTAGTTCTCAAACGAAAAAGAAAGAAAGTTTTAGTTTTAATTACATGTAAGGATGAAAAAGAAGTAAGCAAAACAAAATGGAGACTAACTAGTACTAGCCCTAATGTTGTCATGCAAAGATTGGACCTAGGGTTAAGGATGTAAGGGAATCTCTACCTATGTTGACATGTCAAGGATGTATAACCTAATGTCTAGGCTCGAGAGCTATCCTAACCGAGCAGTCCTAAGGAAAAACTATCCTATATTCGTCCTAGTTGTAAAACCAAGGGATGCAATAAGAGAGAAACAAACAAGTGTTTTGGCAGAAGCATGCAAGCAACACACAAATCCTATGGGGAGCATGCAAAGGGCTAAAGTCGTTTGCTCTCGGTTCTAAACCGAGTGACACAATAGCTGTCAACATAAAGCAATAAAATCCTAAGGGGAACATGCACAGGGCTAAAGTTGTTTGCTCTCGGTTCTAAACCGAGTGACACATTAGCCATTAAAATAAAGCAATAAAATCCTAAGGGGAACATGCATAGGGCTAAAGTCGTTTGCTCTCGGTTCTAAACTGAGTGACACATTAGCCATCAACATAAAGCAATAAAATCCTAAGGGGAACATGCACAGGACTAAAGTCGTTTTCTCTCGGTTCTAAGCCGAGTGACACATTAGCCATCAACCAAAACAAGCAAACACAAACACAATTAGCAAGTAAATGCGGAATGCCTGCTACATGTCTTTAAACAGCGACTTTGAGCCCAATGCTCATATCCTAAAATAAGAAAAGCATACCGAGGCATATCTGCACGCATCCGAAACAATAAACCTACAAAAGATAATGATCCAGAAAAAGCAAACAAAGTATTGCGTGTTCGTACGCAAAACAAATATTAAATTGTGCGTTCGTACAAAATTGATACACAAACACCTGCATGAAAGGAGTAAAACCAAACAAACAGACAATAGGATGCGCGTTCATAGGTAAACAAGAATTAGAATGTGCGTTCGTATGCATTCCAATCAGAAGCACCTGCAAGAAAGCAGTAAAACCAAATAAACAGACAATAAGATACGCGTTCGTATGCAAACAAGAATTAGAATGCGCGTTCGTACACATTCAAATCAAAAGCACCTGCAAGAAAGGAGTAAAACCTAACAAGCAGCCTATAGAATGTACACACACGTGTAGAAGCAGTAGAATGTGCATTCATACGTATTCAAACAAAGGTACCTGCAAGAGTAGAGTAAAACCACACAAGCAGATAATAGAATATATACACATGTGTACAAGCGGGAGAATGCGCATTCATACGCATTCGAACAAAGGTACCTGCAAGAATGGAGTAAAACCAACAGGAAATAGAATGTACACGCACGTGTACAAGCGGTAGAATGCACCTTTGTACATATTCGAACAAGTGGATAACATGCAAGAAGGTGTCAATCTAAATAATATGCAAATAGTACACGCGTTTGTACGCATTCAAGATCGGATAACCTGCAAAAAGGCGTCAATCCAAGAAAACAGACAATAGAATGCACATGTATATGTGAAAGTGCAATAATAAGGAAGCTAGAAGTCCATATCTCATGCGAAAAAGGTCAAAGTACCTTGCACATGAAATAAAGTGTCAAATTTAACAAAGCAAGTGCTAAAAATAAAGCACCAAATGCAAAACCAATTACAAATATGATTATAATCTAGTATAAGCATGTAAGAAGTGAAATAAAATCACAAAAATTGGAATGGGAAGGCGGTTTTCTGAAATCGGAGCGAAAAAGTTAACTTCTCGAAATTGATTAAGAATCGCATGGTTGCTTGCAAAAGCGTCAACGAATTCAAAAACATGAGCGATTTTAATTAATTCCGAGTGGAAGTGGCATTTTTCGGACGTTAAACTGACAGGGCAGCCACTCCATTTTGGCACTTTACAATTGAAATTTGGTTCCGAAACCTCCAAAATCGGTTCTAGAACGTTCCAAAATGTAGGGAACATGTACCATTACTTCGGACTTTCAGGAAAAAGTGAGTGTATGTGTGCAAAAGTGTTGAAAAACACTTATGGAACTCAAAATTCATATTTTGAATTAAATTTCGATTCAAGTTTGTTTTGATTTTGAAATGTGAGATGAATCATATTTTAATTCATTACATGTAATCAAAAAGGCAAAACAAAATTAAATACAAGTTATGTACAAGTTTAATTGAAAATCGGAATCAAAATTATGTAAAAATGCATGTTTATGCTTGCTTCATATACATGAATATGACATTTAAATGGATGAAATGCAAATATATGTGAAATCATATGCAAATGATATATACTTAATGCAAATCCTATCTAAATTCTATGTAAAATATGTATCAACATTCATAAGAATCAAAGTATGTGATTTGTGTTAGTATCGTGAAATCATACATGTGAAAGTGTGAGTGAAAGTGATGTTTCGACACACTTTAGTGTCATGAAAGTTTAACACTGACACATGAACTTGATTCAATTATTCCACACTCATATATGTGATTATGTAATGATGAAAATTATGTCCTAAATGCAAATCTACATGTGTTATGTACAATGCAAAGGCACCTAAGAATCAAAATGCACTTAGTTCTACATCTTGACACAATTTAGTCACTAATTAAGCCTTAATTCACATGGATCCAAAACCAATTAATGAACCTAAAAGTAAACTAATGCATGATCATATCCAATGCAATGCAAAATGCAATTAAAGTGTCCAAAAATGCAATGAAAATAAGCTACACAAGTGTATGTGTGTGTTATGTACAATTTTCCTTCACATCGACACAATAACGTCACCGAATCGGAATCAAATAAAAGAATTTACAATCAAAAATTCAAGAATCGAATTCAGGAAAATTAAACAGCCAAAAATCACTTAAAATAAGTGTTTAATTCAATTAATCATTTACTTGAACTTGAAGTTTGAGTCAAATTGAAGAGGAATTCCTTGTCCTCTTCCAAGAAAATACCAAATCTACTCTTGAATTGATGAAATTGAGTAGAAGAAAACTTGATTCTTGAAAAATTGGAATGACAATTGAAGAGTAGGTCTTGATTCTTGAAAATAAAGAAAAACCTAACTTGAATTGATGGAGAAATTGAAGAGGTGCTGGCTGGGAATAAGAGGAGAGGATGAAATCTCGCCGAAAAAATCAAGAGATGGAGTGACCAGAGGAGATCCGATCGAAATAAAGAGGAGGCATAAATCACTCAGTTTGCAACGCAAACATGTCGAAATAGTGGTGGTTAGTCACTGGAGGAAGGGTGGCGCGAGGTCGTGTTGTGGTGGCAAGGATGCTGATCAGAAATTGCAAGGAGGAGGGAAATCTTGTTTGAATTTTGTTTGATTTTTCTTTGTGAGAGTTGAGAGAGAATTAGAGAGTTAAGAGTGATTTGAGAAAACGATTGTGTGTCATTGAATTGTGAGGGTAAAAATTTATTTATAGTGTAAAAATTTCGGCCTTAGAGTGCCTTGGATCCATAATTAAGCCCAAATCCAGATTATCCGAATAAGTTTCGTAATTAATCCAAAACAGCTTGATCCGTTGAGAATTTGAAGTCGCACTCTAAATGAAAAATCTCTGGAAATCGATTTTGCTTAGGAATTATCAATATTTCGACTCAATCGGGTGAACGGTCCAGGAGATACGGATTTTTGAAGTTTTAGCACAGTTTTCAAGCGTCTGACACATGCAGAATTTTCATTGCGCTCTTCGGAGAAATTTCCTCGAACGAGGATCTTCTGATCAAAATTTGTACTTGAGTATCTCTAAGAAAAATGAAGCCAACAAAATTTGTGAACTTTTGGCACTGGTCCCACCTCGTTTCAATAAAAATCAAATGAGATATGATTTTTCGAAGTTCACCTATCAGATTAAAATTACTCTGTTCAACTCAAAATCAACTCCTAGGAATACAAATCTGGTATTGATTGGTGAGGAATTAGCTCTGGAGTTGCAAATGAAAGTCGGAGAGGATTCTAATATGGAATTTTAGACACCATCCTTGCTCAGTTTTGATTTTCCAGGAAGAAATTACGAAGGTTTTAGTGCACTGAATACACGGTACAACACTAAAATTTAGTTTAATCCACTTAAGAAATCAATTCCTTTGGGGAATTTCTTCACATAATTTGCGTCCGGATCGTGAAATAAAGTTGTAGATAATAATGAGAAGGACTTTCTGGTCAAAACCCATCAAAAATATATTCGATGAGTTGAGAGATATGCCTCCCGGAGCACCCGAAATGCACTAAAAACCCAATATTCGCTTTATTGAGAAATAAGCAAATTAATTCTTTTTCTAGACGAAGCGGCCTCGAATATGAATAGATAAACTGAAGAATAAATTGATATGATCCCAATGCTCATGGAATTAAACTAAAATAGCTTTCTAACCGTAAAATATTACGATAGCCATACGAACCGAGAAATATCAATTTTTGGCTCAAAAAGATCTAAGATAGCCGAAATGCACAATTTCTTTCACAAATTGAGGTATCAAGAACTTAGGAACCATGTGATGAATGATATTCATGTGTATACATGTATGTTTAGGATAATGCAATTATAATCCATAAACCTCGAAATGAAGAGGATAAATTTTTGGGTACAACAGCTGCCCCTATTCAATCATCCTCTAACTTGGGAGCGAGGTTGGCATCTGTCTTCCAAGCGACAAGGTAAGAGTTGATTGAATACCAAAATGGACTCAAAAATTTACGCTCTGAATCCTAAAATCCATTTAAAATAAATTTGAACTTTGGATGTCAAACCAAAAGACGCGAGAGAGAAATTTTATTCAATTCCAATGAGCCCCATTGGAGAAGGGAAAATGTTGTGACGGGGAACGAATGGATCACAACAAAAGAAAGCACAAAAAAAAGTTGAATTCTATGAGGATAGGCGCAGGTGCAAACCTGACCCAGAAGAATTGTCCTTGACCCAATTCGACTGTGTTATGGCAGGAAACAACTGAACATGTCACACAGAGTAAAGACTAGATACACTGACTAGACTAACCACATTACGCCAGGGAACGACTGAACGAGTTAGTGGAGTAAAGACTATATAACACCAATTAGACATTACAGACTTAGAACGTTGTACTCTAAGGAGAGAAACAAGGGCGAAACTTGTTCTCGAAAGGCATAGGGGGAAGGACCTGTCCTAAGGATGTTTTACCAGGGTAAGGACTGGTAGTGCAACAAAACGAAGACTGGAAAAGCTGACTAGACTCCAAATCTAGTGTAGGGATATCCTACACTACGTGTATATAGGAAAGAGTGTGATACTCGAACCTACTCAAGAATTGGTAGTGACTCAACTCTTGTGCAAAAAGGGTTTTCTTAGAATAAATATTGTATCCTGAGGGGAAAACAAGTGTCGGGGCTTGCTTTCAAAAGAGGTACAGGGATAGCCTGACCAAAAGTTGTTGTACCAGGGATAGACTGGTAGTGCATCAAATCCAGGAAAAGTAATGGACATATTGCTCCAAGGAATACTTGGAAACACAACGGATTCCAAGGGGATATAAACATATCAAAGAGTTCATCCTTGCTGGGATTTTCAGAGAATTGCAATAACATCACTGGGGACAAAGATTATGTTCTTGGCCTATAATTCCATGCAATGTATGAATTTTCTACGAAGTAATATAATGTGATGATGCATGTTTGTGAAAAGATAAAAGATGAGTAACAAGTGATCATAAGTCACAGAATGATCGGGCTCAGATTAGGAAACTCCTATGGGGAAGAAAACATGAGAGTGTTGTTGAGGCAAGAATACCACTACTGATTTGGCGATCATTGGGGAACTTTAGTAATGGCCTTCCTGGGGATAAAATTTCCTAAGAAAACTGACCATTATACGATTCACTAGGGAATAATCAGAAACACTTGAGGAAGAGCTTCCACCATTACACCACATTGCCTCAACCAGGGATGAAACAAACTGCTCACACTTTAATCTAATGAAAAGTGTACAGTATGGACTTTGTCGTATGAAAACTTCACCGGAGATTCCCACTTATATGCTTCGACTGGGGAATAATATTAAGTACAAATTCACTGGGGATATCAAGAGATATAGACTTATTGGGGATAAACATCCTCGACCAATGGTTCAAACATAATCTTCACAGGGGATAAAGGTTAAAACCTTATATCAGAGCATCTTGAAACTCCAATGAGCATTCACTAGGGAATTCTAACTGAAATATGCACTAACAACTTGCACTGGGGATTTGTACAATGTTCTGCGATGATTCTTTGACAATGAGAACACCTTCTAGGGAAATTCGTCAAGGATACCATGTTGATGAGAAACCATTGCATCTAATCCCTTGCAGAAAGCATCTTTACTTGGCGATCTCTCATCAGTGTTCATTGGGGAGGAGCACAAAAAGGGTAAACTTATACCAACGAACTCGGGCGTTTCACTCATGAGAACACTTGTATTGAAATGACCCACCGGGGAAGATGAAAAGAGGACACCCATAAAAGAGAAACTCCCTGAGGATGAGAGAAACCAATGATCCTCGGCACAAAGCGCTTTTTGATAAGCAAATTCGCGGATTTAAAACAAGAGTACTTGACAAAGAGGAAGCACTTGTTGATAAGAACTTCGCAGATCTAAGCGATGATCTCAAGCAACTTGATGAAGATTGTAAGTGATGTAGACGAAGAAGAACGGGCGCAGGAGAGAGACGTGAGAAGAAGAACTTCAAAAATAGATCTTTGGCACAAAGAGGTTATTATCTTCGCAAGTCTAAATAATGAGAATACACCTGATAACGGTGGACTCACAGGGGAGAAAACGTCGGGAGAAGACGAACTTAGAAAATAGATCTTTGGCACAAAGAGCTTGTTAGCTTCGCAGATCTAAATAATGAGAAGACACTTGACAATGATGGACTCACAGGGGGAGAGGACTTTGGCCGAACACGACCTCGTCGGGGAAAGAATCATTTGTACAAAGATGAACTCACAAGGGTGGGAGACACCAATCAGAAGGACTCTAACAAGTGTCACCAAAACGTTGGATTTTAAGAGAGTGTTTGCACAAGCAAAAGAACTATAATAACCCTCAGGCCAAAGGCAGGGTATAATTTTTCGAAAATGGAAAATATATGAATTACCACAAACCAAGTATGGATACACAAATACTTGAAAAGATGATACAAGCACGGGAAAAATAACTGACGACTTGCACAAGCAAGGAAAGTATACGACTTACCGGAAAAGGAATATCTATACAAATATGAACTTATAAGGGGAAGAGACCGATCAGAGGGACTCTATCAAAGCTTACCAAGATAATGGTCTTTTAAGAAGGTGTTTGCAAAAGTAGAAGAACTATAATATCCCTCAAGTCAGAGGCGGGGTATAATTATCTGGATTACCACACACCAAGTGTGGATATTCAAATACTTGAAAATATGGGACAAACACGGGAGAAATAACCGACGGCTTGCACAAGCAAAGAAAGTGTGCGATTCAATATGGAAAAGAAACATTTGTACAAAGATTAATCATTGGGAATAAATTAACCCATCAGGCTTTTTCGGAGACAAATTCTTCTTTGGAATAAGACTCACTGGGGAGGAACCTAGATTGAGAGGCACTCTTTGAGGAAGAGGGACCTTATATAGACAAACATATAATATCTCCAAGCCTGGAGCAAATTACAGAGAGACGACTTGCCCCTATATTTTTGGATTCTAAAAAGACTCTTCTTTGGTCGCAGATTCTCTGAGAGAATGGTCAACCATGGCGCAACTTCCCAGTTCGATTGAATTTTGAGGGATATAATCCCGACTTGAATGCCTCGAATTACCCATCACCTGAGAGATTATCGAATCTCGACATAACTGCTTCAAATTGATTGACTTTTGAGAATATTCACCTTGGTAGGACTTCCCCAGGATCTGTACTGATGATAACAATCTTGACTTCCCGACATACTCTTTAGACTCAAAAATCATTTAGCCTATAAACGAACTTGGCCTAATCAATTATAAAGTGGGGATAATGCCCCTGCATAATGCCTTGCCCCAGTCTGTAGGGACCTTGAAGAAGTTTGATTCAAGAAGGCATTATGAGATCTGTACCATCAAGACAACTTGCCCCAGTTCCATGGACTTGGAAACATTTCCCTAGGCTGACCAATGTTGTATATGGTTTCAATCATATTGAGATGACAAATCATGATTACCCAGTGCTTTGAAAGATTCTTCATATCTCGTCATAACTGCCCCAAATTGGCGGAATTTGGTGATTAATCAATGTAATCGCATCAAATTGGCGAAAATTTAGCATCTAATCAACTTGATTGCCTAGATATAATTATCTCTTACTCAATAAAGCATCTGCATACTTCTTCCATTAAGGGTAAACAAATTCGAATACTTCATCTTTCTTCTCAACGAAGCACTATCATTGAATTAACTGCACCTGCTCGACGGAGTCTCGACAAACAATTCTTTACCACATGTTCATAGGGGAATGAGAACAGAGTCTTTGGATGACAACATCTTCTTAATGGAATTGACCTACACCCTGTCAGTAGGTTAACACACAACCGTGCTGCTCAACTTGGAATGCTTCATTCTCAAACAGATACTTGAAGTGATTGGTCCTTCAAACCAACTGGAAGTAATACCACTGCTCAACAGATATTTCTGGGCAATCAAAACTCCCACACAATTTTTTCCAGATAATCTTTTACTCAACAAAGTCACTAGACGACAAGCCCTAGATTAAGATGATTCTTCAAAAATCCATTCATCCAAGTCCCAGAGTAATTTACCCCTCAAGACAATCAAGATGTTCATCTGATTCTCATTATGAAAGCTTCCTTGATGTTTAAGCACCTGTTCATATGCATAGAATGTTTTATCCTAAGAATGATAATTCTAATGCAAATCCTATGCTTGTCTTGAAATAAAAAGCTTTTGAAAAGATGTCGAAACATCGCATTTTTCTGTGCAAAAGATAACAAAAGGTAGCGTGATACCAACTCAAAGGTTATAGCAGACCTCCTAGGAGTCAGGATACCGTGCTCTCGTTACAGCTTCGCTTTCGAATTAAACCTGCTTTAGTTAGGACTTTTAAGGGTTGTAACATGGTATGGTTCATATTTTTTAGAAAGAATGATTTTTAGGCTCAAAATGTTTGGTTCCCACCCCCTTCATGATGTTCTCAAACCCTAAGTTTAGTTAACTCGATACGAGCAATCATTTCTCACAAGAGTTTTTGATGGTTGAGGAACCACTATAGTTTCTTGGTTACAAAGCTTTAACTTTCGCGGAGGACGAGGTTTCTTGGACATGACAGTCACTCGATTTTGCTTTGGTGTCTGATCACACAATGTTGTTCTTCATTGAGGATCTTATTTGATTATCCTCGCCTTTCTGGCTTTCCATTTTGCTTTCCAAACATTTTCCCTTTCTTTTTTTACCTAAGTGACTTATTACTAAGTTCGACTTAGCGGGATTTTTCTTACTTTTTTTCACTTTTTTTCCAATTTCACTGAACAAGTCATTGATCTTTATGTTATCTTTGATTTTCTAGTAGTGATTGTGACTGGCCGAGTCCTTTGTAGATGAGGAATACCCATTAGGATATTGTCTTCCTTTGATCCACATTATTGATAGACGAAGCTTGACTGCTACAGTTTCTCAACCTTTTGGAGGATAACCATTTTTGTATCCTTTGATGCACACTCTTGATGAGTTTTGAATACTCGATCAGATTAACTGAACACTACCCTGCCCCGGGTTAAAAAAATGAGGGTTTTTTTTAACATAAAATAAACTCCTACTTCAAGGCTCAAAGGGGTTAACGAGGGTCTAACTCCCTTATACCTCCAGTGTTTGGAGATTTGAAACAAGATCTGCACATCGTCAGCAAGGTTTTTACTCAAAAGAAATATCATTTGAGGAGGCTTGAACTTTGAAATTTCCATGTTGAGGAGGCTTGACTCCGTAGGGACTTGTTGCTTTTGATGATGCATTTTGTAGTCTTGACATTCACTGAGTTAGCGGAGGACCCGAATACAACCATCCGGTGTGAAGCTGATAACTTTTGCATCAAGAAAGTCTTGCACTACATGCTGGAAAGCCATACATTTCTCGAGAGTATTCCCCTGCCCGTTAGAATGGAAAGCACACCGAGCATTGACATCGAAACTCTTTGGCAGCTTATTAGGATCATTTTTCAAAGTACGTAATTCAATCAGCTTCATCTGTCGCAAACGGGAAAACAATGCATTAGAAGACATTGGCAGAGGATCAAACTTCCTTGACGCCTTTGGCCGTTGTTGATTACCCTGCTTGGGAGCACAAGTTTGCCTTTGAGGTGCATCAGCAGTCATAATGGTCATATCAACAACTGGAGTAAGATTTATTTGTATGCTCAAACCCGTGGGAGTAAACAGAATTATCCCTTCATCAAGTAAATCCTGAACTTTATGTTTCAATGCCAAAAAGTTCTCCATATCATGGCAGGGTTCGCTGGAATAGGAATCACACCTAGAAATCACATCATACTCTAATGGAAACCCTTCAGGCATGGCGAGAGTTTAGAGCTCAACCAACCGAAACTTAAGCAATTGAGGAAGTCACTGAGCATATAGCATTGGAGTTGGATCAAATTGCCTTTCAGGTTGTGACGGCCCTAATTAATGAGCTTTATCCTTTGGATCTTTCTGAGAAACATAAATTGGTTGTGGGCGGGAGAACCCCAGAACATAGAGTGGCAGAGGAGATGCATACCCGCTCCAAGACTCGACGAATTCCCCAAAGTATAAGGAGGAATGGTGACTCCTGTTGTTGTAGCACTTACATGATCATTTCCTTTTCTCAACATGGTCCTTAAGACTTCCATAACCAAAATCAGTTAAGTCTTCAATTAATGGTTCTCTTCCTTCAGGAGCTCTTGTCCACTAACTGATTCTTGCATGTCTAGCATGAGAAATCCCACCTATTCTTTCATTTCATCCAATTCCCTGCGAAGTTGTTCCATTACTTAATTTTGATCATATAGTGGTGAAGAGTCAAGATTCACAATTCTGAAAAGAAAATACCAGGTATGAATAAAAGAAATTCCTAAGTTTCAAGTACCTATTATGAATGCCTGAAATGAATGAATATGCATGTTAGATATATACACATGTATTTTTCTGACATTTCTTTTTTTTGGAAAATAAACATGCTATGATGCAGGTACATTATGCATTGATAATGGATTTACGGCTTCCATGATATCTCATGTATGTTAAACCACTGATGTACTGATAACAGGATCCCCAGTCAAATGTAACAGGATCAAAGGTTCGACATCAAACTAGAACTCCATAGAAAATACCAAAAAATACCAAGTCACCATCAATATCGAGTCACCAACATTCACCATCAGTACCTGTAGTAATGATATCCCTCCCCACCTGACATGGTAATCTAGACACAACAGGGATCCCAAATGATAAACAGAGTCGATGGTCCTTAATCAAGTACTTTGCTATCTACACAACAGGGTGTAGGGCGAGAGTACCGTCAATCAAATCTCGTCTGAGTTCGACACTCCATGCCTCCTCACACGCACCATGGGATGCGGGATTCAACATGGACATCCATCTATTTTATATGTATTTTCCGGGGTAGGGGGCCTTTTACCTCATGTAACTCCCACCCAATCAAGAGAACAACCAGTACAACAACATCTAATGTATAGGATATATGAAAGCGATAAAATGCCTATGTATTCTCTCGTGCAATGGGAAAGTCAGAGCGTCGTAGTTCGGCTCACTTATTTTTGTGGGTTTTGTGTTTTTTACTTATGAAAAGGGTTTTAAACACAAAAAGAAAATGCGTCCGTAGGCAAAAAGAGTTTGTCTTGGTTGGTTTCTTTTACCTTTAAGAAATGAGTTTTAAACCATTATTAGGTGTTTTAGTTTTCAAACAAAAAAGAAAGCAAGTTTTAGTTTTAATTACATGCAAGGATGCAAAAATAAGTAAGCAAAACAAAAGGGAGACTAACTATTACTAGCCCTAATATTGTCATACAAACAATGGACCTAAGGGTAAGGATGTAAGGAAATATCTACCTATGTTGACATGTCAAGTATGTATATCCTAATGTCTAGGCTCGAGATCTATCCTAACCGAGTGATCCTAAGGAAAAACTATCCTATATTCGTCCTAGTTGTAAAACCAAGGGATGCAATAGGAGAGAAACAAACAAGTGCTTTGGGAAAAGCACGCAAGCAACACATAAATCCTATGGGGGGCATTAAAGGGATAAAGTCGTTTGCTCTCAGTTCTAAACCGATTGACACATTAGCCATCAACATAAAGAAATAAAATTCTAAGGGGAACATGCACATGGCTAAAGTCGTTTGCTCTCGGTTCTAAACCGAGTGACACATTAGCCATTAACATAAATAAATAAAATCCTAAGGGAAACATGCACAGGGCTGAAGTTGTTTGCTCTCGGTTTTAAACTGAGTGACACATTAGCCATCAACATAAAGCAAAAAAATCCTAAGGGGAACAAGCATAGGGCTAAAGTCATTTTCTCTCGGTTCTAAACCGAGTGACACATTAGCCATCAACATAAAGCAATAAAATACTTAGGGGAACATGTATAGTGCTAAAGTCATTTTCTCTCGGTTCTAAACCGAGTGACATATTAGCCATCAACCAAAACAAGCAAACATAAACATGATTAGCAAGTAAATGTGAAATGCCTGCTACAGGTCTTTAAACAACGACTTTAAACCCAACTCTCCTATCCTAATCATGACAAGGAAAAGAAATAGATGGGATAGAGCTAGTACCACACGGATAACTATCCGTAAGCTACTGCAAGCGAAAAATACTCCGAAAACTTCAAGTGCTGCAACCAAGCAATAAGATTAAACCGGTTAGAAATGCACAGAGGCATCAAAGCATATGCGGAGTGCGCATTCGTATGCATCCAAAACAATAAACTTGCAAAAGATAATGATCCAGACAAAGGAGACAAAGTATTGCATATTTGTACGCAAAACAAATATTAAATTATGCGTTCGTACATAATTGATACACAAACACCTGAATGAAATGAGTAAAACCAAACAAACAAACAATAAGATGTGCGTTAGTACGCAAACAAGAATTAGAATGTGTGTTCGTACGCATTCCAATCTGAAGCACCTGCAAGAAAGGAGTAAAATCAAACAAACATACAATAGGATGCGCGTTCGTACACAAACAATAATTAGAATGCGCGTTCGTACGCATTCCAATCAAAAGCACCTACAAGAATGGAGTAAAACCTAACAAGCAACCAATAGAATATACACACAGGTGTACAAGCGATAGAATGCGCATTCATAGGTATTCAAACAAAGGTACCTGCAAGAATGGTGTAAAACCACACAAGAAGACAATAGAATGTACACACATGTGTACAAGCGGGAGAATGCGCGTTCATACATATTCAAACAAAGGTACCTACAAGAATGAAGTAAAACCACACAAGAAGACAATATAATATACATGCACGTATAAAAGCGGTAGAATGCGTGTTCATACGCATTCGAACAAGCGGATAACCTTCAAGGTGTCAATCCAAACAATATGCAAATAGTATACGCGTTCGTTCGCATACAAGCATCAGAATGCACGTTCGTATGCATTCAAGATCAAATAACCTCTAAAAAGGCATCAATCTAAGAAAATAGACAATAGAATGCACATGAATAAGGAAGCTAGAAGTTCATATCTCATGTGAAAGAGGCTAAAGTACCTTGCACATGAAATAAAGTGTCAAAATTAACAAAGCAAGTGCTAGAAATAAAGCACCAAATGCAAAACCGATTACAAATATGATTATAATCTAGTATAAGCATGTAAGAAGTGAAATAAAATCACAAAAATCGGAATGGGAAGGTGGTTTTCTGAAATCGGAGCGAAAAAGTCAACTTCTCGGAATCAATTAAGAATCACATGGTTTCTTGCAAAAGCGTCAACGGATTCAAAAACGTGAGCGGTTTTAATTAATTATGAGTAGAAGTGGCATATTTTGGACCTTAAAGTGACGGGGAAGCCACTTTGTTTTGGCACGTTACACTTGAAATTTGTTTTCGAAACCTCCAAAATCAGTTCCGGAACGTGCCAAAACATAGGGAACATGTATCGTTACTTCAGACTTTCAAGAAAAAGTGAGTGTAAGTGTGCAAAAGTGTTGAAAAACACTTATGTAACTCAAAATTCATGTTTTGAATTAAATTCCGATTCAAGTTTGTTTTGATTTTGAAATGTGAGATGAATCAGATTTTAATTCACTACATGTAATCAAAAAAGGCAAAACAAAATGAAATACATGTTATGCACAAGTTTGATTGAAAATCGGAATAAAAAATGTGTAAAAATGCATATTTAGCATCGTTCATGTATCCCTCAAGAATTGTCATTGAATAAGAAATATATAAGACGGTCCTATGGAGAATGTAGTCATAAATCCATAATAGAGTCTGATCACAACGACTGAATTCAGTATTTTATATCAGAAACCTATGAGATAATCTCGTAAAAAAAGTTATAAATCATATACCTCTATTGATTGCAAATGAGTTTTAGTATTCTATTGTTATTCTTAGAGCGAAATTAGTTTTCTCTTAAATGGACGAAATGCAAATATATGTGACATCATATGCAAATAATATATACTTAATACAAATCCTATCTAAATGTTATGTAAAACATGTATCAACATTTATAAGAATCAAAGTATGTGATGTGTGTTAGTGTTGTGAAATCATACATGTGAAAGTGTGAGTGAAAGTGGAGTTTCGGCACACTTTAATGTCATGAAAGTTTAACACCGACACATGAACTTGATTTAATTATTCCACACGCATATATGTGATTATGTAATGATGCAAATTATTTCCTAAATGCAAATCTACATGTGTTATGTGCAATGCAAAGGCACCTAAGAATCAAAATGCACTTAGTTCTACATTTTGACACAATTTAGTCACTAATTAAGCCTTAATTCACATGGATTCAAAGCCAATTAATGAACCTAAAAGTAAACTAATGCATGATCATATCAAATACAATGCAAAAATGCAATTAAAGTGTCCTAAAATGCAAAGAAAATGAACTACACAAGTGTATGTGTGTGTTACGTACAATTTTCCTTCACATCGACACAATAACGTCACCAAATCAGAATCAAATCAAAGAATTTACAATCGAAAATTCAAGAATCGGAATCCACACGAAAATTGCAATCAAATTCAATAATCAAATTCAAGAAAAGTGAAAAGCCAAAAATCACTTAAAATAAGTGCTTAATTCAACTAATCACTTACTTGAACTTGAAGTTTGAGTTAAATTGAAGAGGAATTCCATGCGCCCTCAAAGAAAATACCAAATCTACTCTTGAATTGATGAAAGAGTTAAATAAGTTTTTGTTCTCTATAAATATCTCAAATTTTATTTTTAGTCCCTCTAAAATTTTCCTTTAAAGAATGGTCCTCCTAAATATTTAAATTTTAACTTTTGGTCCTTCCTGCAATTTAGCGACGATTTTTACAATTTAGTGTCCGTTTTTACGACGGTTTTTTATTTAGCGATAATTTTTACAATAATTTTAGTGACAGTTTTTTAGTTAGCGACAAAATTAGAGACCATTTTACGTACAATTTTAACACGAGGGACCAAAAGTTAAAATTTAAATTTTTAGGAGGACCATTCTTTAAAGGAAAATTTTAGAGGGACTAAAAACAAAATTTCAGATATTTATAGGGGCCAAAAACTTATTTAACCCTGTATGAAATTGAGTAGAAGAAAACTTGATTCTTGAATAATTGGAATCAGAATTGAAGAGTAGGTCTTGATTCTTGAAAATAAAGTAAAACCTAACTTGAATTGATGGAGAAATTGAAGAGGTGTAGGCTGGAAACATGAGGAGACGATGAAATCTCGCCGGAAAAATCAAGAGATTGAGTGACCGGAGGAGATACGATCGAAATGAAGAGGAGGCAGAAATCGCTCAGTTCGCGAAGCGAACGCGTCGAAACAGCGGTGGTTACTCACCGAAGGAAGGGTGGCACGTGGTGGTTTGGTGGTGGAAAGGGTGCTGATCAAAAATTGCAAGGAGGATGGAAAATCTTGTTTAAATTTTGTTTGATTTTGCTTTGTGAGAGTTAAGAGTGATTTAAGAGAGGAATTTGAGAAAATGATCGTGTGTCCTTGAATTGTGAAGGCAAAAATTTATTTATAGTGTAAAAATTTGGGCCTTAGAGTGCCTTAGATCCATAATTAAGCCCAAATCGCGATTATCCGATTAATTTTCGTAATTAATCCAAAACAGCTCAATCTGTCAAGAATTTGAAGTCGGTCTCTAAACGAAAAAATATCCGAAACGCGATTTTTCTTGGGAAATGTCAATATTTTGACTCGATCAGGTGAACGGTCCAGGTGATACGGATTTATGAAGTTTTACCACAATTTTCAGGCGTCTGACACATGCAGAATTTTCATTGCGCTCTTCGGAGAAATTGCCTCGAACGAGGGTCTTCTGATCAAAATTTGAACTTAAGTATCTCTAAGACTAATGAAGCCAACAAAATTTGTGAACTTTTGGCACTGGTCCCGCCTCATTTCGATAAAAATAAAATGAGATATGATTTTTCGAAGTTCACGTATCCGATGAAAATTGCTCGGTTCAACTCAAAATCAACTACAAAGAATACAAATTTGGTATTAATTGGTGAGGAATTAGCTCTGGAGCTGCAAATGAAAGTCGGGGAGGATTCCGATATGGAATTTTAGACACCGACCTCTCTCATTTTAGGTTTTCCAGCTAGTAATTGCGAAGGTTTGAGTGCACTGAATGCACGGTATAACACTAAAATTCAATTTAATCCACTTAAGAAATCAACTCCTTTGGGGACTTTCTTTACATAATTTGTGTCTGGATCGTGAACTAAAGTTTTAGATAATAATTATAGGGACTCGTCTGTCAAAAACCATCAAAAAATACCCGACGAGCTGAGAGATGTGCCTCCTAGAGCACCCGAAATGCACTAAAAACCCAAAATTCGCTTTATTGAGAAATAAGCAAATTAAATCTTTTTCTTGACGAAGCGGCCTCCGATCTGAATAGATAAACTGTAGAATAAATTGATACGATAAAAATGATCATGGAATCAAACCAAAATAGATTTATGACCATTAAATCTTGTGATAGCCATACGAACCGAGAAATATTTATTTTTGGCTCAAAAAGATCTGAGATAGGCAAAACGCACAGTTCCTTTCACAAATTGAGGTATCAAGAACCTGGGAACCATGTGATGAATGTTATGCATGTGTATACATGTATGTTTATGATAATTCAATTATAAGCCAGAAACCTTGAAATGAAGAGGGTAAATTTTGGGGTACAACAGTGTGCTTCCACACCTAATTGATCCTTCTAGAAAGAAGAGATAACTCATCTTCTTTTGATGCAGAGTCTTCAGAGCTTCCTTTTTCAGCCTGAAAAGCATTAGTTTCATATTTTTTAGTATATTTAAGGGCAACAGACTTACCTTTCTTTTGGGGCTCATGTTCATCAAGTTCTATCTCGTGACTTCTTAGTACACTAACAAATTCTTTTATAGATACATTATTCAAATCCTTTGAAAATTTGAATGTAGTGACCATTGATGTCCATCTTCTGGGTAAACTTCTGGTGATCTTCTTGACGTGGTATGCTTTGGTGTATCCTTTGTTCAGAACTCAGGTCTGCAGTCAGAGTTTGGAATCTTGAGAACATTGTTTCAATGGACTCATTTTCTTCCATCCTGGAGGCTTCGTACTTCTGGATGAGAGCTAGAGCTTTAGTTTCTTTTACTTGGGAATTTACTTCATGAGACATTTTGAGAGACTCAAAGATGTCATGTGCAGTATCTTTGTTTGTGATCTTCTCATACTCTATTTTTGACATGAAATTTAGTAGGATATTTCTGGCTTTGTGGTGATTTTTGAAATCTATTTTATGTTGCTTATCCATTGTCTTTCTATCAATCTTGTTTCCTTCTTTGTATATCGGATGTGTGTAGCCATCTAAGGCTATATCCCATAGGTCAGGATCATAGCCTAGAAATAAACTATCTAGTCTATCTTTCCAGTATTCAAAATCTTCTCCATCAAAGACAGGAGGTTTTGTGTTGTTGTTGTTGTTGTTTTGATCAATTGCCATAATGTTTTCCTTATGGATCTTTTTCTGACACGGTTAAGTGTTTTCACCCAGAACCAAGAGCTCTGATGCCAATTGAAGGTTAAGAAAACACTTAGAGGGGGGGGGGGGTTAAGTAAGTTTTTCCTCTTTTTGATTTTCTTTTTTTCTTAACAACAATATAAAACACAATTATTTTTATCCCGGTTCGTTTGAAACTCAAACTACTCCAGTCCACCCGCCAAAGTGATTTTCCCTCTCCCAACGAGGACTTAATCCACTATAATCAAAATTGATTACAATTGCACAACTAACTGTCGTGACTAACAATACAGTGCACAAGCCAACTGCAAATGGCTAACACCTTTAAGACTCTCTAGTCCTAGCCCTCTTGAGAAATATAACCCAACTGGTCTCTCAAAGAATAATTACAAAAGTAACTTCTAACAATATATTAGTTTGCTTCTAAAAAGCTTTAACACAACTGTGATGTTTTACACTACAGTTAAGCTCAATACAAAAATGATAAACTCAAAGTATTTCTTTGCTTGATTTTTGTTCAGCGTAAGTTTTCCAATGATAGCATATTTTTTATTCTTTGAATGCTTGAACTTATATATAGCTTCAGCATTTTTCTGTTGCGTGTCTTGAACAAAGAGAGTGCATTTAATGTTGCTTGTCTGCTTGTACTTTGTGTTTTCCATGTACCTCGAACTTTGTCCCACTTGAGTACTTTAGTCGTCTTAGCTTTAATAAATTAACGGTACTGTAGCAGAACTTGTCTTAGATGATGACATCTTGATAACTCATTTTTCTTTATCTTCTGTAAGAATTATCCTAGCTTCTAATAGAGGTTGCTTTAACTTGCTCTTATTAGAGGTTGTGTTTGCATGCTTCTTTCAGAAGTTGCTTTCAGCGTACGTGTTCAGAAGTTCCTTTCATCTTTAGAACTCCTAATTCTTTATCTGCTCAGCATAATTTGATATTTCACTTTTTAGAGTGCTTGAGTCAGAACATCATCTGAAATGAAAACGATACTTATCAGTGTATCATATTTACTATACAAAATTTATTTCACTTGTTATCATCAAAACTCTAAGATATGATTAGAACCAAACTATGTTCTAACACACCTTATCTTCCTCAATGCACTAAATGGTCTGGAACACCCGCCCCATGCCATAGAGCCAATCATGAGCTGCAACATGATCTAAGCTACCCTTGAACTCTAGGGGACTCATCTTGGAAAAGGCACGGAAATCAGGTCCTACAGGAGCTTGAGGAACTGGAGCAGGAGTAGCTGGTTGCGGTGTTTGTTGCATGCCCTGCATCATTTGCATCATCATCTGATTCTGCTATTGCATCTTTTGCATCATCTGCATCCAGGGCACATCTGCATCAGGCACATTTTCACCACCAGTAGGAGTAAGAGTCTCTAGTTCAATGGGCCTATTTCTAGGCCTTCCGGGTCTTCTGCGTCCATCAACCATCTTCCTGTTTGTCCTACACATAGAATCAAGTTGATCAGGCTCAATGCCACACATGAACATAAGGAATCATGCCGACAACTACGCATATGAGACAAAATTGTGTTGTTTTATGATGTTTTATGGGGAAGCCGAGAATCAACCTGCTCTAATACCAACTGTAACACCCCACACATACATTGCCTAGGATATATGCATATGGTATTAAAATTGTACATAAAACAGTCATACATACGCAGTGGAATATATAGAAGTAGTAGTATAGATTACAACAAAAGTAAAAACTGTTATGGCAAAGATAAAAGTAAAAAAAATAATATTGATACATCATCCAAAAGAGTACAACACAGAAAGATACAAAAGAGATAGATCATCGCCGATGAAACGCCACCGCAAGACTAAGCAATCTTACCCTTGCCTTTGTCTTGCCTCGAAGATCCTGAAAAATAATAATTAGAATGGGGTGAGATTACTACATCTCAGCGAGCCTCCCTATCTTAGGGGTTCACTCAGTTCTACAAGGTGCATACATAAAAAAGGATTCGCCTAGAACCCGGGGCTCGCCTCACGGTTCGGTACAAGTACATATAAGGGATAACACCACCATTGGAAGTCCCATGACTACCCAATGTATTGATAACACAAAAGCATCAAACACAATATGCTGACCCACATCCATATGTGAGGAATCTATGAGTTATATCTATCTTTCCAGGCTACCAAAACTACACCCTCGGTGAGTCCCTCGTGTACCTTGTCGTTGAGGGACTTGTACAAGCAAACTGCTAGACAACGGACCTGTCCTAAGTAGAGCTCATCCGCGACGAGTTCAACCATGACGTTGCCTAAGTGGCGTCACGATCCGGCCTCCGTCCAACACAAATGAGATGGGCACCAACCACGCGAGTACAAAAACGCCATCTCAAACGTACATGCCCACCGGGTGAAAGCCTAGTGACATTGCCTACGTAGCGTCACTAGATGGAAAGAAAATTCCAGTGACATAGCCTATATGGCGTCACACACTTACCAATACCAAGAATACAAATGAATCTCATAATGGTAAACGCCTCCAGGCCCCATTTGCACATTGCCTTTGGAAGCTCAGGTGTAAAGAAGTAACGAACAATCAAGGCATACCAATAGCCAATAATCAACAAACAAGATTTACTACTTGACAACATGGTTCTACTCCGATCAATGCCACGATCAATGCCAACTTATAAAAAGATCTTCCATCAAACTCACAAAGCTAACCATCCAAAGCAAAGGAACTTCTAAGCTCTGAAATAACTCCCTTGAAGTCTTTTGCAAGATACAAAATAAATCCTCGCGGAACTGTCCATAATATCACCGTCTAAGTCTCTTACTTAAGGCACTCACGTCCAACAGTTCAAAACTCTATCTTTAGAATACTCGACACGCACTGGTCTAACTTCACTACTGATAACGCAAAGCTCGGGTGCTTTCTATTATTCCTTAACTTGATGTCAATTAATATCCATGAACACAAAATAACTCTTACAGCTACTCACGAGAGTACTGTCTGAACATTCCAAAATCACACCTGACGCATTAGTCGCACTAATAACATCCACAAATACTCGCCAGGACCATACACTATCTTGAAAAGCATTGTCTAAACATATTCCGCTCTCACACTAATCCGTAGACAGTCAGACTTCACATTGGTTTCACTAAACACATAAACTCCAAATGACTGATTTATACAAACATCAATCCTCGGAAGTAGACATTTGTCCTTATTATCCACTTCGTTCCGTGACTGCAAATGACACACCAATTCGGGAAACCTTTGCTCTCCTCGAACAACACAACGGTAGCACTCCACGTTGACCCGCTCGAATAAACAACCTCTGCTTAAACCAATCCTCAAGTTGACTCTTCAACTCTAACTCAGAAACAAACATCCCTTAAGGATACTTCGAATCACAACTAGTTCCAAAAACTAAATCCATCAAAACTTCACCTCGCACTACAACGACAATTCACTCACATCTTCACAATACGCTTTAGAATAATCACAACAAGAAGCTCGCTTGCCAAAATCTTGTTTCTCACCAAAAATCCAAATTCGCTCATAACTCAAGTAACCATGCACCTCCTTGAGCAAACACATCTGCTTCATGCACTATTAAGCAGGAAAGACAATCTATTCCAACCAACACAAATCCCGACTACTATCAACAAGAGATTAAGGGTGATCAGTTCCTTAATTTGTCAATAGACAGTCGACAATCATGATGGTGACATAAACCATCTTTGCCAAACTACAACAGCGTCTTCAAAATTACGCTTTAAGTTACCAAAGTGTAACCCTGCTTGAGGCTCCATCTCTAAGCCACGAGCGCCACCAAGAAAGTACCGACAGTGTTTCACACACATGTCGCATACAACAGGGTCAAACACATTAATAACCTGGCCAACAGACCAACCTGCTCTGATACCACTAATGTAACACCCCAGATTTACCCAAGGTTTTATATACAAAAATCAGAGTAATTTAAAATTTCATAAATTAAATACTGAGGCGTCACATCATCAAACCAAATCACTTTAAACAGTTTGCTTTAAAGTATAAATCTCGGATACATAGCATCGGCGAAAAACATAAACTGATTCATAAAAATCAAAACAATTTCTTTATTAAACTTCCTCATCAAATCATGTACTATTAAACACATTAATAAACAATTTCTTTATTAAACCTCCTTGTGCAAACACATCTGCTTCATGCACTATTAAGCTGGAAAGACAATCTATTCCAACCAACACAAATCCCGACTACTATCAACAAGAGATTAAGGGTGATCAGTTCCTTAATTTGTCAATAGACAGTCGACAATCATGATGGTGACATAAACCATCTTTGCCAAACTACAACAGCGTCTTCAAAATTACGCTTCAAGTTACCAAAGTGTAACCCTACTTAAGGCTCCATCTCTAAGCCACGAGCGCCACCAAGCAAGTACCGACAGTGTTTCACACACATGTCGCATACAACAGGGTCAAACACATTAATAACCTGGCCAACAGACCGACCTGCTCTGATACCACTAATGTAACACCCCAGATTTACCCAAGGTTTTATATACAAAAATCAGAGTAATTTAAAATTTCATAAATTAAATACTGAGGCGTCACATCATCAAACCAAATCACTTTAAACAGTTTGCTTTAAAGTATAAATCTCGGATACATAGTATCGGCGAAAAACATAAACTGATTCATAAAAATCAAAACAATTTCTTTATTAAACTTCCTCATCAAAATCATGTTTTCAAAATTTATGGTTCTTATTCACAAAAGGAATAATAATAAAAGAACAACAACAAGACGACATAAATATTCCCCCCAAGTGCTACGTATCAGAGCGACACCGACTCGACTAACAGCAGCTATAAACTCCGTCTTCATAACCTGCACGTTACCAATATAAAGGTAACGGCGAAACAAGTAAAGGGTGAGATAATCCAAAACATATAGTTAAAGGCATGATAAAATATATATATAGTTTTGGAATTGTAAAGGATATAAGTTAATAAGTGCATTCCAACACATATCCAAACCTCACTTACTTCGATCGTCATTCTAATGTGTATAATCTACACTATATCGCCATAACCTCATCGGCATACTTCGTTGCAACAACACATAAACTTCCATCTCCACGAAATCATCACAAGTTAATACGTCACTAACCAATACGACAATTATAAACAACAACATCAAACAATACTAATAACTTAAGCATCATAAATGAAATCATCACAAATTGGCTAAAACCCATCGTCGCTTTTGGCATAAAAGCCCATCGTCACAAAACATCATCACATCATATTTGCATTAAGCATTTCATCAAATTTAAATCATCGCAAAACTCATTATTTATACTCATCACCTAGTTATCATGAAACTATCAAGTTATATTCATTTCATATTCATCACAAAGATCATCACCAAACAAAGCATCGTATATCATCGCAATTCAACATCATCCATCAATTAAAACTCAACGCCAAACAACCCAAACATAAACATAACCGACTCCATGAGACACGACTATGTTATGCATGTGGTACCCGTCGCTTTGTCCATAATTAAGAACACTTGGCATAAAAGCCTCGTCGCTTGGCATAAAAGCCTCGTCGCTTGGCATAAAAGCCCATCGTCGCCAATGAAATGTATGTGACTCAATGACAAAGACAACACAACAACACATCACCATCGCTCATCAAAATTGACATAAAGTCCACGTCGCCATATTTATGCACATCAAATAAACATATCATCGCATCATATTTGCATTATGCAAAACATCACCAAATAATTCATCATCGTCAAAAGTCATGCATTCATAAATCGGAAGCATTTATTAACATCAATATAATCAGCACCTAGTCATGTACAAAGACATATATCATCGCATCGCATATTAACAAGTATTTATTAATTAATACGTCGTCGCAACCATTATGTTTTATCACACCACATCATTATCGATTCATTCACTAAATTCCGAATACGGAAAAATAGTCAAACCCTTATAATCGTCGCAAAAGCCATTCCTAATAACCGGCATTAATCATAATCGTCAACGTCGCAATCGGATTGTCCATACGTTTCCTAAATCCACTAAAATGAAATCCGATTCAATTTAACCATAATTAAGCCTATTTCGGGTCGTTCCGTAAAAACTCGTAATTTCTAAAAACTAACCTCACTACTATGTTCTACACGTCGAACTTAGCTAGCACGTCAAATTTCGTTGAATTCGGAGTAACTTACTCCGTCGTCGAATTTACCAGAATCGGAAAATCGGAACATAATCGGGTTCCAAAAAAAGTGCGAAAAATCAGAATTTTGGAGGCTAAAGATGCATCAACACGGGCCCCCGTGTGCATCAACATGGCCCGTGTTGAAAAGCCACTAGAACGTGCAAAAATGCCAAAGTCAGAGAATCAACACGGGCACCCGTGTGAATCAACACGACCCGTGTTGATTGGCCTGGCAGCAATTCTCCGCATTCAAAAGGTCAACACGGGAGCCCGTGTGAATCAACACGGCCCGTGTTGATTGACCTGCGTGAAAACTCCATTTTTAACATTCCCAACTTCACTTTTACCATTCCCATTGATTCTAATCATCATCAACCTCATAATCCCTACTCCTAATTCAACTTTTCTAATCTATTTCAATCAAACAATCAAACACACAATTTATAAATCAACCTATCAATTTTTCCCCCAAATCCAAAATATAACTATCAAAACCTAACAATATGAGATGGAGAATCAAACCCCTTACCTCATAAGCCTGGATGATCCATGTTGATTCTAAAAGACTCCATCCTCAACCTTGGTCATCTTCTCTCAAAACCCTTTCTTTCCTCCAAATTTCTAAGTTTGGTTGTTGTAGGAAAATGGGAAGAAAAGGGAAGGAAAATTGTTTTATAAATGTTTTCTTACTAGCTAGGGGTGTACACCCAATCCTTGCTCTTCTTCTTCTTCTTCCCAAAACCCTCTCTTATCTCTCAAGATTTCTAGGTTGGTTTTGTGTTATGAAAAATGGGAAGAAAACAAAGGGAATGTATTTACGGTGTCTTACTAGTAAGGTTAAGGGTGAAAACCCAATTCTAACAAAATTCTCCCCACACCCCTATCCAATTATATCATTAATAATTCAATTAACTAAAATAATTCCGGGGAATTAACTATCGGATCCAAATAATATTTTACCGAACCGAACGGAATAAAAATCGGACCGAACGAAACATCGTCAAATATATTATCAGATATATTGATTAATATAAATATTCTCGTCGCAAAATAAATATCGATCGGTAATTCAAAAATATTAATATAATATAATATTAATTAAAACAGGGCGTTACAGTGTTAGTATATGTAATTTAAACACATTATCGTCAATATAAAGAAAATAACAACAACCATATATGATACCTTTATCTCAATCCAAATTTTTTATTTAGCCTCGTCCAATTCTCCTCTTTTCCATCGAGGAGTGGTGATCAGAATGTGCATACGAACAAGTGTACCGATGTAGCTTGTCAATTTTGCAGAATTAGACCCAATTAGTTAGTCCTCATTATTCCAATCTACATTATATGTAACTCCTCTGTCTCTATCACGGATGATTCCCCTCATAATAGTTATGCCTCGTGTGATATCTTTTTCTGAAGTATCTTCTAGAACATTTGCATCTTGTGAGTTTTCTTGATTACTAGCCATTTGACCTGTAATAAAGAAAAGTAAAATAAAATGAAATGAAAAATATAAAAATCCATAATCATACATACTGTAAAGAAAAAAAATTTAATGACATATACTTAAATTTTATTGAATGATATAGGCTATAATTATATATATTATTACCTTTTTCACTAACGTCTCTTTCTTTTCTTGGTAGGAATATGTTCTACTCGTCTCTTAACAACGCAGACGGTTGGATTGATCCAAATACCCTCATTATGATCATTTCTAATACATGATTCATTCTCATTTTGATCATTTCTGGTAAAAGATTCAATGCCAACACCATTATCGCTTTGATCTCCAATGTTTTCATCAATTACTTTGTTAGATAAAAGTACTATAGACCATTTCGTACTTGTTGGATCAGTGATATATAACACTTGTTTAGCTTGAGAGGCTAGAATGAAAGGCTCATCTTTGTACCCCACCCTGTTAAGATCCACTTGCAAAAATCCTGACTTATCCATTGGTATGTGTAACACGGTGAACTGACTTTGTAGGATTTTGTATCGCAAATGTGCGGATAGCAAGAGTCGCCACCGACTTTTATTTTTATCCAATTAAGGGAAGGTAAAAAGTACAGAAAAAGACCTTCGTTAGATTCTGAGTAAGGGAGAAGGTTATGAAAAGGGAAGGTATTAGCACCCCTTTCCATCCGTAGTTATCTACGGGCTCTTAGTTGCTCTTAGATCACTTTAAAATTGTGCTTTCTGTGTGTTTGACAAAAATGTTTTGAAAAGGCATTTCGCTTTGACTTTGTAATGATTCATGTAGGAATGTATACAAAGTGTTTGGAAATGTTTTGTTTTGAAAAGAATTTGAACTTTGACAAAAGTGTGAGGTGTGAAAAGCATTTGATTTGAGCAAGCAACTAAAAGTCTTATTACCTACTCAGAATTGGTCGTTTTCGTGTTGTTTTACGTTTCTTTAGAATAGTGCTATCCGTACCATTAGTTGGTAGGTAACTCTATTCGTTGGATGTAAGAGGGACATTCGAAGGGACATCGGATGGTCATAGAAAGCAACTTGTTGGAAGTATCCTAGCACATTCGAAGGGACTATCATCATTTTTCGTAGGCGACAATCGAGGGTCAAGATCATGTATTCGGAGGCGACATCGTGGGTCTATGATCTTTGTATCGAAGGGACTATGATGACTTGTTTTGAAGGCAACGGTGCTAGGATTCCTCTACGTTCGAGGGACATGACCATTTGTATTCGTAAGGCAACGAGAGAGAATTACCCTAAGGGGTGCGTGTGTGAAGAGAGTGTGTTGATTTCAGATATTTTATCTTGAAAATTAGTGAGCTATGTTGATTATTATCTTGCCATACACGCCTATTTACTAGCAGTTTATAGGGTGCGGAAAATAAATTGCGGAAATGTAAAGATGCGGAAAGATAAATGTCCTACGCTATTACATGGCTTTGGGGCAGATACATAATTTAAACTTGCGGAAAATAAAAACCTAATTTAAACTATTACATCCCATGAACAGTTACATTATTGGAAAAAGAAAACAATAAAAGAAACCGTCTGAAACGGAACAACCTGTGAAAAGATAAGAAAATCGGAAAATACGATGAAATTGAATAAGAAGAAAATATTAGTAAAATGCAAGTTTTTGAATGAAGAAAAATATGACATGCTGGAAATAACATAAATATGCTAAAATAATTTTTTGGGATTTTTTGGATGCAATTTAATAATTAAAAACTAATTAAATGTGATTTAAATGCTAAATTATGAATAAAAATAAATATGCATGCAAAATTGTATTTTTTAATTTTATAAATTAAATAAGTATTTTCTGGAAATAAATGCAAAAGGAAAAAATATTTTGATGATTTTTAATGCATGAAATAAAATATTGAAAAGAATTGAAATTGATGCAAAATATTAAAAGAATTAGAAAATAGGAAATAGTTTGCAAACTTGTGAAAAATCAAATGTCATGGCCAAGGATCGAACTGGAGACATTCCTCTCACAAACCCACGCCTTTGCCATCTGATCTGGAACGCACGCGTGTCAATGAAATGGAACGATGATTACAAGCACGCCATGCCTGTCAGTACCGAACTCGCGCCACTTCGCATCGCCCCGATTTGAATTTTTAAAACCCCGGCCATTGTTCGACGCTATGTCCCCGCAAAATCAAAACCAAGCACACATAATATAAATAAATTCAAAGGACATGGTTCGATTCCAGACATCATTCCGAACGCAATGGACATGGTCTCGTGGTCCAATTTTTCCTATTTTGTGAAACCCTAAAATGGCATAAGAAACCCTAACAATGGTGATACGTGTTTCTGGCCATGGAAATTCAATTAAAGTGCCCAGAAAGCTTGCAATCTTCCTACTAATCACAAAAACAAACACAAATCGAGTTAAAGATGCATGAATATGAGAAATCGATTTTGAATTATATTGGAACAAACCGAATTCGAATTTCTTGTTTCTTGATGGTTTTTGACAATGTAAGGGTCTGGATCGACTCAAGAGGTATCAAGGAATGCAATGGACACCTCAAAATCGACTGAAAACGGCTGGAACTAGGGCTGCACTTTGCTTGTGTGTCATGGATTTTTGAGTTCTAGGTTAGGGTTCTTGAGCCAATTTTTCGTTCTTAATCATGTGCTATGCATTATACATTTATAGTGGATGGATTTGGAGCTGATTTGAGGAAGAAATCATCACTAATCAATGCAAATCAAATTTGATTTTTGTACAAAATCAAATTTTCAATTCTTGATCAATTTTCAATCCAATCTTGCCATATCAATCCAAATTTCGAAATTGGCTGGCTTTAATGAGTTGCTTGGATCTCAAGGAAGAAATAAAAATCAAGTTTGCAATTAATTTTGATTTTATACTTTATTTTTGAATTTAATTTGTATTTAAATGAATAAATTCCAAATTAAATAGAAAAATAAAATAAAAATTCGTGGCATTGGGCTTGGATATTTCTAATTGTATAAGGAACAAGTTTGGATGAAGAAAAAGTAGGCCCACTTGCAAAGTTTTTGATTTTTAGAAGTATTTCTCTTTGTGCACTTCTTCAAAATTGCCCAACTTGTGAATGGTGTATCTTGCTCAATTTTCCACATTTTTGAGTGTTCTTGGACTTTTTGGAAATCTCTAAGAATCATCTAACCAACCTTTTTGGTCTCATCTCAATTGGTGTTTTCATGCTCAACATATCTTCAAAACAAAAAGTTGACTTTTTGTTGACTTTGAAAATGACCTGTAATGTTTTGGGCCATACCTCTCAAATGAAGCATTTTGTGGACATTCTTGTGAGACATGAAGTTGTAGAGAATTGAATTTCCTTCGAAACAAGAGGTGGTGGAAAAATTTCTGAGAAAGTATGAGAAAGTTATGATCAATCAAAGTTCAGTTGACTTTTCACCTAGAAACCCTAATTTAGAAAGTTTGACTTTTGAGCAAATCTTGAGTTTTCTTGATGAATCATGATCAACCCTTGATCAAATGATGAATGTAGCTTCAAAATGAGGATGTTGACCAAAAATCAAGAAGTTTGACTGTATGTGGACCACAGTTGAGTTTTTGTCCAATACAACTGATTTTCAACCATCTGAGCAATTGTCTGAGCAATCTTGACTTGTAAGGCTTGAAACTTGACATGGAGAATCTTTGAAGCATATGAGGAGGCATGAAGACCATTGGAGATGTTGGAAGTCCATCTTGATCTGAGGATCACCAAACCCTAATTTGGGTTGATTGTCTAGGAGAGGGTTTGTCTGATCAACCTTTGAGGAATCCTTGAGTATGGATGTATGAAATATTTTGAGAAGATGGAGGGCAAATTTTGGGGTATGACAGTATGCCATCACTATTTTTAACCCACTTACAACCAAATATAAGAATCTGAAATTTCTCGTAATCAAACACCCAAATGCGCTCGATAACCCCAAAATACGACAGATTTGCAAATTTCGGGTTTAAGTCCTTCACACTTGGTATGTGCATTGCTTCAGCTACCAAGGTGACACTGTTGCACCCCAAAATTTGCCCTCTTATCTCAATTTTATCTGGTTTAGGCTTCACATTTATCATAACATTCACATGCATTCATAACACTGATTCTATGGTTACGGGTTGGAGTTGATTTCCTGACATCTTCCTTTGAGCAGAGAAGACGTGGTGCTTTCAACCAATCAAGGATATTTGAAAACGACAAGGTTTAATAATGAATCTTATCCTTTCTTATCTATTGGTTTTTGGGCTTGATTTTCGATTGTTGAAATGAGTGGTCTCTTTCTTGATGGAACTATGGAAGTTTTGTTATATTGAATATCATTACCTCCTGATTCAAGAGATCAATTCATCACGAGTTTAGGGTTTGCTGGTGTTTCGAGGTTTCTTGCTCTGCAAAGTTTGATGCCTTGGTTTCTTCTGATTACTTAGTTCATTGTTCAAGAAGTAAGAGGGTGGATTATGATTATCTGATTCAAGTTCTTGTGCATTTGGCTTGCTCGTTAACTCTGTTCGTTCTTAGCAAGAGTTGATGTATGGCATGTGTGAAAATACTCATCTAGAGGGCTTGTGTTCGCGTTAAAAGGTGACGCGCTAGAGGATGCGAACGTGAGTTCGGATTCTCTGGCACGCAACGATTTAAATCTTTTGATTTGTTTATAAAGATGCCGCGAGCATCAAGCTTTATTATTTTCAACACAAGAAAGATGATTTAATGATTATGAAAAATGGGAAAACTGAAATACCCTCAATTGATATTGGTATGCGTAACGACTAGCGCAAACTAGACGCAACGCATTGGGGAGATTCTGAGTAAGGGGGATTGTTATATAAAGGGAATAGATGGAGCACCCTAAATATATGTAGTTATCTACAGCTTTATATATGAATATATTTGATATGTTTGTGTGTTTTAATTGCTATTTCTATGATTGGGAAAGTTTCTCCTTTGGATTTTAAGAAACAGTAGATTATGTGGGATTCTAGTGTTTGTTATTATTGTGCTCGCAAAGATCTGTGGATCTTCTGCATACATATCTCCTAGTGGGAATCAGAGCATTTGTAGCTCGGATCTACAAGGTTCTATGGTTTGTTTGGTCTGAGAGAGAAAGAAATTTGCTCGGCAAGGATGAGACCTTGTGCCTACGTATTCTCAAAAGGATGTTGAGAAAGTCGAGCAATCGTAGTTCCCACTTATGCTAGTGGAAAGCAACGGATGTTATTAAGAGATGACAAATGTCATCTTAATGAAAAATGTATCTAATCTATTTCATCACATACATTTTTGAAAAGTTTGACTGATTAAAATCTTTCATCGTAAGTATTAGGTGTTTTGCTTGAGTGTACAAGCGTTACCACTTACATGTTTAAGAAAGATGTTTGAAAAGATGATTGAATCTTTTAACCGTAAGTATTGGGTGTTTTGCTTGAGTGTACAAGCGCTACTACATCGTTAAGAGATGTTTTTGTTTGAAAAGAGTTTAAAAGTTTGAAAAAAGTTTTGTATGTGATGTGATAGATGAGATACTTCTTCCATAGAGATGATAAATGTCTAAATCTCAAGGAGAAATTGATTGGATTAAAGGGATGCTTTTAAGAAGCTTGTGGGTCCTTGTATTGTTAGCCCAAGAGGAGGCATTCCGAGGGTCATCGAGGGTCCTTGTATGAAGCTCAAGAGGAAGCTATAGGGTATGGCTGGCTTTGGCTTGAAAGGGATTTCACCGAGAAACCATCCTTTTCTGAATAAGAGCAATTTCACCGGGAAATTTTACTCATTGGGGATTTGAAAGTGATTTCACCGGGAAACCATCCTTTCAGGGTTCTATCTTAGCGTGGGTGATTCTTTGTATTGGAAGCCCAATAGGCGGCTGTTAAGAGATTTCCTATCTCTTTCATTGTATGATGCCCAAGAGAAGGCTAAACTCAATGAGGAGTTCTTTTGAAGCCCAAGAGGAGGCCGACCAGGGAGTGTTGTCTTATATGAAGCCTAAGGAGGCTAACTCGGGGAGAGTTTCTTTGTACAAAGCCCAAGAGAAGGCTAAACTCATTGGAGATGAAATATCTTGTATGAAGCCCGGAGGCTAAACTCGATGAGTGAGTTTTCTTATATGAAGCCTAAGAGGAGGTGACCCATGCCTGGGATGGATTGTCTTGTATAAAGCCCAAGCGGAGGCTAAACTCAACTGGGATGAGTTATCTTGTATGAAGCCCAAGGAGGCTATTACTGGGAACCTATTGATTAGTCTAATTGTTATGTTATTATTAGACGGTTTGTATAAACAGTGTGTGTATGTGATATGTATTCGTGAGTTTATGAAGGAAATATAAACAATGCATGATGTTTATTTACGCAGTTTATGAAATATAAACAAGTGTCTATGAAACGAACGTTTAAAACGAGCGTAACTTGATTATTTACAAGTTTGAACTGTGTACAAGGAAATGAATATGTACACGAACGAGTTTTTATGTACAGAGAAAGATGGATGTACATAGGAGGGTTGGGACTTACACCATAGGGTGGCCCATTGATTTGAAAGAAGTTTTACTCAGAGAAAGCTCCTTTCAATACCAATGGTATTCACTGGTCTATACAGATGAAACGAAACGAATGATCAAGTTATCGTGTTGGAATATTTGTAAAAGGTATCCGTGTTATGTATGATGAAAATTTTGTATGAAAAGTATTTGGTATGTACAAAGAAAATATGTACACAAAAGACTATTTTGTTTGAGTATACACAAGTGATGTGAAAACAAACGATCAAGTTTGTCTGCATTGAGTATAAAAGGAGTATCTCAGATATGTACAAATGAAACTTTGTAAAAAAGTGTTTGACAAAAGTTTGATATGTACAAAGAAATATTATGTACATAAAAGAATGTTATGGGACTTACACCATGATGGAGGCCCATTGGTCAAAAAGAAGTTTTACTCAGAAGAATTCTTCCTTTAGAACCAATGGATTCAGCGTATAGACAAACGAATGAAAACAAACGAAAGAAATTTGTTTACGTTTGAATATTAACAATGATAATTTGAGTATGTACAAGTAAAACTAAATATGTACATAAAGGATTGGGACTTACACCATAAGGGAGGCCCATGATCGATCGAGAAATTCGAGAGAAGACGAAATCAGTTTTATCGTTTTAAATCGGATCGATCATGGTAAATGATGCAAGTTTGATGAAATGTTTTGAAAAATGATTTTGAAATGTGAGGTTTATTTATGAAAAGTTTTGAAAAAAATCGAAGTCGAAAACTTGAAAAATTCACCTTAAAAGGAGGTTTGTGTGTAACGCCGCTTTGCTCGATTAAAATTTAATCAGATGAAAGTTTTTTCTGAAAATTTTGCACTATCACAAAATAGATGTATTTATTGACAAGTGTCCAAAAAATCACTTTAAAATAAGGAGTTTTGATTGGTCAAAAAAATTGTGAAAGTTTGATAAAAAACATGAAAAAATTTGGAAAAAGAATGGTCCTGATGGGTGTTGAACCCATGACCATGAGGTGGGACGCGTGTCAAAGTGACTTAAAGGCAAGCAGACAACCACTAGACCAAACGCGCTGGAGTGTTAGTGGGTTATCACACGCGTTGATATAAGATTGGATCATTTAAAAATTTAAATTTGAAAACTGATGAAGAACACGCGCGCATCCTGGGTTTCTCGTTTTGATTTTCAATTTGCAAAACTCAAGCTAGAATCTTTGTTTCTCAACCAAATTAAGCGAAGTAAAAATCAAACTTGATCAGTTTTTCATCACGAACATGAATATGTATGTTAATTTCATTTATTTTCATCCTAGCATGTATGGATTTCTGGAGACACGAAGAACCCTAGAATCTAAGAATTCAAATTAAATGGCGTGTAGTTGATGATTCTTGGATTTTTTTTAGGGTTTATGATCGTTAGAGGTGCAGAAAAAGAACGGCCAAGAGCTTTTTTCAATTAATGCAAGGAATCATGATATCACAGTTCATGTTCATACCTGGAAAAGTGAGAATCGAAGAAGCTCAAAACGTGTTTCCAGAACTTGTTTGAGGATTGCTACACCTTAATCGGCATGTATGGAAGCTGTGTGGATGGTATGCTTGCTTCGAACTTGCCTCAATCCTTCCAACCAAGTCAACCTGCAGTCAGTTTAAAAGGAAACTCGAAATCGAGGTTAATGGATTTACAGGTTGTTGTTCTTGTTTTGGATCACATACAGGATGTATAGTGATGCTGTTTGAGTCATTAGAACACAGTTTGATCAAGCTAAACCAACAATTCGATTCATAAGTCAGTTTGGAAGTTTTGAAAAAAATGAAAATGAAATCTGATTTTTGCTTGATTTTAGCTTAATTTTAAGTTTGTAACAAGTTTGATAGTGATTATGAAGCATGTTTGACACCAAATTTCATCATGGTTTTAGCTCAAATTCAAAAATGCTATGTTTCTCAATTTGCACTATATTGCTTGATTTTCAAGAAAGTAAAGAGAAAGCATCATTTTGCATTGTTTTGGTGTCCATTTGGACTTGAAATGTGATCAATTTATAGGAAAATAGGTTCTGAAATGTTAGGCAAGTGTCCATGGCATTTGGTGATTCAAGGATGACTTAGAGGGCAAGATTGTCATTTGTAAAGGAAAAGGAAACTTCCTTTTTTCACCATGTGTTAAAATCCTCAATTTGATCCTATCCTCAATCATTACTTCCAAGCTGATATTTATCAGTTCCAAAATCAAGTTGGCAAGGTTGTATTACTTCTAGATGAAGAAATCTCAAAAATGACCTATAATGTGAAGTTGTGATCTTTGAAAATCAAGTTTCATGGAGCCTTATGTTTCAATTTCAAAAGTGTATCTAGACTCCATGGATTTGAGAGTTCTTGGACATTTTGGAAATATTTTTTCACAAGCTACAACATTCATGTTTTGAGTTTTTCAAATTCAAATTGGAACTAGGTGAAAAATGGCTTGAAGTTTGAAAAAATAAGAAATTTCAACACTTAGAAAAATTTCTAAGTATGAAAACTTTGACTTTTGTTGACTTTTCCAAATTCTTTGATTTTTATGATCATGATGGATCATTTGAAGTATTTTGATGATGGAAAAGTTTTGTTTTGAAAATTTGACCAAAAGTCAAAGTTTGACTTTTCTGTGCAGATGAAATTTCATCAGATGTTTCTGAAAACGACTGATGAATTCTGTGAACTTGTGATGTTTTGAATCTAGAAATTAGGTCAAGATGTTGTATCTAAGATATAATGACCAATCTCTATCCAAAAAAGTCATTTCTTGCTCAAAAAATCAGAGAATGCCTATGCTCGACCAAAACCCTAATTGGTCGATCCTTGATTGATCAGTGAGGAAAATGGATATCTGATGATCAGAGGTTGATGATTTGATCAAGATAGATAAAATAAGATGAGAAAATCTCAAAACCTAATTGGTTATCTCTTGAATCAGATGAAAATCAGATGAAACCCTAATTTTGACCTATGAGTGCTATACCCGATTAATGCTATTTGAACTGTTAGTTGTGCAACAATGCAAATGTAAGGTGGTATATTAGGTCAAAATTTGGGGTATGACAGATGCCCCTATTTAAGTTTCTTTAACCTAAGAGATGAAGATGAATATCTTCGTTTTGATAGGTGTAAAGAGACTTAAATATCAGAATACGCAAAATTTGGACCTAAGATACCAAAAGATGCGGATGATGCAAAATGATTGCAAAAAGTTTTACCCAAAGGATATCAAAGAAATGACATAGTGAAGGGAATTTTGTGAATACGTCCCCGCTGGGGAAAGAATGATTCACAGAATATGTGAACATTTGTTTCGTTTTGGGAAACAAAGAGATTACCTTCTGTCAGCCTTGTGACAATGTTTAAGGTAAGTGGAAATGATATTACCAATTATCAGCTCTGTGATAGTTTATGGTAATGAATTCTGAAGATGTTTACCAATTATCAGCGAAGTGATAACTATAACAAGGTAAATCTTTGAAGGAATGAGGTTGTTGTGTACTCAGCTTTGTGAATAACAGACGGTGTTCTATCCAGGAATGAACTGGAAAAAAAGAAGTTAATCAAGACATTGTTCCTAATGAGGGATAATCTCAGCTGGGGAATGTGGTAGAAAGAAGAAAATGTATTTCTCTGCTTGGGGACTCCGCCGGGGAAAAAGGAAGACGTATCCTTTCTGTTTGGGAATACTCCGTTGGGGAAAAAAAAGAAAAAATGTATCTTTTCTGTTTCGAGATATTCTACTGGGGACAGACTTGTACTCGTATGAGTAAGTATGATTTATACCAGTGATTTGGAAGCAAACATTTTGAGAGATGCAAAAAATGCAATGAATGATGCTATTATGTATGAATGTCATGAATGTTATATGCATGCTAACAATACTTTGACAAAGACACTAAAGAGGTATTTGGGAAAAGGACCGCGTCACAGTTCGAACAAATACTGGGTGAAAATTGCAACAAATGGTGCAGATGTTCACTAATGAAGAATTTGAGTTGCATGTTTTAAACTTTCCGAGAAAGGCATTTCATTGGCAACTTGTTTGGGGATTCTTTTTGGATAAGAATACCGTCCTTTGATGATTTCAGCTGAGGAGAAGACAGCTATAGCAGTTGTTTCATCCTTCGGAGATCGAAACACTCGTGGAGAAACTGTTGAAGTTCTTTCCGTGTTCATAGTTCAAAGGAAAATTTTTGCTTTGGTTTCAAAATTTTGAAGTAAAAATTCATTTAAAACATTTTAGTTTCAAAAAGTGATTTTCACAATAAAAAGCGTTATTTTGCAAAACAGAATAAAGTAGGAATTGCAAACAAGAAAAGCACAAGGCTCAAATTTATTGATAGAATGGTAATCAGCCAAATGCGTGATTCCATGAACTATTTACAAAAGTTGGAAATGATAATTTATTGGGAAAAGGCTACATTGAAAGCAAATAACCACTACTATCCCTAACAACTTTGAATTCCAAATGTGCTTGTTGCTTCAGAAGAGCTGATTGAAGATCCGTCGATGGAAGATTCTTCATGTGGACAAAATACAGACTGACTGCAGTTACGTTGTCATTTTGTATCCTTGTTTTTGCCTAGATCGCCTTTTCAGGTTTTCGATCTATCGTGATAATTTCGCTTATTGTCTCTAATTTTGCTCGATCGCTTTTCGTGTTTTCAATCCACCGAGACGCTATTTTGCCTAAGCCGCCTTTTCGGTTTTCGACTTACCGAAATGTTCTTTTGTTTTTTAGACAAAGTATTTTTGATCACAAGATTCACAGGATACGGAGTTCATCGGCCCATGGTTGTGAGAGTCATAGCACCGAGAAGCTTCTTTTGATGATGTATGGGCCTTCATAGTTAGGAGTCCACTTGCCCTAGAATCGCTTGAAAAGACATAATCTTTTAAGCACGAGGTCGCTTCTCTAATTCACGAGGTCGGACCTTTTGTCGAAAGCTTTTTCATTCTTCTTGATAGAGTTGTCCGTGACACGAGCGGCGCTTTTCTTCAATTAAGTTCATTGGTCTTACCGCTTTGACACCATCGGCCTCGATAACTTAGTTTCCATGAGAACTCTCATTGACGGATCTCAACTTCTACGGGAGCACCGCCCATGCCGTATACTAGAGAAAAGGAGTTGCCTCTGAAGTGCGATCGAGGTACGATACCCATGCAGAGCAAATGGCAGATTTCGCGCCCTTTGTAAGTGATGACCATCTTCGGACGATCTTTTGATGTTCTTGTTGGCGCTTCAACGCGCCTGCTCATCTTTGGCGGGAGACGAGTTATGATGCTCGATCTTGAATTCCTCACAGCTCTTTCATCATTTTGTTGTTCGTTAGATCCATTGTCCGTAATGATCTTGCTCTAACTCCATATCGGCAAATGAGGTTGTTCTTGATGAACCTCACAACCACTTGTCTTGTGACGCTGGCGTAAGACGCTCACCCATTTGGTGAAGTAATCAATAGCCACTAGAATGAAGCGATGTCCGTTGGACGCTTTTGGTTCAATCATTTCGATCATGTCAATGCCCCACATGGAGAACGGCCACGGAGAGGAGAGGACGTTGAGTAGAGTCGGTGGCACATGGATCTTATCTGCGTAGATCTGGCACTTGTGACATCTTTTGACGTGTTTACGAATCGATTCCATCGTTATCCAATAGTATCCCGCCTCAAGATTTTCCGGACATTGCATGCCCGTTTGAATGGGTTCCAAAGGATCCTTCATGTACTTCATGGATGATTGTGTCTGCTTCTTGTCTGTCGACGCATCTGAGCAGAACCATGTCGAAGTTTCTTTTGTATAGCACATCCTCGTTCAGGAAGAAATTCCTAGAAAGCCTCCTTAGAGTTTTCCTATCTTTGTACGATGCCCCAAGTGGGTACTCCCGTGTTTGAAGGAAACGTTTGATGTTGTGAAACCACGGTTTATCGTCAAGACCGCTCAGCAAAGACATACGATCTTTCAAGGCGCCCGATGCGACTCGCATATCGCTCCAACCGCTGACTTTGAACATGGAAGATAGAGTAGCCAAGGCCCGCTATCGGTTTTGATCTCGAGGGATATGATGCAATTCTACTTCGTTGAAGAAAGTCAACAATTGTCTCGCATAATCCCTGTAAGGAAGTAGACCAAGATGATGAGTCTCATACTTGTCTTTGATTTGATTGATCACAAGGGCTGAGTCTCCATATATGTCAAGGACTTTAATCCTCAAGTCGATGGCTTCTTCGATACCCATGATGCATGCTTCATATTCTGCTATGTTGTTGGTGCAATCAAATAGCAATCTGGCGGAAAACGGATATGAGAACTCGGGAGTGATGATGACGCCCCAATTCCATTGCCAAAAACGTTTACTGCTCCATCAAAGACTAAACCCCATCTGGATTCCGGATCTGGTCCTTCTCCGTGTAGAGGTTCGTCGCAATCTTTCATTTTCAAGTACATAACATCCTCGTCTGGGAAGTCAAACTTGAGAGATTGGGATTCGTTGAGCGGATGATTAGCCAAGATCGATCAGAATGCTTCCTTTAACCGCTCGCGCGGTATTGATGTCATATTCGATAGTAGCATTTGCCATCGAGCGATTCTCCAAGTGCTTCTCAAATACGTATTGATCGGATCTATTTTGGAGATTAACCAAGTCGTGTGATTAATCATGTAATCGCGAAGACGCTTTGAAGTCCATACCAAAGCGCAAAGATGTTTTCGAGCATGGAGTAACGAGTTTCACACTGTGAATTTCTTACTCGTAGTAGATGGCATGCTCCATCTTACCCAGATCATCCCGTTGTCCAAGCACGCAGCCCATGGACTCTTCTAGTACGGTAAGGTATAAGATTAATGGTCTTCCTTCTACCGAGGGATCAATATTGGTGGTTCCGACAGTATTCTTTGATACCGAATGCTCTTGGCAATCTTCTATCCACACAACCTTCCGATCTTTATGAGAAGCTTGAATATCGCCCTGTGTAGCTCATCCGAGAGATAACCGAGATGTAATTCAACCGTCCGAGAAATCTCTTACTTGCTTTTCCGTGTGGTGTAGGCATTTCTAATAGCCTTGACTTTGTCGGTCAACCTCAATTCCTCTTTGACCGACGATGAAACCTAGGAGTTTTCCCGATCTTACCCCAAAGGTGCATTTGTTAGATTCAGCGGAGTCGAAACTTCCTTAGTCGTTGAAACAACTTTAAGAGATAGTCTATATGTTCCTCTTCGTCGACTTTGCTATCATGTCGCCCACGAGACCTCGATCTCTTTGTGCATCATATCATGAAAGAAAGTAGTCATTGCCCTCCGTAAGTTGCCGCATTCTTTAATCCAAATGGCATTACCTTGTAGCAAAAAGTGCCCCATGGCGTGATGAAAGATGTCTTCCATGTCTTGAGCCATTCGATCCGATTGTAACCAGAGAAACCATCCATGAAGGAAAAGACATTGAATTTGGCGTGCTATCCACTAGCATGTCGATATGCAAGTGGGAGATCGCCTTTTGACTAGCTTTATTTAAGTCCCGTAGTCAACACACATTCGACCTTTCCATCTTTCTTGGAGACAGTACTATGTTGGCTAGCCATTGAGGATACTAGTGACAAGGAAACCAATACGAGTGCTTTTGAACTTCCTTTTGAATTTCTCACCATTTCGTGGATGAACTCTTCTCGCTCGCTTAATCATGGACATTCCGTCTTAACGGCAAATGATGCTCCACGATGTCGGTATCCAAACCCGGCATGTCCGGTAGGACCAAGCAAACACATCAACGATTCTTTGAGAAGATTTATCGCTTGCTTTTGACATTGTTGAGTGAAGCTCCAATATTGACTTCTTTTGTATCTTCCTCGACTCCAAGTTAATTGCTTCTAGAGGTTCTTTGTGAGGTCGAATGATCCTTTCCTCGTGCTTAAGTAGTCGAGAAATTTCATCGGGATCTCTTCTTCGACTTCCTCCTCGCAATTCATTGTGGGATTTCAAAGTTGAGAAAGAGCGAGAGTTATTGCTTTCAATGGTTTTGTCCATCCGCTTAATCTGCATTTTTGATTTATGTTTGATTAAAAGTTTTTTTTTTTGAAAGTGTATGCATTTTATTATGATTTTTTTGATTGATTTTTTTTTCGTGTTTTTAGGATTATCATTTAAAAGGGTAAAATGAAAATAAACACAAAGTGTGGAAACAAAACAACCTGCTTTATTTATGTTTCACAATATGAACAGGTCTCTAAATACAAACTCTTTCGCCTTGGGCAAGACAAAGAGAAATTATTTAAAAGCTAAAGCCCTATAAAACATCTCTTCGCTTTGGTCGAAGCGAGAGTTCAAAACAAAAAGCAAAAGTAAACTACTTAGAGCTATGAACATTAGTCCTAACTTCAACAGTTTCCAAGAATGACGAACTCCTTGGAAGTCGAGGTACTGTAATTTTCCGCTTGGTTTAACCCTTGAGTAGACTTTGGTCACCGGGTCGAAAGGTGCTTTGAAGATTCGGTGATGGCCCTTTCCTTTGTGTCGCTAAAGCGATCTTCTTGATTAATGATCGCAAGTATGAGATATAGCATTTGTACTTCCGCGATCTATGTGTTGAATATCGGGATGTTCCTTCCAGCCTTCCGAGTGAAGAGACTCTGTCGGCAACACTTTCTAGATCGTATCCCGAGTCGCATTTTGATCTTCGTGATCATGTTGATGTAGTGATAACCAGATCCGTTTGGTGAACTCCACGTAAGTGTTGAAGGTAGATCTTCATTTGGGATCTCGATCGTTGATTAATTTGAGAAGACGAGTATTCCTCCTCCGTTGACTGGGTATTCAAAGTCATCACCCCATCCGTGGGTGGATATCTTCGATCCGGATTTTCAAGCAGGTATCTCACCATGTAGTCGATTTGCCACTTGGTTCTCCCAAGGTATCCCAAATTTCAGGACTGTGGATTTTCATGTGCCGCAAGGACATGTTTGAATTGATCATGCATATGATTCCTCCCGAGACACATATTCGTGGCTATTCAAGTAAGTGCTCCACTCTTCGTTCGGATAGATTGTCTTCCTCCTCTTCTATGGTTACAACATTGACTTCTTGTGGAACAGGTTTAAGAAACCTCCACCGTGAAATACTTCCTTGATGGGGAAGTGCTTCCTTTGGTCTGCTCGAGAAAATACAGTGTGAACCCGAGTCCGCTTTTGTTCCGTTGTTGATGTGTTTAATTACTTGTCCCCATCCTGGGCATTGTCGTTTTCACCATTTGTGCCGCCTCTATATGAAGAGATAGATGATTTGTTTTAGTAGATTCATCTTCTAACGGATTTTCGAGATGTGGCGCTCAATGTCATTGGCAAGTGATGAAGGAGAAATCGGATAGATGACTTACAAGTAAAGCTTGTTCACCACCGATAGTCACCAAATTTCCGTTGATGGTGAATTTGAATTTTGATGGAGAGTAGTTATCGCCTCCGCATCGTGGATCCAAGGTCTTCCTAGCAAGCAATCAGACGCACCGGTACGCCCATGACTTGGAAAGTAATTTTGAAAGTGTGAGGCCAATTGTCATCGGAGATCAACTTCCCCAATAACCGACTTTCTCGATCCATCGAAAGCTCTTACTACTATATCGTTGAACTTCATTATGCCTTTGTAAGCTAAACGAGCGAGCTTTTGGCATTACATTTAAAGACGAACCCGTATCCACCAATACATTGGGATGGAATCTGACCGCAAATCATTGAGATGTGCAAGGCCAAGTTGTGATCTTTCCTTCTTCCTAAGTTCTTCGTCACTAAACTCGATTGTTGCAGTCGTTATGTTGGAGACGATCCTCCAAATTGGTCTCGTAGTCACATCGTGATCCACATAAGCCGGTCTAGTACTCTCATCAAAGCTCTCGTGAGCTTCGAGTTAAGGAGTAAAACAATATTGAAATCTTTCAAGGAGTCTCATCGATGATACGACTGATACTGCTTTTTTGATTAGTTTTAGTATTTCTTCAAAGTCCGAGTTGATGTTGATTCCATCAAGAGAACCAATATTTGTGCTTGGGTTAGCAATGGGAATCGCAGTGATTCTGCAGATATGTTAACTTAACAAGGAATTGTAGGGTTTTGGTGGTATCGAGTATGAACTCGCCCACTTCGTTACTCGTCCGATTGCTATATTGACATTAGCCGGAAGTGTAGGCGGGTTTCTCCTTCCCATCTTCTATCGTGGTTGCAATCAGGTAAGGAATTGCTTTGGTAGAACCGTATGGAACAGACCAGGGCAAATTACCAAAGGAGATGTTGGAATGCCGAACCATTGTATGCGATCTCCACATGCTCGGGCATGTTGAAACAAGGGATCACAACGCTTACTTCGGATTTTCCGAGTTGATATCCGAGACTAAAAGCTCATGCGAAAATGCCCTACAGATTTACGCCATGGTCATCTCTTTCAGATTTGTAAATCACCAATGTCTAACAAATGCCGGATATCCGCCTATGGTGGGACATCCATGGATATTCTGAGGACGCGCAAGTCGCGTAATCATGCTTAGTGAAGGTGCTCATGGTATTGTATGATTCATGAAGATGCACCAAGTTTCCTTTGATCGTTTACGCCCCGGACGAGATACCGTCCGTATTTCAATATCAAACTTATCGAGTGCCCACCGTGATCGGAAGTGGATTGGCTTGCACGCTTGGCTCAGATTCTCAAGGAAAGAAGATTAGACCTTACTAACTTCGACCGCTTTAATGCTATGCAATGTTCGAGGTCATGGCCTAGTGCCCTTGGTGGAAAGGGCAAGATACGCCGGTTTTGTACCACCACGCAACTTCTCGTGAACCGGAGGTGGTAACCTTGTCTCAGATCGTTTCTTTCTATTAGCGCTGGTAAAGTTCTCAGACGCTGGGAATTGGGTCGAACCGAGTGACCCGAGGCGCACGGTTTTGGTTGTGAAACCCGAGCTCGCTGACGAGGTCGTTGAGTTTGTTGATTTTGTTGAAATTGTGGAGCAATTCCTCGTGTTTGAGTTATGTTGACAGAGGGTGCTATGGCAGCCACCGTCGTTGTTGGATGACATTCTTACGTGGTTTCTGGATACCATTCCTACGCCATGCTATTTTTCCTTGGAAAACGGGTTCCAATTTTCTTGGTATTACTAGAAGATCCTGTTTCCTTGGTTAGACGTCCGGTTCGAACACCCTCTTCTAATCGCATTCCCATGCTTACCATTTCGTTGAAATCTCCGGGAGCACTAGCGATCATTCGCTCATAGTAGAATGAGTTTAGAGTATTCAAGAACACCTTAGTCATCTCCTTTTCTTCCAATGGTGGGTTAATTTGGGCGCAATTTCTCCATCGCACAAGATATTCCTTAAATGTCTCTCTTTCCTTTTGAGACATGGAGCAAAGTTGATCCCTATCAGGAGCCATATCCAAGTTGAACTTATATTGCTGTACGGAGGCTTTACCTAAGTCGTTGAATGTTTGGATATTCGTGCTGTCTAAACCAATGTACCACTTCAGTGCGGCACCGGTGAGACTGTCCTGGAAGTAATGAATTAGCAGCTGATGATCCTCATTGTACGTAGACATTTTCCTAGCATACATTGTGAGATGACTCGAGGACAAGAGTTCCTTTGTACTTTTCAAAGTCGTGGACTTTGAATTTCACGGTATTTTTACACGAGGAACTAAGAAGATCCCGGCGCTTTTCCCAAACAATTCTTTCCTTGAATCGCTTTATCTCAAGTCGCATTTTAAGGAGTTGTTCGGAGATTCTCCATTGAACCACGAGCTCGTGTTATTTCCGGAGTGTGATGAACTTCTTCGTCTGTGGTAGTATGCACCATCAAGTCGAAGTTCAACATGATCGGTTGAGAAACCGACATTATTACTTGTGGAAAAGTTATTCCACGGAAGTAGTTTTGCCGCAAAGTAGGTATGTCAAGCGAGATCATTTGAGAAGTCGGTTGGCGAACTCCGATGCCAAGTTGAAAGGCATTCCCATGGATAGCCTTCGCATGCCGAAGGTGAACTATCGTTGCGACAATAAACCGGAGTAGTAGTATCCTCTCAAGTTGCCGCTTGGTTTTGACCGCCGATGCGCTTGTTGACTTTTGCTGTGGCAAGTGAGTTGACCAAAGATGTGAGTCTTTCCACTTCTTCTTGTAGCGTTGTTACCGTATTCACGAAGTTCAAGATTCTCTTGTTCAAAATTCTCCATTACTTTTCTTCTTTTGATCTAGTATCGACGCTCGAGTTGGTCATGACGCAATGAGAAACTCTAAGACGCGATACTGACAACTGCTCCTATCTGGAAAAGTGATTCCAACTGGAAAAATGTTAGACTCTAGACAATAGACCTAAATGCAAGATATGATGCATGAATATGATTGTAAAGAAAAGGAATTTCCAAAGAATTTATGCTAAAAGAGATATTTCTTGGCAAATATTTGGATGGAAAAACACAAATTTCATTGATTATTGAAAGAAGATTACAACAATTGTTTTTTTTTTGGAGCATTGCTCACACAAATGATAAAATAAATGATAAAATTACAAACTAAATTGAACTAATTAAACGTCTTCGTCTGATGAAGATCCAAAGGCTTGATGCAGCTTCCTCTTCAGGATTTCCTTTCCATAGCGAGCTTTTAGTTCTACTTTCTCGACTTTTAGCTTGCTGACGACTCTTTTCCATTCGTTGGGAGTAAGATTGTTATTCATCAAATCAGCTGCCTTTTCTTTCTTTGATGAATTTCTTGATTGCGCCATGCTTCTCGCGAATCTCCTCATCTTTTCCATGAGCCATTCATCCTAAAAATAAAGCGCCTTTTCATGATCTTTGACTTGCTTTCGAGCTTCTCATTCTCGAGGTTAGCCTTAAGGAATTTGTTTTCCAAAGCTTCCTTCTCAAACCTTATCTTGGTCAAGGCTTCTTGGTATTCTCCCACAGCTTCAATGGGAAAACTTGTCGATTTGGAAGCGACTGAGAACATGGGATCCTCATAAGCGAAGGCATTCAAATTCCTTCGCCTTTTCTTTACCCGTGAAGTGTAGGTTTCATGGCTACACAATTCTTTGCCTTACCTTTTCTTTCTTTCGGATGTGATGCCAAGCTTTAATCATCCTAGCCTTCAATCCTGGGAATCCTCCCTTCATGGTAGAAGTAGCTTTCACCAGAACCAAGAGGTTTACCGTAGTTTGCGATCCGAGTTGACGCCTCGCTAGGAATGGGTTATAGTTGATTCCTCCTTTCGCACAATGAGAGGTACGCTGGCAAATTCTCCACAGCTCTCAATGATTTCAATCTCATTGTTTGCCAAAGTATACCAATGGATATCGCTTGTAAGAGACATGAGTCTTCCGGACCAATGCCACTCGCCTTTGTTTTCACGGAAGATAGGAGATTTAGGTGTGAGGTAATCCATTTGAAAACAGAGGTATGCAACACACGATAGTTCCGCCTCCTTGACGATTCCTATGATGAATAGAGACGACGTATCACCGCGTGGTGGGAACGGATTTCCAATCAGAAAGATCCTTATGGCGTTGACATCAACGAAATTTGGGACGTTGGGAAACAACACCAATCCATAGAGGAGTAAAGCTAAAATAGCTTCAAAGGCTACCATACTACCAACTTCCGAGAATTTGAGAGCCTTCTCCATTAGGAACTTTGAGGTTAATCCTAAGAGTTTTCCTCCGGTAGTTAGGTTTTGTCTATCACGTATTTTAAATGAGTCATTGTTGCAATGACTTGTGACTTAGGAATGGCTTCCAAACCATTGAAAGGCACTTTGTCCGACATCGAGATTCCTAGGATATGCGATACTCTTCCAAAGTAGGCATCAACCGATAATCGTGAAAGTGAAACAAATATAAACCGGATCGTAGAACCGAACGAAAGTTTTGAGAAGTCCTTCATCAATGTTAGCGCTCAAAAGAGTTAGAAGAGTTCCATAGCTTTTCAAACCGAGGGATCTTCTACCAAGGAAGCTAACTCTTTAACTTTCCTACATCGTGAATTCTAAACTCATCTTTTGGTGAATCTTCCTCCGACGTCCATCACTCTAACCTAAAATATTTTTACAAAAAATCTCTAAATTTTTGAAATGGGAAGAGAAATGAATTTTTTGTTTTTGAATGAATGAATGAATGCATGAATGCGCAAAATGGTTAGTAGTTATACACACGATCAAGCTGCTCAAGTCACGAGCATGAAGCCAACGATAAGAATCAACGTGGTTAAGTTCTATGGGCTTATTCATCCGTGAATCGGTTCTATCGATAATACAGCTCAACACTCCCTTCAAAACATTATTGGATTTGTTGACTACCGATGGTCCAATAATATTTTCAAGAGAAACTCGCTCGATCGTAGTATCGCATGACAATTACTCTAGGCTTACACCGAATAATCTCGCACTACATCCTAATGGCCGGATGGTTTATGTGTTCTACACCACTCACCTCTTAAGTTCCCTCAAAAGCACTGTCTTCGCAATTACTTGCTAAACACAATACCCCAAGACAACCTCCATCGCTGGAAATATTAACTTCGAGAGCATTGAACCGCACGATTAATATCTCCACCTAGATCTTAAAGATGTTTCTTAAACTGGTTAGATTTCTTTCCATCAAGTGAAATCGCTAAACACACAATAAAGAAAAACAAATATATGCAAAATATGAAAAGCCTATCCCTTTCTTTTCTTTTGAAAAAACTTGGTCTCGGCAGTAGTAACGCGCTTTTTTTTTTTGAATAATCAAAGTTTCAACAGACCCAAACAGAGTCGCCATTTTTCCTGCTCGCTTAAAAGGTGACGCGCAGAGGATGCGAACGTGAGTTCGGATTCTCTGGCACGCAACGATTTAAATCTTTTGATTTGTTTATAAAGATGTCGCGAGCATCAAGCTTTATTATTTTCAACACAAGAAAGATGATTTAATGATTATGAAAAGGGGAAAACCAAATACCCTCAATTGATATTGGTATGCGAACGACTAGCGCAAACTAGACGCAACGCATCGGGGAGATTCGAGTAAGGGGATTGTTATATAAAGGGAATAGATGGAGCACCCTAAATATATGTAGTTATCTACTTTATATATGAATATATTTGATATGTTTGTGTGTTTTAATTGCTATTTCTATGATTGGGAAAGTTTCTCCTTGGATTTTAAGAAAGAGATTATGTGGGATTCTAGTGTTTGTTATTATTGTGCTCGCAAAGATCTGTGGATCTTCTGCATACATATCCCCTAGTGGGAATCAGAGCATTTGTAGCTCGGATCTACAAGGTTCGATGGTTTGTTTGGTCTGAGAGAGAAAGAAATTTGCTCCGCAAGGATGAGACCTCAGCTCACGTATTCTCAAAAGGATGTTGAGAAAGTCGAGCAATCGTAGTTCCCACTTATGCTAGTGGAAAGCAACGGATGTTATTAAGAGATGATAAATGTCATCTTAATGAAAAAATGTATCTAATCTATTTCATCACATACATTTTTGAAAAGTTTGACTGATTAAAATCTTTCATCGTAAGTATTAGGTGTTTTGCTTGAGTGTAAAAGCATTACCACTTACATGTTTAAGAAAGATGTTTGAAAAAGATGATTGAATCTTTTAACTGTAAGTATTGGGTGTTTTTCTTGAGTGTACAAGCTGCTACCACTTATCGTTAAGAGATGTTTTTGTTTGAAAAGAGTTTAAAAGTTTGAAAAAGTTTTGACCAGATGTGATGTGATAGATGAGATACTTCTTCCATAGAGATGATAAATGTCTAAATCTCAAAGAGAAATTGATTGGATTAAAGGGATGCTTTTAAGAAGCCCGTGGGTCCTTGTATTGTTAGCCCAAGAGGAGGCATTTCGAGGGTCATCGAGGGTCATCGAGGGTCATCGAGGGTCCTTGTATGAAGCTCAAGAGGAAGCTATAGGGTATGGCTGGCTTTGGCTTGAAAGGGATTTCACCGAGAAACCATCCTTTTCTGAATAAGAGCAATTTCACCGGGAAATTTTACTCATTGGGGATTTGAAAGTGATTTCACCAGGAAACCATCCTTTCAGGGTTCTATCTTAGCTGGTGATTCTTTGTATTGAAGCCCAATAGAGGTCATAAGAGATTTCCTATCTCTTTCATTGTATGATGCCCAAGAGAAGGCTAAACTCAATGAGGAGTTCTTTAGAATGAAGCCCAAGAGGAGGATGACTCAATAGGGGAGTGTTGTCTTATATGAAGCCTAAGAGGAGGCTGACCCATGCTGGGGATGGATTGTCTTGTATACAGCCTAAGCGGAGGCTAAACTCAACTGGGGATGAGTTATCTTGTATGAAGCCCAAGCGGAGGCTATTACTCTGAGAACCTATTGATTAGTCTAATTGTTATGTTATTATTAGACGGTTTGTATAAACAGGTGTGTGTATGTGATATGTATTCTGTGAGTTTATGAAGGAAATATAAACAATGCATGATGTTTATTTACGCAGCTTATGAAATATAAACAAGTGTCCGTGAAACGAACGCTTAAAACGAGCGAACTTGATTATTTACAGTTTGAACTGTACAAGGAAATGAATATGTACACGAATGAGTTTTTATGTAGAGAAAGATGGATGTACATAGGAGGGTTGGGACTTACACCATAGGTGGCTCATTGATTTGAAAGAAGCTTTACTCAGAGAAAGCTCCTTTCAATACCAATGGTATTCAGTTGGTCTATACAGATGAAACGGAAACGAATGATCGAAGTTAACTGTGTTGGAATATTTGTAAAAAGGTATCTGTGTTATGTACAGATGAAAATTTTGTATGAAAAGTATTTGGTATGTACAAAGAAAATATGTACACAAAAGGCTATTTTGTTTGAGTATACACAAGTGATGTGAAAACAAACGATCGAAGTTTGTCTGTACTTGAGTATAAAAGGAGTATCTCAGATTATGTATATGAAACTTTGTAAAAAAGTGTTTGACAAAAGTTTGATATGTACAAAGAAATATTATGTACATAAAAGAATGTTATGGGACTTACACTTTGATGGAGGCCCATTGGTCAAAAAGAAGTTTTACTCAGAAGAATTCTTCTTTTAGAACCAATGGATTCAGCGTATAGACAAACGAATGAAAACAAACGAAAGAAATTTGTTTACGTTTGAATATTAACAATGATAATTTGAGTATGTACAAGTAAAACTAAATATGTACATAAAGGATTGGGACTTACACCATAAGGGAGGCCCATGATCGATCGAGAAATTCGAGAGAAGACGAAATCAGTTTTATCGTTTTAAATCGGATCGATCATGGTAAAAGATGCAAGTTTGATGAAATGTTTTGAAAATGATTTTGAAATGTGAGGTTTATTTAAGAAAAGTTTTGAAAAATCGAAGTCGAAAACTTGAAAAATTCACCTTAAAAGGAGGTTTGAAAAGTGTTCAAAACGCTGCTTTTGCCCGATTAAAATTTAATCGATGAAAGTTATTTCAAAATTTTGCACTATCACAAAATAGATGTATTTATTGACAAGTGTCCAAAAATCACTTTAAAATAAGGAGTTTTGATTGGTCAAAAAATTGTGAAAGTTTGATAAAAACATGAAAAATTTGAAAGTTTGTAAAAGAATGGTCCCGACGGTGTGAACCCATGACCATGACGCGGTCAAAGTGACTTAAAGGCAAGCACAACCACTAGACCAAACGCTTTGAGTGTTAGTGGGTTATCACACGCTGATATAAGATTGGATCATTTAAAATTTAAATTTGAAAACCGATGAAGAACACGCAAGATCCCGGTTTCTCGTTTTGATTTTCAATTTGCAAAACTCAAGCTAGAATCTTTGTTTCTCAACCAAATTAAGCGAAGTAAAAATCAAACTTGATCAGTTTTTCATCACGAACATGAATATGTATGTTAATTTCATTTATTTTCATCCTAGCATGTATGGATTTCTGGAGACACGAAGAACCCTAGAATCTAAGAATTCAAATTAAATGGTGTGTAGTTGATGATTCTTGGATTTTTTTGAGGGTTTATGATCGTTAGAGGTGCAGAAAAAGAACGGCCAAGAGCTTTTTTCAATTAATGCAAGGAATCATGATATCACAGTTCATGTTCATACCTGGAAAAGTGAGAATCGAAGAAGCTCAAAACGTGTTTCCAGAACTTGTTTGAGGATTGCTACACCTTAATCGGCATGTATGGAAGCTGTGTGGATGGTATGCTTGCTTCGAACTTGCCTCAATCCTTCCAACCAAGTCAACCTGCAGTCAGTTTAAAAGGAAACTCGAAATCGAGGTTAATGGATTTACAGGTTGTTGTTCTTGTTTTGGATCACATACAGGATGTATAGTGATGCTGTTTGAGTCATTAGAACACAGTTTGATCAAGCTAAACCAACAATTCGATTCATAAGTCAGTTTGGAAGTTTTGAAAAAAATGAAAATGAAATCTGATTTTTGCTTGATTTTAGCTTAATTTTAAGTTTGTAACAAGTTTGATAGTGATTATGAAGCATGTTTGACACCAAATTTCATCATGGTTTTAGCTCAAATTCAAAAATGCTATGTTTCTCAATTTGCACTATATTGCTTGATTTTCAAGAAAGTAAAGAGAAAGCATCATTTTGCATTGTTTTGGTGTCCATTTGGACTTGAAATGTGATCAATTTATAGGAAAATAGGTTCTGAAATGTTAGGCAAGTGTCCATGGCATTTGGTGATTCAAGGATGACTTAGAGGGCAAGATTGTCATTTGTAAAGGAAAAGGAAACTTCCTTTTTTCACCATGTGTTAAAATCCTCAATTTGATCCTATCCTCAATCATTACTTCCAAGCTGATATTTATCAGTTCCAAAATCAAGTTGGCAAGGTTGTATTACTTCTAGATGAAGAAATCTCAAAAATGACCTATAATGTGAAGTTGTGATCTTTGAAAATCAAGTTTCATGGAGCCTTATGTTTCAATTTCAAAAGTGTATCTAGACTCCATGGATTTGAGAGTTCTTGGACATTTTGGAAATATTTTTTCACAAGCTACAACTTTCATGTTTTGAGTTTTTTCAAATTCAAATTGGAACTAGGTGAAAAAATGGCTTGAAGTTTGAAAAAAATAAGAAATTTCAACACTTAGAAAAATTTCTAAGTATGAAAACTTTTGACTTTTTGTTGACTTTTCCAAATTCTTTGATTTTTTATGATCATGATGGATCATTTGAAGTATTTTGATGATGGAAAAAGTTTTGTTTTGAAAATTTGACCAAAAGTCAAAGTTTGACTTTTCGGCAGATGAAATTTCATCGATGTTTCAAAACGATCGATGAATTCTCGTGAACTTCGTGATGTTTTGAATCTAGAAATTAGGTCAAGATGTTGTATCTAAGATATAATGACCAATCTCTATCCAAAAAAGTCATTTCTTGCTCAAAAAATCAGAGAATGCCTATGCTCGACCAAAACCCTAATTGGTCGATCCTTGATCGATCTGAGGAAAATGGATATCCGATGATCGAGGTTGATGATTTGATCAAGATAGATAAAATAAGATGAGAAAATCTCAAAACCTAATTGGTTAGCTCTTGAATCAGATGAAAATCTGATGAAACCCTAATTTTGACCTGTGAGTGCTATACCCGATTAATGCTATTTGAATCAGGCAACAATGCAAATGTAAGGTGGTATATTAGGTCAAAATTTTATGACAGATCCCTATTTAAGTTTCTTTAACTAAGAAGAAGATGAATATCTTCGCTTTGATAGGTGTAAAGAGACTTAAATATCGTAATACGCAAAATTTGGACCTAAGATACCAAAAGATGGATGATGCAAAATGATTGCAAAAAGTTTTACCCAAAGGATATCAAAGAAATGACATAGTGAAGGGAATTTTAGAATACGTCTCTCATTGGGAAAGAATGATTCACGTAATATGTGAACATTTGTTTCTTTTGGGAAACAAAGAGATTACCTTCCGTCACTTTGTGACAATGTTTAAGGTAAGTGGAAATGATATTACCAATTATCGCCGTGATAGTTTATGGTAATGAATTTCAAGATGTTTACAATTATCATCAAGTGATAACTATAACAAGGTAAATCTTTGAAGGAATGAGGTTGCGTGGTTTGTGAATAACAGACGGTGTTCTATCCAAAACCGAAAAAGAAGTTAATCAAGACATTGTTCCTAATGAGGATAATCTCACCGGGAATGTGGTAGAAAGAAGAAAATGTATTTCGACTCCGGGAAAAAGGAAGACGATCCTTTCTGTTTGGGAATACTCCGCTGGGGAAAAAAGAAAAATGTATCTTTTCTGCTTGGAGATATTCTATCGGGGATGACTTGTACTGTATGAGTAAGTATGATTTATACCGTTGATTTGAAGCAAACATTTTGAGAGATGCAAAAATGCAATGAATGATGCTATTATGTATGAATGTCATGAATGTTATATGCATGCTAACAATACTTTGACAAAGACACTAAAGAGGTATTTGGGAAAAGGACCGCCACAGCTCGAATAAATATCGGGTGAAAATTGCAACAAATGGTGCGTATGTTCACTAATGAAGAATTTGAGTTGCATGTTTTAAACTTTCCGAGAAAGGCATTTCATTGGCAACTTGGTCAGATTCTTTTGGATAAGAATACCGCCCTTTGATGATTTCAAATGAGGAGAAGACTATATAGCTTGTTTCATCTTCTGAGATCGAAACACTCGTGGAGAAATCAAGTTCTTTCCGTGTTCATAGTTCAAAGGAAAATTTTTGCTTTGGTTTCAAAATTTTGAAGTAAAAATTCATTTAAAACATTTTAGTTTCAAAAAGTGATTTTCACAATAAAAAGCGTTATTTTGCAAAACAGAATAAAGTAGGAATTGCAAACAAGAAAAGCACAAGGCTCAAATTTATTGATAGAATGGTAATCAGCCAAATGCGTGATTCCATGAACTATTTACAAAAGTTGGAAATGATAATTTATTGGGAAAAGGCTACATTGAAAGCAAATAACCACTACTATCCCTAACAACTTTGAATTCCAAATGTGCTTGTTGTCAGAAGAGCTGATTGAAGATCCGTCGATGGAAGATTCTTCATGTGGACAAAATACGATCGACCGCAGCTACGCTTGTCATTTTGTATCCTTGTTTTTGCCTAGATCGCTTTTCGTGTTTTCGATCTATCGTGATAATTTCGCTTATTGTCTCTAATTTTTGCCCGATCGCTTTTCGTGTTTTCAATCCACCGAGACGCTATTTTTGCCTAAGCCGCCTTTCGGTTTTCACTTACCGAAATGTTTTTTTTTTTTAGACAGTATTTTTGATGGCCAAGATTCACAGGATACGGAGTTCATCGCCCATGGTTGTGAGAGTCATAGCACCGCCAGAAGCTTCTTGATGATGTATGGGCCTTCGAGTTAGGAGTCCACTTGCCCCTAGAACTGCTTGAAAAGACATAATCTTTTAAGCACGAGGTCGCCTTCTGAATTCACGAGGTCGGACCTTTTGTCGAAAGCTTTTTTCATTCTTCTTGATAGAGTTGTCCGTGACACAGCGGTCAGCGCGCTTCAATTAAGTTCGCTTGGTCTTACCCGCTTTGACACCATTCGCCTCGATAACTTAGTTTCCATGAGAACTCTCATTGACGGATCTCAACTTCTACGGGAGCACCGCCCATGCCGTATACTAGAGAAAAGGAGTTGCCCTGAAGTGCGACGAGGTACGATACCCATGCAGAGCAAATGGCAGATTTCGCGCCTTTGTAAGTGATGACCATCTTCCGACGATCTTTTGATGTTCTTGTTGGCAGCTTCAACGGCGCCTGCTCATCTTTGGCCGGTAAGGAGACGAGTTATGATGCTCGATCTTGAATTCCTCACACGCTCTTTCATCATTTTGTTGTTCAAGTTAGATCCATTGTCCGTAATGATCTTGCTCGAACTCCATATCGGCAAATGAGGTTGTTCTTGATGAACCTCACAACCACTTGTCTTGTGACGCTGGCGTAAGACGCCGCTCACCCATTTGGTGAAGTAATCAATAGCCACTAGAATGAAGCGATGTCCGTTGGACGCTTTTGGTTCAATCATTTCGATCATGTCAATGCCCCACATGGAGAACGGCCACGGAGAGGAGAGGACGTTGAGTAGAGTCGGTGGCACATGGATCTTATCTCGAGATCCGCACTTGTGACATCTTTTGACGTGTTTACAAAGAATCGATTCCATCGCTATCCAATAGTATCCTCGCCTCAAGATTTTCCTGGACATTGCATGCCCGTTTGAATGGGTTCCAAAGGATCCTTCATGTACTTCATGGATGATTGTGTCTGCTTCTTGTCTGTCGACGCATCTGAGCAGAACCATGTCGAAGTTTCTTTTGTATAGCACATCCTCGTTCAGGAAGAAATTCCTAGAAAGCCTCCTTAGAGTTTTCCTATCTTTGTACGATGCCCCAAGTGGGTACTCCCGTGTTTGAAGGAAACGTTTGATGTTGTGAAACCACGGTTTATCGTCGAAGACTGATTCTGTTGCAAAGACATACGCAGCTCTTTCAAGGCGTCTGATGCGAATTCTGGGCATATCGTTCCAACTGTTGACTTTGAACATGGAAGATAGAGTAGCCAAGGCGTCTGCCATTCGGTTTTGATCTCGAGGGATATGATGCAATTCTACTTCGTTGAAGAAAGTCAACAATTGTCTCGCATAATCCCTGTAAGGAAGTAGACCAAGATGATGAGTCTCATACTTGTCTTTGATTTGATTGATCACAAGGGCTGAGTCTCCATATATGTCAAGGACTTTAATCCTCAAGTCGATGGCTTCTTCGATACCCATGATGCATGCTTCATATTCTGCTATGTTGTTGGTGCAATCAAATAGAAATCTAGCGGAAAACGGGATATGAGAACCCTCGGGAGTGATGATGACTGCCCCAATTCCATTGCCAAAACGCTATCGCTTCCATCAAAGACTAAACCCCATCCGATTCGGATCCGTCCTTCTCCGTGTAGAGGTTCGTCGCAATCTTTCATTTTCAAGTACATAACATCCTTGTCTGGGAAGTCAAACTTGAGAGATTGGGATTCGTTGAGCGGATGATTAGCCAAGTGATCAGCGAGAATGCTTCCTTTAACCGCTCGCCGGTATTGATGTCATATTCGATAGTAGCATTTGCCATCGAGCGATTCTCCTAAGCATGTGCTTCTCAAATACGCACTTGATCGGATCCATTTTGGAGATTAACCAAGTCGTGATTAATCATGTAATCGCGAAGACGCTTTGAAGTCCATACCAAAGCGCAAAGATGTTTTCTCGAGCATGGAGTAACGAGTTTCACAACTGTGAATTTCTTACCGTAGTAGATGGCATGCTCCTTCAGTATCATCCTCGTTGTCCAAGCACGCAGCCCATGGACTCTTCTAGTACGGTAAGGTATAAGATTAATGGTCTTCCTTCATCGAGGGATCAATATTGGTGGTTCCGATGTATTCTTTGATACCGTCGAATGCTCTTGGCAATCTTCTATCCACACAACCTTCTCGATCTTATGAGAAGCTTGAATATCGCCCACCGTAGTACTATCCGAGATAAACCGAGATGTAATTCAACCGTCCGAGAAATCCTCTTACTTGCTTTTCCGTATGTGGTGTAGGCATTTCTAATAGCCTTGACTTTGTCGTGGTCAACCTCAATTCCTCTTTGACCGACGATGAAACCTAGGAGTTTTCCCGATCTTACCCCAAAGGTGCATTTGTTAGATTCAAAGGAGTCGAAACTTCCTTAGTCGTTGAAACAACTTTAAGAGATAGTCTATATGTTCCTCTTCGTCGACTTTGCTATCATGTCGCCCACGAGACCTCGATCTCTTTGTGCATCATATCATGAAAGAAAGTAGTCATTGCCCTCCGTAAGTCATACCGCATTCTTTAATCCAAATGGCATTACCTTGTAGCAAAAAGTGCCCCATGGCGTGATGAAAGATGTCTTCCATGTCTTCGAGCCATTCGATCCGATTGTAACCAGAGAAACCATCCATGAAGGAAAAGACATTGAATTTAAAGGCTATCCACTAGCATGTCGATATGCTAAGGGAGATCGCCTTTGACTAGCTTTATTTAAGTCCCAGTCAACACATTCTCGACCTTTCCATCTTTCGAGACAGTACTATGTTGGCTAGCCATTGAGGATACTCTAGTGACAAGGAAACCAAATACGAGCGCTTTTGAACCGCTTTTGAATTTCTCACCATTTCAGATGAACTCTTCTCGCTTAATCAAGGACATTTCGTCTTAACGGCAAATGATGCTCCACGATGTCGGTATCCAAACTGCATGTCCGGTAGGACCAAGCAAACACATCAACGTATTCTTTGAGAAGATTTATCGCTTGCTTTTGACACCGTTGAGTGAAGCTCCAATATTGACTTCTTTTGTATCTTCCTCAACTCCAAGTTAATTGCTTCTAGAGGTTCTTGTGAGGTCGAATGATCCTTTCCTCGTGCTTAAGTAGTCGAGAAATTTCATCTGGGATCTCTTCTTCGACTTCCTCCCTGCGAATTCTGTGGGATTTCAAAGTTGAGAAAGAGCGAGAGTTATTGCTTTCAATGGTTTTGTCCATCCGTTTAACTGCATTTTTGATTTATGTTTGATTAAAAGTTTTTTTTTTTTTTTTTTTGAAAGTGTATGCATTTTATTATGATTTTTTTTTATTGATTTTTTTATCGTGTTTTTTAGGATTATCATTTTAAAAGGGTAAAATGAAAATAAACACAAAGTGTGGAAACAAAACAACCTGCTTTATTTATGTTTCACAATATGAACAGGTCTTAAATACAAACTCTTTCGCCTGGGCAAGACAAAGAGAAATTATTTAAAAGCTAAAGCCCTATAAAACATCTTCGCTTTGGTCAAGCGAGAGTTCAAAACAAAAGCAAAAATAAACTACTTAGAGCTATGAACATTAGTCCTAACTTCAACAGTTTCCAAGAATGACGAACTCCTTGAAGTCGAGGTACTGTAATTTTCCGCTTGGTTTAACCTTGAGTAGACTTTGGTCACCGGTCGAGGTGCTTTGAAGATTCTCGGTGATGGCCTTGCCTTTGTGTCGCTAAAGCGATCTTCTTGATTAATGATCGCTAAGTATGAGATATAGCATTTGTACTTCCCGCGATCTATGTGTTGAATATCGGGATGTTCCTTCCGCCTTCCGAGTGAAGAGACTCGTTGTCGGCAACACTTTCTAGATCGTATCCCGAGTCGCACTTTGATCTTCAAAGGATCATGTTGATGTAGTGATAACCGTGATCCGTTGGTGAACTCCACGTATGTTGAAGCGTGGATCTTCATTTGGGATCTCGATCGCTGATTAATTTGAGAAGACGAGTATTCCTCCTCCGTTGATGGGTATTCAAAGTCATCACCCCATCCCGTGGGTTGGATATCTTCGATCCGGATTTTCAGCGCGCAGGTATCTCACCATGTAGTCGATTTGCCACTTGGTTCTCCCAAGGTATCCCAAATTTCAGTGGACTGTGGATTTTCATGCCGCAAGGACATGTCTTTGAATTGATCTGCATATGATTCCTCCCGAGACACATATTCGTGGCTATTCAAGTAAGTGCTCCACTCTTCGATTCGGATAGATTGTCCTCCTCTTCTATGGTTACAACATTGACTTCTTGTGGAACAGGTTTAAGAAACTCCACCGTGAAATACTTCCTTGATTGGGGAAGCTTCCTCTTTGGTCTGCTCGAGAAAATATGTGTGAACCCGAGTCCGGCTTTTGTTCCGTTGTTGACAGGTTTAATTACTTGTCCCCATCCTTGGGCATTGTCGTCTTTCACCATTTGTGCCGCCTCTCTATATGAAGAGATAGATGATTTGTTTTTAGTAGATTCATCTTCTAACGGATTTTCTGGGAGATGTGGCGCTTCAATGTCATTGGCAGTGATGAAGGAGAAACTGGATAGATGACTTACAAGTAAAGCTTGTTCACCGCTGATAGTCACCAAATTTCTGTTGATGGTGAATTTGAATTTTTGATGGAGAGTAGGTTATCGCTCCCGATCGTGGATCCAAGGTCTTCCCAAGCAATCAGACGCACGGTACGCCCATGACTTGAAAGTAATTTTGAAAGTGTGAGGGCCAATTGTCATCTGGAGATCAACTTCCCAATAACCGACTTTCTCGATCCATCGAAAGCTCTTACTACTATATCGTTGAACTTCATTATGCCTTTGTAAGCTAAACGAGCGAGCCGCTTTTGGCATTACATTTAAAGACGAACCCGATCCACCAATACATTGGATGTGAATGACCGCAAATCATTGAGATGTGCAAGGCCAAGTTGTGATCTTTCCTTCTTCCTAAGTTCTTCGTCACTAAAACTCGATTGTTGCAGTCGTTATGTTGAGACGATCCTCCAAATTGGTCTAGTCACATCGTGATCCACATAAGCTCGGGTCTAGTACTCTCATCAAAGCCTCTCTGAGCTTCAGAGTTAAGGAGTAAAACAATATTGAAATCTTTCAAGGAGTCTCGATCGCTGATCTACGACTGATACTGCTTTTCTTGATTAGTTTTAGTATTTCTTCAAAGTCCGAGTTGATGTTGATTCCATCAAGAGAACCAATATTTGTGGTTAGCAATGGGAATCGCAGGATTCTCGCAGATATGTTAACCGGGTTCTCAACAACAGGAATTGTAGGCGGTTTTGGTGGTATCGAGTATGAACTCGCCCACTTCGCTACTCGTCCGATTGCTATATTGACATTAGCGGAAGTGTAGGTGGGTTTCTCCTTCCCATCTTCTATCGTGGTTGCATCAGGTAAGGAATTGCTTTGTAGAACCGTATGGAACAGACCGTGGGCAAATTACCAAAGGAGATGTTGGAATGCCGGAACCATTGTATGCGATCTCCACATGCTGGTATGTTGAAACAAGGATCACAACGCTTACTTCGGATTTTCCGAGTTGATATCTCGAGACTAAAAGCTCATGCGGAAAATGCCCTACAGATTTACGCCATGGTCATCTCTTGCTCAGAGATTTGTAAATCACCAATGTCTAACAAATGCCGGATATCCGCCTATGGTGGGACATCCATGGATATTCTGGGAGACGCGCAAGTCTCAGAATCATGCTTAGTGAAGGTGCTCATGGTACCGTATGATTCATGAAGATGCACCAAGTTTCCTTTGATCGCTTACGCCTGCGGACGAGATACCGTCTCAGATTTTCAATATCAAACTTACCGAGTGCCCACCGTGGATCGGAAGTGGATTGGCTTGCACGGGCTCAGATTCTCAAGGAAAGAAGATTAGACCTTACTAACTTTATTTCGCCTTTAATGCTATGCAATGTTCGAGGTCATGGCCTAGTGCCCCTTGGTGAAAGGGCAAGATACGCCGGTTTTGTACCACCACGGCAACTTCTCAGAACCGAGGTGGTAACCTTGTCTCAGACGTTTCTTTCTATTAGCGCTGGTAAAGTTCTCGACGTCACGGGAATTGGGTCGAACCGAGTGACCCGAGGCGACGGTTTTGGTTGTGAAACCGCTAAGCCCGCTGACGAGGTCGTTGAGTTTGTTGATTTTGTTGAAATTGTGGAGCAATTCCTCGTGTTTGGAGTTATGTTGATGAGGGTGCTATGGCAGCCACCCGTTGTTGGATGACATTCTTACGTGGTTTCTGGATACCATTCCTACGCCATGCTATTTTTTCCTTGGAAAACCGGTTCCAATTTTCTTGGTATTACTAGAAGATCCTGCTTCCTTGGTTAGACGTCCGGCTCGAACACCTCTTCTAATCGCATTCCCATGCTTACCATTTCGTTGAAATCTCCGGAGCACTAGCGATCATTCGCTCATAGTAGAATGAGTTTAGAGTATTCAAGAACACCTTAGTCATCTCCTTTCTTCCAATGGTGGGTTAATTGGGGCAATTTCCTCCATCGCTACAAGATATTCCTTAAATGTCTCTTCCTTTTGAGACATGGAGCAAAGTTGATCCCTATCGAGCCATATCCAAGTTGAACTTATATTGCATACGGAGGCTTTACCTAAGTCGTTGAATGTTTGATATTCGTGTCGCCTAAACCAATGTACCACTTCAAGCGGCACCGGTGAGACTGCCCCGAAGTAATGAATTAGCAGCTGATGATCCTCATTGTACGTAGACATTTTCCTAGCATACATTGTGAGATGACTCTGAGGACAAGAGTTCCCTTTGTACTTTTCAAAGTCGTGGACTTTGAATTTCACGGTATTTTTACACGAGGAACTAAGAAGATCCCGGCGCTTTTCCCAAACAATTCTTTCCCTTGAATCGTTTTTATCTCAAGCTGCATTTTAAGGAGTTGTTCCTGGAGATTCTCCATTGAACCACGAGCGTTCGTGTTATTTCCTGGAGTGTGATGAACTTCTTCGTCTGTGGTAGTATGCACCATCAAGTCGAAGTTCAACATGATCGGTTGAGAAACCGACATTATTACTTGAAAGTTATTCCACCGTGAAGCGTAGTTTTGCCGCAGTAGGTATGTCAAGCGAGATCATTTGAGAAGTCGGTTGGCGAACTCCGATGCCGAAGTTGAAAGGCATTCCCCATGGATAGCCTTCTGGCATGCTGAAAGGTGAACTCGTCATGCGAAACCGAAACCGAGTAGTAGTATCCTCCGTTGCGCTTGATTTTGACCGCCGATGTCGCTTGTTGACTTTGCTGGGCAAGTGAGTTGACCAAAGATGTGAGTCTTTCCACTTCTTCTTGTAGCGTTGTTACCGCATTTCACAAGTTCAAGATTCTCTTGTTCAAAATTCTCCATTACTTTTCTTCTTTTGATCTAGTATCGCGACGCTCGAGTTGGTCGCGGACGCAATGAGAAACTCTAAGACGCCGATACTTGACAACTGTCCTATCTCGAAAAGTGATTCCAACTGGAAAATGTTAGACTCTAGACAATAGACCTAAATGCAAGATATGATGCATGAATATGATTGTAAAGAAAAGGAATTTCCAAAGAATTTATGCTAAAAGAGATATTTCTTGGCAAATATTTGGATGGAAAAACACAAATTTCATTGATTATTGAAAGAAGATTACAACAATTGTTTTTTTTTTTGGAGCATTGCTCACACAAATGATAAAATAAATGATAAAATTACAAACTAAATTGAACTAATTAAACGTCTTCGTCTGATGAAGATCCAAAGGCTTGATGCAGCTTCCTCTTCGTGATTTTTTCCATAGCGAGCTTTTAGTTCTACTTTCGACTTTTTAGTCATTGACGACTCTTTTCCATTCGTGGGAGTAAGATTGTTATTCATCAAATCTTCAGTGCCTTTCTTTCTTTGATGAATTTCTTGATTGCGCCATGCTTCTAGCGAATCTCCTCATCTTTTCCATGAGCCATTCATCCTAAAAATAAAGCGCCTTTTCATGATCTTTGACTTGCTTCTTGAGCTTCTCATTCTCGAGGTTAGCCTTAAGGAATTTGTTTTCCAAAGCTTCCTTCTCAAACCTTATCTTGGTCAAGGCTTTGGTATTCTCCCAACTTCAACGGGAAAACTTGTCGATTTGGAAGCGATCGAGAACATGGGATCCTCATGCGTAAGGCATTCAAATTCCTTCGCTCTTTTCTTTACCTGTGAAGTGTAGGTTTCATGGCTACACAATTTTGCCTTACCTTTTCTTTCTTTCGGATGTGATGCCAAGCTTTAATCATCCTAGCCTTCAATCCTGGGAATCCTCCCTTCATGGTAGAAGTAGCTTTCACCGAATCCAAGAGGTTTACCGTAGTTTGTGTATCCGAGTTGACGCCTCGCTAGGAATGGGTTATAGTTGATTCCTCCTTTCGTACTCAATGAGAGGTACGCTGGCAAATTCTCCACTCTCAATGATTTCAATCTCATTGTTTGCCAAAGTATACCAATGGATATCGTCATTGTAAGAGACATGAGTCTTCCGACCAATGCCACTGCCTTTGTTTTCACGGAAGATAGGAGATTTAGGCAAGTGTGAGGTAATCCATTTGAAAAATGAGGTACGCAACACACGATAGTTCCGCCTCCTTGACGATTCCTATGATGAATAGAGACGCACGATCACCAAGTGGTGGGAACGGATTTCCAATCGAAGATCCTTATGGCGCTGACATCAACGAAATTTGGGACATTGGGAAACAACACCAATCCACAGAGGAGTAAAGCTAAAATAGCTTCAAAGGCTACCATACTACCAACTTCCGAGAATTTGAGAGCCTTCTCCATTAGGAACTTTGAGGTTAATCCTAAGAGTTTTCCTCCGTAGTTAGGTTTTGTCTATCTCGATTTCTTTAAATGAGTCATTGTTGCAATGACTTGTGACTTAGGAATGGCTTCCAAACCATTGAAAGGCACTTTGTCCGACATCGAGATTCCTAGGATATGCATACTCTTCCAAAGTAGGCATCAACCGATAATCGTGGAAAGTGAAACAAATGATAACCGGATCGTAGAACCGAACGAAAGTTTTGAGAAGTCCTTCATCAATGTTAGCGCTCAAAAGAGTTAGAAGAGTTCCATAGCGTCAAACCGAGGGATCTTCTACCAAGGATGCTAACTCTTTAACTTTCCTACATCAGGAATTCTAAAACTGTATCTTTTGGTGAATCTTCCTCTGACGTCCATCACTCTAACCTAAAATATTTTTACAAAAAAAATCTCTAAATTATTTGGAAATGGGAAGAGAAATTAATTTTTTTGTTTTTTGAATGAATGAATGAATGCATGAATGCGGAAAAAATGGTTAGTAGTTATACACACGATCAAGCTGCTCAAGTCACGAGCATGAAGCCAACGATAAGAATCAACGTGGTTAAGTTCTATGGGCTTATTCATCCGTGAATCGGTTCTATCGATAATACAGCTCAACACTTCCCTTCAAAACATTATTGGATTTGTTGACTACCGATGGTCCAATAATATTTTCAAGAGAAACTCACCGATCGTAGTATCGCATGACAATTACTCTAGGCTTACACCGAATAATCTCTCGACTACATCCTAATGGCTGTGATGGTTTATGTGTTCTACACCACTCACCTTCTTAAGTTCCTCAAAAGCAAGTTGTCTTCGAATTACTTGCTAAACACAATACCCCTAGACAACCTCCATCGCTGAAATATTAACTTCGAGAGCATTGAACCGCCACGATTAATATCTCCACCTAGATCTTAAAGATGTTTTCAACTGGTTAGATTTCTTTCCATCAAGTGAAATCGCTAAACACACAATAAAGAAAAACAAATATATGCAAAATATGAAAAGCCTATCCCTTTCTTTTCTTTTGAAAAACTTGGTGCTCGGCAGTAGTAACGCTTTTTTTTTGAATAATCAAAGTTTCAACAGATTCCCCGAGTCGCCATTTTTCCTGCTCGCTTAAAAGGTGACGCTAGAGGATGCGAACGTGAGTTCGGATTCTCCGCACGCAACGATTTAAATCTTTGATTTGTTTATAAAGATGTCGCGAGCATCAAGCTTTATTATTTTCAACACAAGAAAGATGATTTAATGATTATGAAAAGGGGAAACCAAATACCCTCAATTGATATTGGTATGCGAACGACTAGCGCAAACTAGACGCAACGCATCGGGGAGATTCGAGTAAGGGGATTGTTATATAAAGGAATAGATGGAGCACCCTAAATATATGTAGTTATCTACAGCTTTATATATGAATATATTTGATATGTTTGTGTGTTTTAATTGCTATTTCTATGATTGGGAAAGTTTCTCCTTTGGATTTTAAGAAATGAGATTATGTGGGATTCTAGTGTTTGTTATTATTGTGCTCGCAAAGATCCGTGGATCTTCTCGACACATATCCCCTAGTGGGAATCGAGCATTTGTAGCTCGGATCTACAAGGTTCTATGGTTTGTTTGGTCCGAGAGAAAGAAATTTGCTCGGCAAGGATGAGACCTGTGCTCACGTATTCTCAAAAGGATGTTGAGAAAGTCGAGCAATCGTAGTTCCCACTTATGCTAGTGGAAAGCAACGGATGTTATTAAGAGATGCATAAATGTCATCTTAATGAAAAAATGTATCTAATCTATTTCATCACATACATTTTTGAAAAGTTTGACTGATTAAAATCTTTCATCGTAAGTATTAGGTCTTTTGCTTGAGTGTACAAGCGTTACCACTTACATGTTTAAGAAAGATGTTTGAAAAAGATGATTGAATCTTTTAACTGTAAGTATTGGGTGTTTTTCTTGAGTGTACAAGCGTTACCACTTACTGTTAAGAGATGTTTTTTGTTTGAAAAGAGTTTAAAAGTTTGAAAAAAAAGTTTTTGACTGTATGTGATGTGATAGATGAGATACTTCTTCCATAGAGATGATAAATGTCTAAATCTCAAAGAGAAATTGATTGGATTAAAGGGATGCTTTTAAGAAGCCCGTGGGTCCTTGTATTGTTAGCCCAAGAGGAGGCATTCCGAGGGTCATCGAGGGTCATCGAGGGTCATCGAGGGTCCTTGTATGAAGCTCAAGAGGAAGCTATAGGGTATGGCTGGCTTTGGCTTGAAAGGGATTTCACCGAGAAACCATCCTTTTCTGAATAAGAGCAATTTCACCGGGAAATTTTACTCATTGGGGATTTGAAAGTGATTTCACCAGGAAACCATCCTTTCAGGGTTCTATCTTAGCGTGGGTGATTCTTTGTATTGGAAGCCCAATAGGAGGCTGTTAAGAGATTTCCTATCTCTTTCATTGTATGATGCCCAAGAGAAGGCTAAACTCAATGAGGAGTTCTTTAGAATGAAGCCCAAGAGGAGGATGACTCAACAGGGGAGTGTTGTCTTATATGAAGCCTAAGAGGAGGCTGACCCATGCTGGGGATGGATTGTCTTGTATACAGCCCAAGCGGAGGCTAAACTCAACTGGGGATGAGTTATCTTGTATGAAGCCCAAGCGGAGGCTATTACTCTGAGAACCTATTGATTAGTCTAATTGTTATGTTATTATTAGACGGTTTGTATAAACAGGTGTGTGTATGTGATATGTATTCACAGGAGTTTATGAAGGAAATATAAACAATGCATGATGTTTATTTACAGCAGTTTATGAAATATAAACAAGTGTCTGTGAAACGAACGCTTAAAACGAGCGAACTTGATTATTTAAGTTTGAACTGTACAAGGAAATGAATATGTACACGAATGAGTTTTTATGTACAGAAAGATGGATGTACATAGGAGGGTGGGACTTACACCATAGGGTGGCCCATTGATTTGAAAGAAGTTTTACTCAGAGAAAGCTCCTTTCAATACCAATGGTATTCAGCTGGTCTATACAGATGAAACGGAAACGAATGATCAAGTTAATCTGTTGGAATATTTGTAAAAGGTATCTCGTGTGTATGATGAAAATTTTGTATGAAAAGTATTTGGTATGTACAAAGAAAATATGTACACAAAAGGCTATTTTGTTTGAGTATACACAAGTGATGTGAAAACAAACGATCAAGTTTGTCCGATTGAGTATAAAAGGAGTATCAGATATGTATGATGAAACTTTGTAAAAAGTGTTTGACAAAAGTTTGATATGTACAAAGAAATATTATGTACATAAAAGAATGTTATGGGACTTACACTTTGATGGAGGCCCATTGGTCAAAAAGAAGTTTTACCTAAGAATTCTTCTTTAGAACCAATGGATTCGCAGATAGACAAACGAATGAAAACAAACGAAAGAAATTTGTTTACGCTTGAATATTAACAATGATAATTTGAGTATGTACAAGTAAAACTAAATATGTACATAAAGGATTGGGACTTACACCATAAGGGAGGCCCATGATCGATCGAGAAATTCGAGAGAAGACGAAATCGCTTTTATCGCTTTAAATCGGATCGATCATGGTAAAAGATGCAAGTTTGATGAAATGTTTTGAAAATGATTTTGAAATGTGAGGTTTATTTATGAAAAGTTTTGAAAAATCGAAGTCGAAAACTTGAAAAATTCACCTTAAAAGGAGGTTTGAAAAGTGTTCAAACGTGCTTTGCCCGATTAAAATTTAATCGATGAAAGTTATTTCGAAAATTTTGCACTATCACAAAATAGATGTATTTATTGACAAGTGTCCAAAAATCACTTTAAAATAAGGAGTTTTGATTGGTCAAAAAATTGTGAAAGTTTGATAAAAACATGAAAAATTTGAAAGTTTGTAAAAGAATGGTCCGATGGGTGTCGAACCCATGACCATGAGGTGGGACGTGTCAAAGTGACTTAAAGGCAAGACAACCACTAGACCAAACGCGCTGGAGTGTTAGTGGGTTATCACACGCGTTGATATAAGATTGGATCATTTAAAAATTTAAATTTGAAAACTGATGAAGAACACGCGCGCATCCTGGGTTTCTCGTTTTGATTTTCAATTTGCAAAACTCAAGCTAGAATCTTTGTTTCTCAACCAAATTAAGCGAAGTAAAAATCAAACTTGATCAGTTTTTCATCACGAACATGAATATGTATGTTAATTTCATTTATTTTCATCCTAGCATGTATGGATTTCTGGAGACACGAAGAACCCTAGAATCTAAGAATTCAAATTAAATGGTGTGTAGTTGATGATTCTTGGATTTTTTTGAGGGTTTATGATCGTTAGAGGTGCAGAAAAAGAACGGCCAAGAGCTTTTTTCAATTAATGCAAGGAATCATGATATCACAGTTCATGTTCATACCTGGAAAAGTGAGAATCGAAGAAGCTCAAAACGTGTTTCCAGAACTTGTTTGAGGATTGCTACACCTTTATCGGCATGTATGGAAGCTGTGTGGATGGTATGCTTGCTTCGAACTTGCCTCAATCCTTCCAACCAAGTCAACCTGCAGTCAACTCAAAAGGAAACTCGAAATCGAGGTTAATGGATTTACTGTGTTGTTGTTCTTGTTTTGGATCACATATGATGTATAGTGATGTTTGAGTCATTAGAACACGCTTGATCAAGCTAAACCAACAATTCGATTCATAAGTCAGTTTGGAAGTTTTGAAAAAAATGAAAATGAAATCTGATTTTTGCTTGCTTTTAGCTTGATTTTAAGTTTGTAACAAGTTTGATAGTGATTATGAAGCATGTTTGACACCAAATTTCATCATGGTTTTAGCTCAAATTCAAAAATGCTATGTTTCTCAATTTGCACTATATTGCTTGATTTTCAAGAAAGTAAAGAGAAAGCATCATTTTGCATTGTTTTGGTGTCCATTTGGACTTGAAATGTGATCAATTTATAGGCAAATAGGTTCTGAAATGTTAGGCAAGTGTCCATGGCATTTGGTGATTCAAGGATGACTTAGAGGGCAAGATTGTCATTTGTAAAGGAAAAGGAAACTTCCTTTTTTCACCATGTGTTAAAATCCTCAATTTGATCCTATCCTCAATCATTACTTCCAAGCTGATATTTATCAGTTCCAAAATCAAGTTGGCAAGGTTGTATTACTTCTAGATGAAGAAATCTCAAAAATGACCTATAATGTGAAGTTGTGATCTTTGAAAATCAAGTTTCATGGAGCCTTATGTTTCAATTTCAAAAGTGTATCTAGACTCCATGGATTTGAGAGTTCTTGGACATTTTGGAAATATTTTTTCACAAGCTACAACTTTCATGTTTTGAGTTTTTTCAAATTCAAATTGGAACTAGGTGAAAAAATGGCTTGAAGTTTGAAAAAAATAAGAAATTTCAACACTTAGAAAAATTTCTAAGTATGAAAACTTTTGACTTTTTGTTGACTTTTCCAAATTCTTTGATTTTTTATGATCATGATGGATCATTTGAAGTATTTTGATGATGGAAAAAGTTTTGTTTTGAAAAATTTGACCAAAAGTCAAAGTTTGACTTTTCTGTGCAGATGAAATTTCATCAGATGTTTCTGAAAACGACTGATGAATTCTGTGAACTTCTGTGATGTTTTGAATCTAGAAATTAGGTCAAGATGTTGTATCTAAGATATAATGACCAATCTCTATCCAAAAAAGTCATTTCTTGCTCAAAAAATCAGAGAATGCCTATGCTCGACCAAAACCCTAATTGGTCGATCCTTGATTGATCAGTGAGGAAAATGGATATCTGATGATCAGAGGTTGATGATTTGATCAAGATAGATCAAATAAGATGAGAAAATCTCAAACCCTAATTGGTTAGCTCTTGAATCAGATGAAAATCTGATGAAACCCTAATTTTGACCTGTGAGTGCTATACCCGATTAATGTTATTTGAACTGTTAGTTGTGCAACAATGCAAATGTAAGGTGGTATATTAGGTCAAAATTTGGGGTATGACAGCTTGTTCCCAAGATTCAAGAATGTCAAGTCGCCACATGTTTAGATCTTTTCTAGTCGCGTTCATCGCTTACGAGATTCAAGGCATTCATTGAAATTTAGAAGTTTCTTTATGAAATTTGGTTTCAAATCTTTCTACTACCGAATATGTTTCGATTTGCAAATGTAGTGATAATCCCATTAATTTCAAGTGGAATCTATCGCTCAATTCCTTAAAGAATCATGAAATTGTCAAGTTGACTAAGGTTTTGAATCAAGAACTTTATTTGGAACTTAGAGTTTCGATTTTTGTTTCAAGTGGCAAAGGGCTCGGAATTTCTACATGAACGGATCAACATGAAAGCTTTATGGCCGGGAAATTCAAAAGAATTCAAGTACTACTTAAATCTAAGTCATCAAACCATCTTTGCATTTAGAGTCTAATTCTCAAGTTTCACATACTAGAGGATTCAAGTTCTAAAAAATACAACAACCATGTTACTACTCGTTTGATTCAAGACTACGGATTGGGGTTATGGATTGATTTGGAATTGGGCGCATATTTTAATCAATATTTCGACATGGTTTGTTTTAACCAAATTAATTTTGGTTCATGACAAGTTTTTGGGATATTTGATGCATGACAGATTTCCAACTTTCATACACATTTGCTATAACGATGAAGATCACATTAGTAGTATTTGAAGATTTAAGACTAAGAATTCAAATTGGCACATAATCTTTAAATCTTGCATTCATGAAAATTCAAGAGTTGCACATTATTTCAAAGTTTTATTTGTACAAGAATGTAAGAACAAATCAAGATACATGTTACAATTCATCAAATCCTAAAATACGAGTTACAAAGTCCCTACAATACTAGTATTCTCTAAACTATTTGTGGATTTTTCAAGCTGTAAGTCTTCATGAAGGTGTTCTTGACTTCGTTCTCAATCTTTCCATTCCTCCAAGCCTTCCTTCATCATTTTTCCGAGCTCGTAGTGGTGCTCACGTTCATGAAACAACAAAAAGAAATAGTTAGTAATAACGGACAGCAAACAAAGTTTCAAAATAAGTTTTTTATCTCATCATTAGGGAGTATTATTTGGGATCGCTTTATGTCCAAGGTTTGTTTATCATTCATGTTCAGACCCTACCCTTTGCAAATCACAACACATAAGTTGGTTCACAAAGGGGTGTGGTTCGACACCATCATCACCACTATCGCAGCAAGTACATTATTCAGATTCAATTTCGTCACCAATACACCAAACCAAAGATAATGTAAAATGATAACACCAATACATCATAGTCCAAGATGAAAACACAGTCGGCATACTCATTTACGGACTAATGATCAAACAATGTATAAAGGCCCATTTTTCGCTTTTTTTCAAGCAGCCCTGTTCCCAAAGACTGACATCAAAAACCCTAATTGAAAGACAATATAAAAGCAGTGAATGCACAATAATCAAGGGAGAGAGGCAACTGTTCATTTTGAAAACCCTAGCCGAACACAAAGCAAAACCCGTAAAAGCAAGAACATTCAAACACCAAGCCGTAACATTCAAACACAAACGAGAATACCAAACCAAACCCAAAACATTCGAACAAAATCATCATTTCCCATCACCCCTTCAAAAACCAAAATAGCCGTAAAGAAGAAATTTGAAAGGTATTACCGGTTTAGCAGAGGAAGGAGGAGGTTATGAACTCGGTCGCCATCCTTCTCCTTTTCTCACCAACTTTACGCTCGCATTGCATCGACATCATCATCACCGCTTAGAAACCTAGGGTTCATTTTTTCCTTTCCGCTTTCAATAACTGCATAAATGAAACCAAACAGCCAAATCGAAAATCGAACAAATAAGTAACAAAGATGTAGATGAGTGTAATAGAGTGAGAAATCGGTGAAGATCGGAACGGCGATGAGAACGACGGAGAGATGAGAGAACAGTGAGATCGCGGTGAGGAATCGCGGCGAGATCGCGACAGAGACGAGCGAACACGGTGAGGATTCGAGAGCAGCGACTAGATC